>OOIL02000462.1:113025-243866 GCA_900332095.2 Cuscuta campestris | reverse complement strand
TCCTTGGACCACACGGCAAGAAGGAGAGCAAATCCCATTCTAAGTGGGATTGCTCTTGATTTGTTTCCTTGTTCATATTTAGTGATTTGTTTCCTTGTAGGAATAGAATTCCTTTTGTGTTTTGGTCTTTATCCTCTCCTATAAATAAAGGAGAAACTCCTTGTACTTAGGAGAACAATTCAATATACAGAATATTTTTTCCCTCTTATCAAATTCTACACAAAATATATTGCATACATCTGCTCGATCAGTAATAATCAGTTACCTGAACTCCGGACCATCCTTGTTTAACATATTCTGTGCTTGGCAAGGACTCGTTAATCCAACCCCATAGGATTCTCCTCTCCTTTAAGCTATCATAGAATGTCTTGGAGGCGTAAAACTTGCCATAGTCATATCTCAACCCACCAACATCGCTATCCACAGATCCCTTGTCCGGGATATACTTATCCCGGGCATGGTCGTACGTCCCCACCGTGTAGTAGTCGTGCTTCGTGTCATCCAGGCTCACCTTCATCACGTGCTTGATCCCCGAACCTAAGGACGACGTGTCGAGGCCACTGGGACTGGTCGAAACCGGGTAAAAGTCCGGACACTCCCACATCCCAACCCCTTCAGCTGAATGTAAGGGGTGTCTGGCTTGAACCCAGTTCACAAAGTCCTTGCTCCTGTACAGGATGGCTAGCCCACGCCGGTTCACCTTACTGCCGATCAGGATCCTCCATTTCCCGTCTCGGCCCTGCCACGCAGTGGTGGGGTCCCTGAACGAAGTCGCGTTGATCTTGTTGAACTCGTCCGGCGCAATGAGAGGGTTGTGGGGAGATTTCACCCATTCTTGGAGGTACGGGTCGGACGCGTTTTTGGGCACCGCCATGTTCTGGACCTGGCGGTGTCTCGAGTCGTGTCCGGTGTAGAGCAAGGCTGGCTTGCCGCCGGGGAGGATGGTGGCGGAGCCGGACCACGCGCCGTTGATATCGGCAGGCTGGGATGGGGAGATTGCAGGGATGTGAGCTCTCCAGTTGACTAGGTCTCTTGAAGTAGAGTGCCCCCATGATATTTTGCCAAAATCTGCACCTTTTGGGTTGTATTGGTAGAATAAATGGTATACGCCTTTGTAAACCATTGGACCTAAACATATCAAAGCAAAACAAGCCAACATTAGTAATTTGCATTAAATACTTTAAAAAAATACTCCCTTCGTTTGGAAAAACCCTTCCCATTTGATTTGGGGACAAAAATAAGGAAGTGTTAAATTATAGTTGATTTCCAATTTTGCCCCTGATGTGATGGGTAAAAGTAAGATGTGAAGGATAGATTATTAGAGAAAAAGTATGATGTGATAGGTAGGGTATGAAAAAGTAAGGGTAAAAGTGGTTTTTTAATATAGAAAGGGGAAGTGTTTTGTTGGAAGTGGAAAAAATGAAAGAGAAAGTGTTTTTGAGAACGGAGGAAGTATGTCCTTTTTCTATATACTACTTAAATTTTTTTGAGTAATTTACCTAAATAGGACTAAAACATAATGACTTTCCCAAAATATAACCATATATTTTTATTTCCGAATGTAGGACCTTTGGTCATTATTCTTTAGTCATTATTCAAGTAATGTCTATCATTGCTGGGCATTATTCCTTCCACGAAGACATTATTAAGTCCTATTTAGGGAATAAAAAAGTTTAACTTCTAGATTAGGAAAGTCATTATGTTTTAGTCCTATTTAGTGCAAATTTCACATTTTTATTCCTTAAATAGTAACTGAATAATGTCTAACGGTGGGAACAATATCGAGTGATGGTGAACATTTAGTTTGAAAAATGTCTTGTGGCGCTGAACATTTACTTAAACAATAACTAGTGGACATTAAGCATTACTACTTCATCCGTTCTCAAAAACACTTCCTCTTTCATTTTTTTCATTTCCAACAAAACTCTTCCCTTTTCTATTAAAAAACCACTTTTACCCTTACTTTTTCATACTCTACCTATCACATCATACTTTTTCTCTAATAATCTATCCATCACATCTTACTTTTACCCATCACATCAGGGGCAAAATTGGAAATCAACTATAATTTAACACTTCCTTATTTTTGCCCCAAATCCAAATGGGAAGTGTTTTTCCAAACGGAGGGAGTACTATATTGTAAAACAAAAATATATGGTACTATATTGAGAAAGTCACTATGTTTTAGTGTTATTTAAGTAAATTTCACGTATGAATATTGCCAATGCCTAAGTTGAATTAAAGAGCTTACCGTTTGGATCTGTAAATCCATGATTTATATACGTGGCGCATCACATGAAAGAGAAAAAAATAAAAACATTAGCAATGCATAACAAGCTAACAGCAAGAAAAATAAACTTAGATGCATGCATGCGTGATAAATTAAAGCCGAGGGAGAAAGATGGAATAGTACTAATTAAACAGACCGTTCATCCAGTTCTTGGGAGGCTGGAAATGGAAAGAGGTTCGATAGGTTTGGTTAGGGAAAGGGGGCTGGAGAGCTTCCAGGTCTTGCAACACAATGTGGGACCCTTCCGTTTCCATAATTACCCCTCCATGCACAAACATTAGCATTACTAGGCAAACCAACCTGCTCAAAAAACCCATTTTATTCATCTTCTAACAGCTAGACTATATATTTGTATATAGATCCCGCCGGCCTAGCTTGAAGTTAAGGACGAGGAGGAGCTATATATATTAAAAAAAGTAGTGATCTAATGTTATGTAAGGATATATAGAGGAGATAGCTTAGGATGGTGATGAAGAGAAGGCAAGAAGTTGGTGCCCTATTTATAATGACTCCATGCAAGTTAATGCCTACCCCATGCCACCTTCACTTTCCACCCATTATACTAAAAAGTCATACATGTTGATGTCCGATCCTCGAAGAATGAGATGTTTTTTTGGTAGTCAATTAAAAACACACACCCTGCACTCTCTCTCCCTCTCTCTTTCTCTCTCTATTCTTCTAACATAAAACTCTTTTTTATCCGTGAGCATTGCGCAGTTAGCAACACAATGAGTGCCCATGAGAGAATTAAGTTCGATTTTTTTCAACTGCGAAATAAATATGTTAAACATAAGATATTTGCTACTATCATGTGCAAACTTCTTTCTTTGCCACTAATTTATGAGCAAAATCAACTTTACCTATTCTAAGGTACCCGTCTCGTAAGTTCTGACAAGGTCCTCACGGATGAGGTACATACTTTTTTTTTTGTTTTTTAAATGTTACTCCGTACGTTCCAACATAAAATTCAAACTCCTTATATTTAAAAAATTCTCCTTTTACCTATACTAGTTATTAACTTACATCTGACAATATGATATCATTTCTATTTACGGGGTATTTTTGTTCTTCCCCCACAAAATTGAATTTTACCGTGGACGTTCCAAAAAAATATTTGTATCTTTATTTTTTTACTCTGCGGCCTCGTCCTTATTTAAATTGCATGTTGTTGCTTACAAGCCTGAATAAAGTTTTTTTAATTCAATTTATTTTAATATTGATGTGGAATTAAAAAATAGAACTTATATACTCCCTCCGTCCCAAAAAGAATGGGACGGTTTGACTTTTTGGGAAATTAAGGGAAGGATATTTTAGTATTGACTTTCCAAAAATACCCTTGATGTGATGGGTAAAAGTAGGATGTGATGGGTAGATTATTAGGAAAAAGGTATGATGTGATAGGTAGGGTATGAAAAAGTAAGGGGTAAAAGTGGTTTTTAATAGAAATGTAACGGATTCTACGGGACGCAGTTTTTTCTAAACATAACAAACTTTTTGGGACGGAGGGAGTATTTAAGAACTACACCAAGAGTTCTACAATATATAAGGTGACACGAATATATTAGTTTCTCAAATGGGTAACAAAATAAGTAAAGAACATACTCCGTATATAATTAAAGTTTGATCATGTAAATACGAGTTTTGAATATGCAGATTATATTGTGACAAAGGGTCTAGTACATACGTAATAAAGTTCTATCTCACAAAATTACTCTCCTTCTAATCAATTTGTAACTATACATTTTTTACTTTTTCAACTCATTTGAAAAATAAATAAGAAATCTTCCAAAATAAGAGTAATAAAGTATGAAAAATATCAAAAGAAAAATCTTAAGTCTTTTAAGAATAAAATAGAAGTATAATGTCAGTGTGGTGTAATGGTAGGCGTTGGCCAACTCGTACCATGGTAGTGTGATCAGTTAATAACCACCAATGATCGGCGATGAGACTCTGTTGGCCAGTGGCGACGCATGGCTGTGTGGTAGTGATAGTGTAACGGCTGCAGCCTGACAATGTGATAAGTGTGACAGTAAAATTAATGATGACAGTATGAATTTGTATTTTGGTCTTAAAACACTTATGACTCTTATTTCAATCTTGTGTGTTTTCATAATTTTTAAATCTTATCCAAGAAATTATCCCAAATAAATATCCAGTACTACGGGAGGACTTTATGAGTATTTTTGAACGAAAAATTCTAAATGAGGGTAAATAATGTTTTGTATAAATTCCATTTCTTTTTTGTATAAATTCAAGGAATGGGTCAAGATATAAATAAGCATTTATTTTTTAATAAAAAAAATTTAAAAAAATTTTATATGAAAAAGTACACAAAAATAATATGCAACCAAGATGCACCACAATAAGAATCATAGTCGATACATGTTGGACATGGATCTATAGTGAACGGACCGCGGAGGTACATACTATTCAGATCTGACTCACCACCATATATACCATCGATCGAGTAATAAAAATATGATAATTTTTTTTTGAAACTTAAAATAATGATAGTGTATATATACACTATACAGTAAGTAATGGACTAAATGGAGCTACGGCCTAAGTGTATAGCACTATATATTATGCACACTATATATAGACAATATTCGACGCAGCGCACTATATGGGCTATGCCGCCATGGCCGGTGATCCAAACATCTCTCCCATAAAACTCATGTTTTCCTAGTAATTATATATACTCCATGTTCTTAAAAAATAAAGACATTTCCAAGACCACAACTACACGCTTGAATTTTTTTGTTGAATTGATTCCTTAGATATGTTATCGGAGCTCGTTGACAAAAAGATCGTGAATTCTAAATCCACTGCCACCCAATATTTTTTTAAAAAAATTAAGGTTTCCGTGCAACGCTGGAAAAAACTACGCTTGCACAAAAGGTGGCGTGTTAAAATATAAAAAATTTGAGTTTTAATCTTTGTTGAGTTGGTTTATTGACACCTGCTTCCCTAAATTTCCTTGTTTTGATTTCTAGCTATGTGATGATTTAAGAGAGATAATTTTGTATTAATTCCTCAAATTATTCTAAATGGAGGAGCGAGTACAAATAAATTTGATAAGTTGATTATTAGTAATAAAAAGGTACGAAGTGATAGATATGATAATTAAGAGTTATAAGAAGGGTAAAAGTGATACAGAGTATTTTAATATAAAAAAGAGAGAGATTTTGAAACAAATTAAAAAGAAAAGAAGAAAATTTTTTAGAGATGGAGATCGAGAAATATTTGCTTTTGTTAGGTTGGTATATTTGATTTAAAAATGTTGAGAATGTTTGTAGGAGAGACATAGCCAGATTTAGGAAGTTAGGTTGTAACCAACACTAACACTAACACTAAAGTTATAATACTAATACTGTTGTGCCAGGCCACTTGGTAGGTGGGCTGAGTGTACAAGTCAGTATGTGTGTATGTATAGGTGTATATAGTACTCCTTCCGTCCCATAAAGATGGATACGTTTTGACTAAAGTAGAAATTAAGGGAGAGATAATTTTGTGTTGACTTTTCAAAAATACCCTTGATGTGATGGGTAAAAGTATGATGTGATGTGTAGATTATTAGGAAAAAGGTATGATGTGATAGGTAGGGTTTGAAAAAGTAAGGGGTAAAAGTGGTTTTTTAATAGAAATGGGTA
Source organism: Cuscuta campestris (assembly GCA_900332095.2). Taxonomy (NCBI): domain Eukaryota; kingdom Viridiplantae; phylum Streptophyta; class Magnoliopsida; order Solanales; family Convolvulaceae; genus Cuscuta; species Cuscuta campestris. Next base: position 237,923 of record OOIL02000462.1, on the reverse strand, counting down.
AGGGATTGTGGGACGCAATTTTTTTGAAACGTGTAAATCTTTTTGGGACGGAGAGAGTATGTGTCAAGGAACCAACTCAACCAAAAGCTCAAGCTTGTGGTTGTGGCCTAGGAACAGTTATTTATATTCTTAAAATACGCCCCCTCACGTGCAGGCGTAGTTTTTTCGAGCCTTGCACGTGAAAGCTTAATTTTTTTAACTGGGTGGCGCTGAGTTTCGAACCCGTGACCTCTTAGTCAACGAGGCTCTGATACCATGTCAAGCAACCAACTCAAACAAAAGCTCAAGCTTGTGGTTGTGGCCCAGGAACAGTTATTTATATTCTAACAATTTGTTCTTTATTTGTCTCTCCGATCCCTCTAAAAAATTATCTTCTCCTTGTGTTTTATTTGACTGATATTATTTTCATATCATTTTATATGAAAAATAATGTAGAATTAAAAAATAAAAATTATATATTAAAAAATTATACCAAAAGATCTACAAAATTAGATGTGATATGATTATATTATTTTATTTAATGGACAATGAAAATAGGTCAACAAAGAAGATAATTTTTAGATAGAGAGACTATTATGTGTGCTACCCGCTGTGATCTATGACGGAATATGGAATATATACATGTTACATGGTATATATGAGGTTTTAATTTGCTTTTTGCATGTTGGACCTGACTTGTTCATAATTTTATTTTGAAATGACTACAACTCGAATAGGCTGCCAATAATACTCAGAAGGGAAATGCTTGGTTCGCAAACTCAAACTTTACAAACTTCACAAATTTACCATTTGTGAACTTCAATAAAAAAATTTAATGGTCTAAAGTAATTTAAAAATGAGAATTTAAACCAAAAGTAGTAAGTTTGTGAAATTTGTGATACTTTTGTTTGTGATAATTGATTTTAACGCGATTCATTTCATTTTGATATTAATTTTTTATTAAAAATAAAGACTCACAGGATATGATTAACACGATGTGATAACTATATATATTTCACATTGCGTTAATAACTACTAATCCGTTCTAGTGTATTTGTCACGTTTGACTTTTTCGAGTCAAGCTGGACAAACTTTGAACTCCAATTACTTTCAATTTACATTGCATATTATCATAATGAAATACAATTTTGAAAGTTCTTAATGCAATAAATCCAATAAAGTCTTTTTTAATATTACGATTTTTATTTAATTGAAACTCAAAGTTTGTCCAGTTTGACTCGAAAAAGTCAAAGTGGACAAATACACTGGGACGGAAGGAATATATATATATATATATATATATATATATATATATAACTCTGCCCCATGAGTGTGATCGGGACTTCATCACTTGTGCGTCAAACTTTTAACGGAAAAAGAAGAGAGAAAAAGCTATGAGTCCCTCCATTGAAAAACAACAAAAATATTATATTAATGTTGTTGGGCTAAAAAAATACTCCCTTCGTTTTATTGTATTTGTCAAATTTGATTTTCTAGAGTGAAGCTGGGCAAACTGTGAAAATCAATGAAATAAAAATCGTAATATATTTTAACATTAAAACGATTTTATTAAATTTATGGTGTTTAGAACTCTCAAAATTATATTTTATTACGGAGTATACCAATATGCAATACAAATGAAGAGTAATAAGAGTTCAAAGTTTGTCAAGTTTGACTCGAAAAAGTCAAACTAGACAAATATATTGGGATGAATGTAGCATAATTTTTTTACTCCTTATATTCACAATCTTTGAAAAAAATAGAACACACAAACACACACAAAATTACTCTATATATTCACTAAGGGTAAATATAATACTCCTTATGCTTTAGTGTAATTTTTTTTTGTTGATTTTTATATTTAATGTACTTTTATTGAATGGAATTTTGTATTTAGTACGTAGTACATTATTTTTATTTAAGTTTAATTAATTAATGAAATCTTATTAATTTACTCTTATAAAATTTATACGGAGTATTAAACAATAAAAAAGAAAAATGGTTTGAAGCCCCAATTTAAAGCTTGATATTTTCAGTCAAACTGTGATGTAAGTTAAGTAAGTATTAAAGCTGATCTGGTCTGATCTGATCTGATCTAATTTTAATTAGAATAAAAAAAATAAAAAAAAATAAGTTGAACGGAACGGGGTCTTAGAGTACTCCCAAGGGAGATGGACCAAAGTAGGAGTAAAAGAGTTGTCATATCCCAAAATAAGAGTTGAAACTTAAACTCATCTGAATAGGAATAATTAACATTTTTAGGAGCTAGGAGGGTTAATTAAAACATATACTCCGTGTGACTGTATTAAATAGGAGTTGGGTTATGCGCCTTGCATTGAGTCGAGTTAATTTGTGTCTAACCTAATATCTACTCCCTACCACATATACTTTCTTGCACTATTGTGTTAGGTAACCCTTCACATTACTGCACAATTGTAACTCTAACTAGCATTTCCATTGAAAATTTAAGTTTGACGATCTTTGTTGTTGAATTTCAAGAATCATAACGAATCTGTAAATATAACAGTGTCAATCCAAACAAGAAAAAAAAGTAGAGTTGTCAAAAGATGTAACATGAACGTGGAACAATGATTTTAAGCATTATACAAAAAAAGACTCTAGTGCCTCTTCAACTCTTTCATGGGATTAAAAAAAAACTTTCCATGCTGCGTGTTGTTGGCAAGAAATCTCGTTCAGTCATCTTGATTTATAGTAAATTGTTATTGAATCGTTAACAAAACCGAATCGACAAAAAAAAACAAATTTGAATGTTAACAAAATTAATTCAATAACAAAACACACCCAAAAACTTCATCAACAAAAATGAATCAATACATACAGATAGAAACGTAGTGAATTGCTAAATTAAAATGTCCATGCAGTGTCAAAAAAGATCACATCAAATGTCACATGTAATGATATAATGGCAATCATGCTAATGTATAAAGTCATATATGCGAATGCATAATGCTAAAAAAATAACAAATTTGAATGTAAAAATAAATAAATATAAGAACAAAACACACTCAAAACTTCATCAACAAAAATGAATCAATACCTTACATATAGAAACGTAGTAAATTACTAAATTAAAATGTCCATACAATGTCAAAAAAGACCACATTAAATGTCACATATAATCATATAATGGCAATCATGTCAATGTATAAAGTCATACATGCGAATGCATAATGCTAAACAAATTAAATAGATAATGCCAACCCCTTGACATTGTATAATATCATTCCTGATAATGTATAATGAAAGATATATCAATGTATAATGTTAAATATCACAGATGTTAATGCATAATGTTAAAAAGGGATAAATTTCAAGTAACACTACTTTTTGCCATAGTTTTGTTTAATGAGTATTGGTAGTCCAACTTGGTTTGAGCGCCCAAGTTGGTTAGTGCGGCCAACTTGTTTGTGCGGCTAGGAGAGTTAATTAAAACATATATTTAATTAATTACTCCTATTTAGGGGAGTTTAAGTTTGAATTCCTATTTTAAAGATATGATCCATGTTTTACTCCCATTTAGGAGGTTTTCTTTACTCCCAATAAATTAATAGCGCGGATTGCCATGTAATTTGTTAGTGGCCAGTAAAAAGTTACTCCGTAGTAGAGTTGGGCAATTGGGCTCTCTCTAAAATTTTCGTGCAGAAGTACTTGGGCTCCAAGTAGGATACAAGTCTGGGCAGGTTTCACCCTCTTTTGGGCTTTAAGTTATGGGGTACGAGTCGAGTTCGCCCGTAACAAGCAAGAGCCCGCAAAGGTTTAAGTGTCAGGCTCAAGTTTTATGCTTAAGCCCGCTTTCAGAACTAATGAATAATGATGATGATAATAATCATAGTGAAAATATTAAAAAAAAAAAGTACCAACAGAAACCACACCAAATGTTATTCTTACACCAGCACACATATTTATCTACTCTCTCCTCCTCGTATATTTGTTTTATTTTGATTTTTTACATTCAACTATTGTTGGAAATGAAAGGATCACATTGTATTAACTAGCTCAAATTGTGTATTACATGGTTAAGTCCTATATATGGAAAATGAAAAACAAGTAACAACCAAAAATATCTTCCTAACTAACTAACAAACTATGTAACTAATCAACTAAATAAATGCTAAATGGTTGATTACACCAACACCCCCCCCTCAAGTTGAAGGTGGGAACAACTTCAACTTGCAAGTGAATAAGATCCTTGTTGACCATGCATAAACAACAAACTTTTCTGCCCAGCATGTCATAACCATCTTTAGAATTGTGAACTTTGAGGACATCTCTCCTCAGCTTGCCCAACATCTTTCTCCTCAATTCGACCAGCAAAATGCATCGGTAGCTCATACACAAACGGGAACACCTCTTCAATCTGCAAGTTCACCTTTTGTCCAACCTTCTACTCCTCTGGCCCCATTACCCATGCTAGGGGACCCTGAAAAAGTTAGTTTGAGTGCTCCATCGATCTCTTCTTGGTTAAAGCAGTAAGAAAGGTGTCGGCCAAAGCTTTGAATTCCTCTGTTAGTGATATCAGCTCTGTTTTCAGTATGCATCTGAAAAAAAAGGCTGAAGAGCAGCTGCATCAGTATGTTGGTGAAGATTTGGTTGCCATGACAAAATGTCGGTTGCAGGCAAGAAATTTCTTCCCACAAGATGGACCTACTGGAACAAAGAGAATGAAATGCTATACAGCCTCAAATGTAGTGTCATCTAGTTGATACTGTGGTAGAAATCAGTGATGAACTAGTGATGAAGTAGTGATGGCTGCAATGGTTCTCCAAAATGAACAGAAAAGTGAACCATACACAACCGATGATGAAGATGAGATGACAAAGCAATTGATGAATTCAAATGAAAACATCAAATGATGAAATGAAACCAATTGACAAAAGCAATTGATGAAATCAACCAAAAACCGGATGATGATGAAAGTGAAACTCGATCAAAACGATACAAGTGAAACTCAATCAAACCGATTGAGTGAAATTGAATAATGATGAAGCTTCTGAATTTCAGAAGTGAAGAAAAATGATTGAACGAAACATTTCAATCATGACTCATGAGAATGAGAATGAAATTGGATACTCAATCAAACCGACTAAGTGAAACTCAATTGAGTGAAACTGAAACAATGATGAAACTTCTGAATTTACAGAAGTGAAAGAATGACTGAAACTAAACATTCCAATCATGAGAATGAAAATGGAGTTGGATACTCAATTTGAGAACCAACACAATGAACAGAGGATCAATATGGATCAATTATGATGAAGATGAAACAGAGATGACAAAGTCAAAAATGAAGAATATGTTTTGAATTTATTCAATCTTGATGAAATCTGATGAGGATGAAATCAGATTGACAATGATATTCATGTCATAAAACTGATTTAATGGAAGACAGAAACTCAAATGCAAGAATTACAGATTTGAATTTGATAATGACGAATCTGATTTGGAGTAATTTGAAGGCGCCTACTGCAGCACCACTTCATCATCATGAGAGCACGGGACCTGTAGCGTGATTGCTGTGAGATGAACCATGATGAGGCTACGGATTGAGAGGCCGTGTATCTGGACGGGGATGCAAGTCGGAGTCCCGGTGGATTTCGCGACAGAATCACGGCGGCTTCTGAGGACGAAACAAATCGAGCCGACGAGGACGTCTTTGATGCAGGAGACGACAGATCTTGAACGAGACTCCAGATGTTTCACTGGAGACGAAATTGGATGAGATCTGGAAGAGAAACTTGTAGTTCCATCTATTTGACGGATTCGATCGAGTCCAGTTCTGATGAGCTTGGAGACTATTTTGAACATTTTCCTTAAAACTATATGAAATTCGTATAGTTTATTAATTAGATAAAATAACATTTTAAATAAATATTTTATAAAATAATTATAATAAAAATTATTTAGTTAGATAAATCTAATAAAACAAATTTGTATCAATTTCATTTAATTAGTGGTCAAAATTTATCAATTTTAACTACAAAAAGTCAAAACTAGATGAATACATAGAAACAGAGGTAATATTTTTAGTCAAATTAAACGAATAAAAAGATCGAGGTTTGAGATACGGCGAGATGACGATTTGGTTCTCCATCCCACTCAGCGTCATGTCACTTTTTGTCTTTCCCATCACAGCTCATCACACCACCATTGCACTACTGTGGTGTGGATCGCGCCCTTTTTTTCTAAATCATAATTAACCTAAAAATAAATAAAATTAAATATATCAATCAATAAAATTAAAATTACATTGATCCGATTACAAAAAACAGAATTGAAAAAATACAAGTTTAAAACATACAACTAATAAAAAAATATAATTATTCATCATTTGAAAATGGAGGAGCATATTTCCACAAATGCTCAACTAAATCTGCACGAAGCTAACAAGGAGACCACACCGTTTGTTTGACTCAAAATACTATCAAATGTGACCTTGTCTTAGAAATAATATAAAGGTCACGTTTTTGTTAGCACAAAAGAATACTCCATCCATTCCATTTTAATTGTCTATTATGACTTTCTTGGTACATTGAAAAATGAATGAATGTAGAAATAAAGTATGTCTACATTCATTAATTTTTCAATGTATCAAGAAAGTCATAATGAACAGTTAATATGAAATGGAGGGAACCTACAAGCCACCTCAATGTGACAATGTGTATCCTAGATTATACGGAGTATATTTCAAACTTTGTAGGCCTTTGTTACTAAAACATTTTAAGAGAAAATTTAAGTTTATTACGACATGAATTATTTCTCGCAATCACCATATCATCTTTGACTCTTTGTAGACAAACACACGTTCTCGCCCAACACCAAAATTTATCTCTTATTGGTACAAGTCATTACTCGAAATAAAAAAGGAATTGATAGTATTTTGAGATAAAGGAAGTGACAATAACAAAAGAATTTATACTCACAATAATAAGTGTGTAAATTAGGTACACAACCAAAATATTTCATACGTATAAGAATATTATCTCACCAACTATTTAATTTGACAATACTTTTTCTCTATTTTCTTTTTCCTAAAAAACAATGTAAATGACAAACTCGTCCTTCTTCCCCCTTTTCCTAGAAAGTCCATTTCCAGATCTTCACACGGACATTGGCCTGGCAATTCACGTCCGGGGCGGTGGCTTTCGCCGGCGACCTCCCGGATGGGACACTCACGCGGATGCCGCCGCAGGTGACTCTGACGCCGACTTTGTTAGTTTTCAGGCTTCCGACCTTCACTCTGACCTTAGTATCCAACCTTATCGTCACCGGAAGGCTCTTCTTCGACTTCAACTTTTTTATATCTCCGGCGTCGAGCGTCTTCCTGGATCTGGCGATGGTGGATTTCAGAACTGTAGTATTTTTGGTGCCGTGTTCGAATTCCCGAATAGATCCAGATCCGAGATCTACTTCGTCGGAGAATGCGGAAATTGCGACCGGATCGTAGACGTAGACGACCTTTTTGTTGGGATTACGGGCCGAAATCGAGATCTCGAGCTTCGAGGAGAGCGCGGTGGAGGTGAGGTTGAACTGCGAGAGGCGGAGCGAGTTCACGGCAAACGTGGGGCGTTGGGGGCGGTACAGGACCCAAAACGCTGCGGCGGCGATGGCGGCGAGAAGAAGGAGCACGGCGATGAGGAAGGTGGTCCAGAGACAGCAGCGGCAGCAGCAGCCGCGCTTGTGGCGGCGGGGTGGGGGTTGCGGGCGGTACACTGGGCGCGCGGCGCTGTAGGGTTGAGGTTTTGGGGTTACACCGCCGCCGGCATCGGGCTTGGACGTCGGGTTAACTTTGTCGTGGGACATACCTCGTGCACGAGAGATCTCCGGCTCTAGGTGAATCTATAATGAGCGCGGCGGGGGGTTTGGCGGTTGCCTGAAGAAACGGAGAGGGGAGGGGAGAAACGTGGACCGACGGAAGTAGAAAAAGAGAGACTATTTATTTATACAAAAAAAAAGAAAAAAAAAAGAGAAGAAGAATGATTGAAGCTTCACACGCTTTAGGATTAGCGAGTAATCAGTCTCTTTCACAAACTGTAATGCTAAAGGTTGATAATTAGTTATGAGAAATACTTAATTCACACACAAAATGATTACAAAGTTTATAAATTTATCTTTTGTGAACTTTAATTAAAAATAAAAAATCTAAAAAAAAATTTAAAAAAATTTAAACTATAAATGATAAGCTTCTGAATTTTGTCATCATTTTATTTTATTTGTGTACTTAGTATATTGTCCAATACTCATTCTCTATTAAACAATCATTACCAAATTCATTCTTAATACTCCTTTTATTCCATTAACTACATAGACATATTTTACGTTACTTCAGTAATTTTTTTATGTAGCAATAAGGCAATAAAGTGCCGTTAATGTGTAATAGAGGAAATACACATATTATCTACTCCATCCGTTCTTAAATAATTTACACATTTTATTATTCAAAAATCCTAGAAATTTTGGTTTATTTGTGTAATTTCATTGAATATTAGATAAAATAAAATATTCTTGTAATATCTTATTTTAGATAACTTTTGATGCACTTTTTGAATGTGTAAGTTTTATTTTTTATTTAAATATCAATCTTTAAATAAGATGCTTTAAAAAAAGGATCTTAATTCGTTTTACACGAAGAGAATGATTTAGGGACGAAGGAAGTATAAGATTTTAACAACAACCAACCTCATCTATGGGATAGGTTATGTTTAGCTTCATTGTTTAGTTTCAATATTTAAAAATGTTATTCAGCAAATTTCTTTTAGCATTTTCAAAATTAATGTGTACTGTTGAAAAAGCTATTTCAGACGTTAATCATAAACATTGTTTTGAAACGGAATCATAGTAGTAGCATGAATAATCTCATCACAAATCATAATTCTTCATGATTTTCTACCAAAAATTATACAGTGCTGAGTTTTTTTTTAATATTTCGTGCAAGAACATCAGATGATGTTATGTTTTTTATTTTGCTATTAAAAATAATTCATGTAATTTCAGTTTAACCATCAATGACAATTTAAAACATTAGATTCCTTTCTCCAAACTTAATTTATTAAAACTCGCATTTTAAAATTTAATTAAAATTAGAGCAATTTTAGAGAATAAGTAGTAGTAAATTAAAAATAATAAAAGGAAAAGATATTCATTACTTGTAAGAATTACGAACTATATATAGATTTTGTCTTAGACATGCAACCGAATCTTTAGAGTTACTATCCGATTATCAAATTAACTTTATTATTATAACTATATAATTATATTATTATTATTATTACATATTTTCAGCTATGGTTTGTTAAAATAACACTAAGGTGCTGTTTGGCAACTCCTGAATCAGTAAGTGCTGAAGCAGTAAGATGTCTAAGATGTCTGAACCATTAAGTGCTGAACTAGTAAGAGGTCTGAACCATTAAGAGCTAGTATATTGCTTAACTATTCAGAGGTAAATGTCTGATCAATTCAGATAAGAGGTCTTAACCATTCAGACTCTGTATAATACTTAACCATTCAGAGGCAAATCTCTTAACCATTCAGACATCTGAACCATTAAGAGGCTGAAACAAACAGTCTGAACCATTAAGTGCTGAACCATTCAGACATCTGAACCATTAAGAGGCTGAAACAAACAGCCCCTAAGTGCTTTGAACGGCCATGTGGCATGAGCATAGTTTTCAGAATCAGACCAGCGATCGAGCATTCGAGTCGGTCGAGCTACTGGTTCCTCTATATATAGACACACACATACACACACAACAAAAAATACTTCCCCTATTTAAAAATAAGTTATTTATGATATATGACTAAAGTTAGAATCAATTTGATTAAACTTGATGTAAATATGTAATCTACCACAATGTGTGTGGGCTTTGGAGATGGGCTATTAAGTTTCGAGCAATAATGAGTTTACAATTATGGATACATACACGTTATCCCATTTCAAAATTGATAAATCAAAATATATGAAATTGACAAAATTGAAATTGAATTTGAAATTTTACAGAATTGATTTGTGAAATAGAATTTTCCAATTCCAATTCTTTTTTGATACTACTAATTCCAAGCCACATATTTTTGTGCTACCAAACAGTAGAATTAAAATAATTATCTCCAATTCAAATTCCATAGTTTGAATTCCATGTACAAAATAGAGCCTCAGAGTAATTTTCAATTTAAATCAATACCTTTAATGTATAGTATAATTAAGCAGCATTCCGTTCAACTTTTTTTCCCTCCTTATTACTTATTCTTATTTAATTCAAATTAGATCAGATCAAATCCAATAAGATGAGATCAAATCCAAACAGAATTATTATTATTGTTATTATTGTTGTTGTTGTAACCTATTATTGTTATCAACTTGTAAGAGCACTGGTAATACCTTTGAAGTCCCGGGGCTTCAAACCGGGGCTTCAAAATTTCTCTCTGTCACGTCAGCTTCAACTTACACCAAAATTCACTGGAAATGGGTTTGAAGCCCCGGGGCTTCAAACTGGGGCTTCAAACCTTTATTTTTTACATTTTTAAATATACATCTTCTAAATTTAAATTAATAAATTTAAATTAATTTATTATTTAATAATATTGAAACACGAATACAAAAAAATACATTCATTAAAATAAAAAAACGACAATATTAAAAAAGATATATTAATTAAAAAAACTAAGGTAAATTATATTTCGCCTTGATCTCTCTTTGTCTTTGCTATCATCCGTTTGAAACCCGACAACGTAGAAAGGTCAGTTTTCATGATTTTAAATAAAAAAATTACATTCATTAAATAAAAAAATTGCATGTATTATAAAAAAACTACATTAATTAAATAAAAACATTACATTCATTAAATAAAAAAATTACATTCATGAAAAAATAAATAAAATACTTGAATAATAAATTTTTTTTAAAAAAATGATAGATAGAGAGATTTTTGTATTTGTATTGAATTTTTTAAAAAAATTAAATTTAATTTATAGAGAAGAAAAGAAGAAAAAAGAGGGAGAAAAAGGAAGGAAGAAGGCGTGATAATGCCTTCAAACCGCGTCAAACCTTTAACGCAAGTATTTTAACGCCCATTTAACGGGGAAGGGTGGCGGTGTTTCACGCCCCCCAGGCGTCAAAACTCGCCTAACGCCCCTTGGCGTTAGCAGTATTTCCACTGCTCTAAGAAGGAATAGATGAAGCCATGGAGGAATATGTCTGGTCATGAAAAAGGATAGCACCCACCCTGACTTATTATTATTATTATTGTTATTGTTATTGCTATTGTTGTTGTTATTATTATTAGAATTTAGATCAGATCAAATCAGATCGGATCCAATGAGATCAAATCACATACAAACAGACCAGATCAGGTCAAATCCATATATATCAGATCAGATCAGAACAGAATTTAAAAAAGTCCACCAGATTAGATTAGACTAATAGATCAGAAACTTATTCACTTTTTTGAACACATAAGTCTATGACAATTGTTAGAACTCCATATATGTTTATATATACGCTGTTTCACTATATATTTAAATGTAGAGAGTTATGACTCCCTACTCAAAAGAGTGACCTTCATATGATTGGGTCTTTTTCGTAGTTCACTTTTTTTGGGTTCATATTCATACACTAAAAAAACAAAACGCAAAAGCGTTCAACGATTTCATCGGCGCTAACTGCAGGGCGCTCCTCCCTCACAGCGTTCAACGATTTCATCGGCGCTCTACTCACCAAAATTCTACAGGGAGAATATATATGTTGTGGCGCCTATTTGCACTCGATTCAAGCCGCAGTGTACACACAAAAATTGCTTTTCATCCGTTCAGAGCTCGTAGGGAGGAATCTGAAAATTTGGTGGTAAGATCGAAATTCAATATTTTGAACTCTTTTTCTTCTTAAATCGGTTCAATGTATTGTTATTGTTCGAGTTGTTGTTTGGAATTTTCCCCAATTCAATTGTTTGTTTGGATTTAGCCCTAATTGTTCCACTAGTAGGGTTCTAAAATTCTAAAAAATAGTCCGTAAATGGATTGTGCTGAACTGTACATCTCAAATTGAATTTATTTTAGTAATTTATTAGTTTTTTCAAAGGTTGAATTTCCAAAAGTTCAAGAATCAAAACGCTAATCACTAACTTTGGGGCTAACAGCTAAACACTAATTCTAAACTCTAACGTTGTTTGTACACAAGCATTTAAGTTTAGGATGTGGCTCATTTCATTCATATAATGATCAGATTCATTATTTCTATAGCATTTTTACTACTCTTTTCGTCCCTAAAGGTCTTTTGTCTTTCTTTCTTAATTTGTCTCCAAATACTTTTTTCTCTTCTATTTAAAAATCACTTTTAGCCCTATTAATTCTTATATTACTTATTACATCATAATTAATAATCTGTCAATCACATTATACTTTTATCCATTACATCAAAGATATTTTTAGAAAGCCCGCCAACACAAATGTATCTCCCCTAGATTAGACTTCGTAAAAGTCAAAACATGAAGAGAGATTTAGAGACGGAGGGAGTATTTTATTAGTACATGTTTTCATTTTAACACATTGCAAACTCGAGCTAAATTACGATAACGAAAATCTCAAAAAAAAAAAAATACTATTATAAGTACTTATGTGCTAATATTTAGACAAAAGCTAGTTTCTTAGAATCTTAGAAAAGATGACTAAAATTACTGAATTTTAGAAAATTAAACATGTAAGACTTTTTTCATCTATCTATGAGTATCTATTTACAAGATCAAAATTCTAATATAGCTGCAAAACACACATGAAATGTCACTATTATTTCACTAGTTGTGATTCCAAGAAAATTTAGTGGCACAATTTGTAGGAGCAGATGATCGATGTATAACAGGTTGTTAATTTATTATCACAATAAAAATCACTCGGGAGTACATTTCAAGGAGGCAAAAAAAGATACATCTATCATCATAATGTTTTTATGTCAAATACTTATATATCTTTGTACTCTATGGGCCCGTTTGGTATTAGCTGTTTTAAGCCCAAACGCTGCGTTTACACTCTTTTGCGTTTGGTTGACCTATTTTTTTTCCAGCGTTCTTCTTCTCTCTCATCCTCCCGACTCTTCCGCGCGGCTAAACGCAGAAAGCTCCCACCCTCCAGCGTTCTTCTCCTTAATTTAGCGTTTGAGATCAATTTTCCTCTTTTACCCATGAAAATTTTAGAGGGAAATTTTACCGCGTAATCTTATATGCTTCCCGAATAAAGCCACGATTTGGGGATCACAAAAATAGGGTTCTTGAGCAGCTCGATGGAGGCCTCAGATTCTTTGCAAGTAAGTATTTCAATTTTTTTATTAATATGATATTTGTAGGGCCATAGAATTCTTTACTCATGTTTGTAATTTTTTATTTTAAAAAGTATTTTAGATGATTTGAGTGGTATAGTAGTATAATATAGTCTGTTTTTTTTAAATTTGTATGTTTATTGGATTATTAAACAATTTCTTATTGAAATTTAAAGGATAGGTATTTTTTTCTTCAATTGATTACGTACAATTCAATCATGATGTGAAATATATAATGCATTTGTTATGGTTAATTGTCTGGTGTGATATACAGTATTAGTACTTTGGTTGTGTACTTGTGTTTAGTACTTTAAATCATGGGACTCTGTAATGAAATAGTCAAGATACAAGAGATAAATTATTCTAGTAATTTCAGAAATTCTGTTTTTTTTTTTTGTGCCCAGAAAACAATACTAAAAAACACTACTGCCAAACATATATTCTTGTTTCTGCTTTTGGGAAATTAAAACTGAAAAATAGGAAACTGTCCGCAAAGGGCACCTTTATAATCAACCTGGATACTTGGTTAAAGGTGAATAATCAAACCTTAATAGCAGCCACTGTTTTGTGCTTGGCCTTGGAAGATTCAATTTTAGTTTTCATTCCATACACTCTCATTTTCCTTGCCGGTTTGTTGGTTGGTTTTGCTGTGCAATATTGTTTCACTTGAATATGCTTGGGAAGGTGCTTTGAAGATTCCTTGCATTTATATTAACTTTGATTAGTTTATATGCAGCACCAAAACTTTATCTGTTTATGGTTTTATCCTCTTAGTTATCATATTAGGGTCTTAGTTAGATTTATTAGAAGTGTTGTAGAAATATGAATGTACTCATAGGGGCGGAGTGATGTATTCGGGGTTGCTGTTTCAGCTTTCATTTTCAACAATGACTTACCTAAGCACAGTTGTGATTAAGCCAATAATTTTTAAAAGGTATTGAGGTTTTTGTGTTTTGGGTTACTGAAAGAAAGAAAGAAAAAAAGGTCTTATCATATAAAGGGGTAATGAAACAGGGAGTTAAAGTGTTAAATCTGACTTGTTGTGCATATTTTTGACTAGTTGTATGCAAGATTTGTTTTGTTTGATCAAATATCAGCCGTCCCCCTGCATTCACTTGAGAGATTGTGTTGGTCTTTTGATTTTTATAAAACTTCAGATAAATGATTTGCTAATCCCTCCAAAAATGTCCATCCAAATAGATGACTTTGCATAACTACATTCGTCGACATGCTGGTAGCAAAGATTATGATTTTTCAGAGTTTGAAGACAAAGATGATGAGTTCGAGGAAGATTCAGATGATGAAGAAAGTTGTAGTAGTCATCGAAGAGGAAGTAATGAATCCGCAATGAATTCACTCAAAGATAAAATAGCAGACAATTTACTGAGATATAGAGTTAATCTCTAAATCTTTTTTAAGCAAATTCAATAACTAATTATTTCAAAAATTAAATATGTTTAGTTTTTCTTACATAATGTTCAATTCTTATGGTCTTCTAAAGCATGTATTGTTTCGGTGTGCAATAGTTCATTGAAGTTACTTTTAGTTCAATTTATTTCATACTTGCACTTAACTGTTTTTAAAAAATAACTACAATAACAACACTATTTGACCCGAACTAGGTTGTATGAAAGAAGAGGTAACATGATTTTTATTTTATCAAATTGATAACAAAAATTAAAAATGAAATAACTAAAACTTGACTATGTAAATAATAAATATATAATTTAATTTGCGACAGAGAGAATTTATTCTTGGTTCATTTGTATTCCTTTTTTTATTTACAAAAACGCATCCATTTTTCTATTCACTCCTAAAAATTATTTTCATATTTTGCTAGCTTAAAAAAACATATTAAAACAATGGTAAAAAAGTGTCCCAAATAATATTAAAATCAACAAAAAGTTTAAAATTTAGGAGTACATGTCGAAATGGATGTTTTAGTAATTTACACTACATTAGCTTTTTTAAGTGATCAACTTCCAAACGATAAAAAATCAAACAGCTAATCATCAACTCTAATGTAAACAGCTAATCTCTAACTCTAAACTCTGACTCTTAACTCTAACTCTAAACTCTAACGTTGTTTCCAAACGGGCCCTATATATAGATGGCCGCCTATCCTAAAATTATAGAGCACCCGTTACCTGGTAGGAATTACAAATTAATGAATAAAATAGACATGCACTTTTATCACAACCCAAACACCACTCCAACTAAAATTTAAGATTAAAAAGAGAGGAAAAAAAGAAAAGAAGAAAAGGTATATTATATTCCATAATGATGCATCTTCGTCCACTGCCTCCTTCTCCTTTACAAACCTGCAACATTCTTTCCCAATCTCTCTCTTAATATCTTCACTCCCATGTATCTGCATCACCATACCATAGAACATTGAATCATGATGCAAATTTAAATAGAAATATTTGTACTAAATAGCACTAAAGTTCAAGTCATTTTTCTAAATAGCACTTAAACTGTTTTATTCTCTAAATAGCACTTAATAATGTCCAGTGATGGTGAACATTTACTTGAATAATGACTAAAAGTGCTTCGTTGGGAAAAAACACATATGATGCTATTTAGGGAAAGTCATTACGTACCGGCCCATCATCATGAGAGTGGCTTGAGGATTAGTGCCGGGGGACTGAGAAAGGACGGAGCTATCAACCACACGAAGCCTATGGACGCGGAGGACCCGAAAATCGGGGGAGACGACCTTGCCGACGTGGCAGCCGCCGTGGTAGTGCCAAATGGTGACGACAGTGTCCTTGCAGAACTGCTCGACCGAGCGGGAGTCGTTGGTGTGTCTGGGTATCAAATTAACGTTAGCTCTGGCGCTCATCTTCAGCAGCCGGTCGGCCGTCTTCTTGTCGCACCCAGTGTAGTTCGCGAACCGTTTGGACTTGACGATCTTCTCGACGACCCGGATCCCGGCCACGCATTTCTTGAGGTCCTCCGGGTGGGCGAAGTAGTTGAATGTCACCGCCGGGTTGTCTTCCACGTTTGTGTTTTTGATCTTCAGGTGCCCCTTTGACAACGGCTTTGCGATCTTTTCGAGTATGAAACCTCCTCTGAAGACTTCATGTGGGAGATTGTTCTTGTTTCTCTTGAAGGCTTCAATTGCTTCTTTGGTTCTTTGCTTTGGTGGAATTGTGGAAAGCTGTCCTATCTGCATACAATTCAAATCTATCTATCTATCAGGATATTAAAATATTTTTTAAAAAAATGGTATCAGAGTTTTGTTGACTCAAACCTCTGCAGAAGTAATGCCATGGTTGCAGTGGATGCTATCGGGGGACTGCCCAAACCCGCTGCTGGCCTCAATGTAAACACCCATCTTAGTGATCCCCACCGTTTGTATGAGAGAGAAGGGCGCAGCGTGTTTCAATGGCACGAAGATGGTGTTCAGAGGGTTGTCCGCCATGCCCTTCCCGACGTTGTCATTCTCCAACACCACGGGAATCTTCAGCCCGTCGAGCTCCGAGCGGGGCCCAATCCCGCTCAGCAACAGGAGCTGCGGGCTCCCTATGGCCCCGCTCGTCACGATCACCTCCCCCCCTCTCCTTCTGGAGAGGAAGGCCTCATGCTGGTCCCCGTTTTCGTCGCGGAACACGGCTCCCACCGCCCTCGGCCTCCTCCCCGACGTGTCGAACGCGACCCTCTGGACGGTGGCGTGCACCAGGACCTCGAGGTTCGCGGGGTTGGCGGAGGCGAGGAGCTCGGCGGCGGTGTGGCGGCGGCCGAAGCGGTCGAAGGTTGTTCCTCCGACCTTGGTGCCGTAGACGTGGTCGTAGGTGAAGCCGTTGAAGGGGGAGATGCCGGCTTCTAGAAGGCCGTCGGTGAAGGCTTGTTGCCATGACGTCAGCTTGGGCCTGTGGACTATTTGATTCTCTATCCATTGGTAGGATTCATTCACCAGCTTCGCCTCCCATCCCGCTCTCTTGATGTAACTGTATTTCATATGAAAATGAAATTTAGAAATTACACGTAAATATTTGTTAAATTTTGACTATTTGCATTTAAAATTAGTTACTAGATTTATCTTTGTAAAATATTTTTAAAATATTATGTTACTCCGTATATCTCATTAATATACCATGTAATTTTGGAAATGGATACTTAAGTTCTACTTTTTGCTATTGGTGCTCCAAATTATACTATACATGGGAAAGAGGTAAGTAATGTACTTTGTAAATATTCCTGTAATTTTAGATGCATACTACGGAGCACATGTTACCAAGGGTCCATTTGATGAGTTTTGGAGATATGATAAGTTATGAAATTTTGATTAGAAGAAATGATATGAGTTCTAACATCTGAAACTAATTTATTTGGAAAGGTTCAAAATCATAATTTAATTAGTGATAAGTGTGGATGACCGACAACGGGGATGGTTGACAGTGACAACGGTAGCCAGTGGTGGAGAATGATCAATGGTTGAAAGAGATGTCAAATCTCCGTACTGATATCTCTCAAATTTAGGATATATCAAACCCCTCGATTTGAAGATATCAAAACTCTATATTTTATTTGCTCACTAAATACATCTAATGATGAAGGTGTAATGTGAGATGAGGCAATTAGTTATAAATGAGGGGTAGTTGTGGGCGTTGTAAATGAATGAAACACAACTGTGCAATATCCCGAAACGTCTCGTTTGCCTTTAATTTCAACAATCTCTTCTCGGTTCACTCTATCTCTATTTTCCCAAAGCAACAAAGTGGTGGAAATTTGGCACCCCACCTCACACCCGCCCAACCACTTGCCACATTTAATTTGTGACTTATGGGTAAATATCATACATAAGTTTATCTTACTAATAAAATTTATATTTATATATAGTTATTTTTTATGATAATATTTTGATATTTCAAAATTACGTTTCAAATATAACTATTAACCAAGAAGAATCAAATGCGATGATCAAATTAGGACGGAGTGGTCAATCGTACAGACAGCGATTACTTTTCCATGTTTTATCGAAATATATTATTATGGACACAATATAAATAATGCGGTGGAGTAACTAATGAGTAACATGGTTGGGAATTGAACATAAAAAATTTGACGGTGATTGGTTTCGTTCATTGAATGAGCATTTTGTCACAAATGGTATGCAACATGTGGCATATGCGGCTTTCTTTGGGAAATTTTGCTAAAAACATAATATTCGTAATATATATACTCCGTACGAAAAATCTAGAATTATACGGGTAATTAATACTCCTTCCGTGATAAAAAGATTGTCACACTTCGCTATTCAAAAATAATGTGAATTTTTGCTTATTTTGTATTTTCATTGATTGTTTGATAAAATAAAATACTTATTAATTCTTGTGTTGTAGAAATTATGTAAGTTTTATTTTTTATTTCTATATCAATTTTTAAATAAGATGAATTAAAAAAATTTAATAATTTATTTCAATTCTCTTAGCATAATATTGACATTATTCTAACACTATCTATAGAGATTAGAAATAAGTTTTTTCAATATATTCCATCGATCACCCGTACTTACTAGAATTATTATCACCCATCATTGTCGTATTAATTTTTTTTGAAGGTGTATTAATTACTTCATTTTGATTGGTTAATTCATACGGAATACTTGGTATACACTAGTAGCAATCAATCTCAATCTGTTGCGCCTATTTTGTTTCCTTTTTTTGGTTCGATTTAACATATTATCCACAAATTCATTTATAGAAAACACATGCATCGTTCACAAGATTTTTTTTCCTATCTTCCATATAAATATTTACGACACAAAATCTATTCTAAAATCTCTATATATTCCTGGTCAAAATGGGCACAACAAATTAGGACAACTTTCAGTAAAATGTAGAACTATTAAAACCAAAAATGACGCTCAATATTTAAACCAATTACTAATTTTAAAAATCACGAATCTGGAAAAAAAATGGACTATAAGAAAAAAACAAAAATACCAGTTTTTTTTATTTTTTATTGAAACATTGTCAAAACAATGTGTAATTATAATGACACGTGGACTCTCACTGACTCCCCATCTAATTGTTGTATACCACCGTTCACCGTTTGCCGACTCAACCTCATCAACCCCCTCCTCCTCCCCCAAAAAAAACTCGATTACTCTATCCATCGGTTTCATAAAAATATTCTTATTTTGACTTGAGAAATAAGGAGTATTTATTTACGGTTGCTTTTCTAATTTTGTGTTTGATGTGATAAGTAAAAATATAAGATGTGATGGATAGATTATTAGTGAAAAAATGATCTGATAAGTAAAGATAGGTGTAAAAGTGATTTTTTAATAAAATAAGTGTGTTTTAAAGAAAATATAAAAATTGATAGAGAAAATATTTTAAGAAATGGGAGGAGTAATAAATTCTCACTGAGCCGTTTAATGTTATGATCCAGAAAAGAGGCCATGTTTTTGGTGTTCATAATATTTTAAATACTCTTATATCCCAAATTTTAACTGATTCTTTTAATTAATGTTCACATATTTTAAGAAAAATATAAATTTTTATGATTGAATTAAAATGTACACAGAGCAAAGAGAATAATGTGAATTGCTCGATACATACTTTAAAAGCCATCAAAAGCTTATTATTATTTTTAATTATATTTTGAGACAAGCTAAGTATGAAAATGAGAAATTTTTTATAGAAGGAGGGAGTATTTATTGATTAATATTAATTACACAATAAATATATAATTTCTCATCAGTTTTTAATTTCATTTCACATTCAAAGTGTTCTAGCTGGTCAAATTTTCAATATTAAAAAAAAACATTGATAAATCACATTAAAAATATAAAAAAAAATTGAGAAAGAAAATTACTCCCTCCGTCCCGAAATAGATTACAATATTCTCTTACATTTTTGTCCCAAAAAGAATTACAAAGTCAATAACTTTACATTTTTACCCTACCACTCCTACACTATTCACACACTATTCATCCATGTGAGTGGAAGGATACTTGGGGGATTTGGGGGGTAATTTGGGGATAAAAATGGAATATTGTAATCTAAAGTGGGACGAAGGGAGTATAATGAAGGCGGGGTACGGTTGGGAGTAGGTGGGTAATAAATTAAATATGGAACAACGTACGTAGGTACCTTGGGCTAGCTCGAGTGTAGAAGCCGGCATTGATGGCGGTGCCGCCGCCAAGAACTCTGGCCCTAGCGTTGTACACCCCGTCGGTGGAGACGAAGATCTGGGAGGCGGAGGACGGCGAGGTGTCGGCCAGGGAGATGTGGAAGTTCTCGAGGAAGGAGACGTTGGCGTTGGCAAAGGGGACGCCGCCCCTCTCCAGCAAGAGGACGCTGAAGTTGCGGGACAGCGTCGCCGCCAGGGGGCACCCCGCCGTGCCCCCTCCCACTATAATGTAATCGTACGCCTTGCTCCCGCCGCCTCCCACGGCGGAGCTCGACGACGACGCCGACGAGGAAGTGTGGGAGCTTGCGCGTTTTATGAAGGGGTATTTCTCCCTCCAGCTGATGAAATCATTCTCCCCGCCGCCGCCCCTCCCTTCTCCTACTCCTGCGTGCATATATAAAAGATCAGAGATTATTACTTAAATCATTAATATATATGTACATACGGGTTGGCTTCAAAAAATGAAAGGACGTATATATATATAAATAAGAAAAGTACCTAGGGAAGAAGGGAAGAAGAGGGAGAGAAATGAGGAAGAGATGATCAGAGGGAGTAAGAGTGGATGCCCAACCAGAGCCATTGGACAGACAGAAAGAGAGTCAAATTGATTATCGGATTCCGAGGAGAGCTGATGAGATAAATCTAATCCTCTCTTTCTTCCTCTCAGCTCGCCGTCGTCGATGGATGGATGTTCACAAGTAAGTAAGTACAATGTGCGTGGCTTGTGTTGGTTGGGCCTTTATAAGTAATTTATGATACATGGGACTGTGTGCGTAGCTACGTGTTGGTATTTATACTCTCCTACAAATCAAAGGAAAATAGAAAAATTGAAGGCTGGCTTTATTTAAAGGTGGATGGATCTGTGGCTCACTATTCTCCTTGTGGAGTATTTCTAGTCTTGAGATGTACTTGGTCCGTCCCTGAGTGTTTGTCCACTTTTGACTTTTGGAACTGTTCATTTAAGCACTTTGACTCCTCAAATTCTCTCAATGTAAAAGCCTAAAAATAGTCATGTGTGATTTTGTTTGATTCGTCTTAACATATAAATTATTAATATATAATTTTCATAATTTTTTAATATACAAGTTACAAGATAAAATGGATTAAAGAAGTGCATTGGATGGTGTGCAAAAAAGAAAGTGGACAAACACTCAGGGACGGAGGGAGTATGTACTCTCTTCTCCCTCTTGGTTTTTTCAATTGTAATTTATACTCCCTCCGTTTGAAAAAACCCTTCCCATTTGATTTGAGGGCAAAAATAAGGAAGTGTTAAATTATAGTTGATTTCCAATTTTGCCCCTGATGTGATGGGTTAAAGTAAGATGTGATGGATAGATTATTAGAGAAAAAAGTATGATGTGATGGATAGGGTATGAAAAAGTAAGGGTAAAAGTGGTTTTTTAATAGAAAGGAGAAGTATTTTGTTGGAAGTGGAAAAAATGAAAGAAGAAGTGTTTTTGAGAACGGATGGAGTACAATTTCTAATGTAACACTTTAATTAATTAATTAATTATATATATATATATATATATATATATATATATATATATGATATTTCAAAAGATAATAATAATGTTAATATTGAACTTATATCACATTAATTAAATGCATTTTTATTGAATTTGTGGTCAAAACTAGGAGAACCAAGATGGACAGAATAATTTAAATGATCAATAGGAGAATACAAAAAGTCATTACGATCATATATTGAATGAAAGAAGTGAGTTGTTTTATGTTTTGTACTCTCCTTCCCTGCAAAAAATTTTCTATTTTGACTTTTAAAGGATTTAAAAGGAAGGGTTTTTTGAGATGAATGAAAAAGAAAAGAAGAAGGGTTTTGTGAGACAGAAAAAGTATGAATCTCTTTGGTAGTGAGACTAAAAAGGGCAAACTTCATTCATTATACTCTCTCCGTCCCATGAAACATGGGAGTTTTGCTTTTTAGGAGAGATTTAAGGAGAGTGTATTTTGGTATTGAATTTTCAAAAATGTCCTTTGATGTGATAGGTAAAAGTATGATTTGATGGATAGATTATTAGTAAAAAGGTATGATGTGATAGCTAGTTATAGTATGAAAAAATAAAGGGTAAAAGTGACTTTTTAATAGAAATGAGAAGTGTTTTGTGGGACGGATAAAAAAAGAAAGGAGAAAGGTTTTATGGAACGGAGGAAATATTATCGTTCACTTGAAATTAATTATTAGTGTTTCATTTAACTTCTTTTAAATAATGGGAAATAAAAATAATATTTGGAGTATTATATTTGTGTGTGTGGAAAAGCAAGCTAGCAGCTTAGCTAGGGAGACTTTATACGTAGTCTTCGACAGCTCAGCCAGCTACCATGCAATAACTAAGGTACTCCATTTCTTCAATTCATTCTCTTCTTTTACGGATTAAAATTATAACATGAAAATTGTTACATGTAGTATTAATATACCAGAGACGAAATCTCATCCTTACGCTAATTGACTGAGATTATAATTTAATTTATTTCTTTTCAACTAATTATCTGGCCAGTGCTAAGAAGCCCTTGAGGATGGAGTGTTTTAATGAATAAATAAAAAGTGATGACCAGGCTGTCCATTTTAACTACATACGAACGTATAGTAGTAATTGCTAGATGTGCTCGTTGGGGTTTACATTAATTAGTTACTGTTTGAGTTTAAAGTTTTAACTTGTTCATTACTGTATATTTACGCGTACGTACGGTAATGTTTTAGTTGTCATTGGTCAACATTATGTTGTGGTTAACCTACCCCACAGTTATGATAAGGTGGCACTATATGAGTACATTCAAGCATAAGTAACACAAATGATAATTATTTGTGTGACACAGATGGTAATCATGGAAAATATGGGTGTACTATGATAACATCCATGTGGTGGCACTATAGTATTTTTCATCCCGCCAGCTATCCCTTACCTTTTTTTTTCAAAACAATCCCTTACCTCAATTCTTATATAGATTAAACTATTTACACCCACGGTTTTTTTATTTAACTTTTTCGCATTTTAAATTTTTGTATTCCTAACTTTAAACTTTAAATTTTAGTATTCGATCTCCCAATAATAAAGTATCTACATACAATTTGGTTTTGAATTTTGGGGAAAAAAATTATCCACTAAAGTCCTAATCCAGGAGACAATTAATATTCCTAACATGTTAGCCGGTTGTCTAGCACTACTCGTATACTTTAATTTGATGATGGTCGTGACTTTCACAAATCCATAAAATTCTTCATTGTATATATAATGAGGAAGCATAAAATTGCACAATCCTTATATGCTCCCTCTGTACTGAAACTATCTTCTCACTTCCTCATTTTTATTGTCCTAAAATTACCTTCTCACATCCTAAAAAAGGGTGTGAAATGACTATCTTATCCTTCCACTATCTTACCCTTCTCTCCCCCTCTTCTCTTCGTCCCTCTCTCACCGGTCTCTCCCCTCTTCTCTTCGCCCCTCTCTGGTCAGGTATGTTTTTTCTTTTTTCTCTTCCTTCCCGATACGATCGTGGATCTACCTTCTCTTTTTCTCTTTTTTTCTCTTCTTCTCTTTTTCTCTTCCTTCCCGGAGCCAACTCTTCCTCCCTTTTTCTCTTCCTTCCCCGATCTGATTGTGGATCTAATTTTTCCGCCCAACTTCAATGGTCAGATTTGTTTTCCGGTTAGATTTGTTTCTTTGCTGGATTGATTGTGCCTAACTTTAATCGGTCAGATCTAATCTTTTCCGTCCAAGTTCTCCCCAATACGATCGCAGATCTAATTCGATCAGATTTGTTTAGCTGGCTCCGATCGTCCGCCGTCACCATTCCAGTCGCTAGTGCCACCGCCGGCGTCACCAACCTCCATCGACCTCTCCCTGTGTTGCTATGCGGAAATCAAAAGAAGATTTGTTTCTTGAGATTTGATTTTAATTGAAGAAAAAAAAGCTTTGGTAATTTTTTTAAACTTTTGAAGTGGTTGTTTGAATTTGGTTAAATTATGGCATGAATTGTCTCTGCCGACTCACTCAATTGCCGCCGACTGATTCAATCGTCTCTGCCGGCACAGACTCAAAAATCTCAGTAAGTTCTGTGGGAAGGAGGGGTATTTTTGGAAGTCAAAGCCATAATTATCCATTCCTTAAAAATGGGCTAAAGTCAATCTGGGAAGGTCAATATAGGACGGAGGGAGTACCATTATTTTAATTGTGCATATAGTAACATACGATGTTTCGTTTGTAAAATATATACAAATTGATGATTTCTATTCTAATTAATCCCAATTAAAATAGTGTCATGAAATTACAACTATTTGGGATGATATAACTCTACAAATTTCTCTGTATGTAATAATTGCTAGGTATAAATAAAGGTAAACAATGTTGGCATGGTACAACGTGTTTTGGCTGGATGGACTGAAATTCTAAAATTCATAAATGCTCACATGTTGGCATAGCGAGTATTCTCCATCATATCCAAAATCAATACACTCCGTATACTCCCATAAAAGAACTTTAAGTTTGAATTTCACCTACTTTTAAAAAGTGATAAAAATAAGGAGTAAGAAATACTCCGTATGTAGTTAGATTTTTCTTTTTTTTTAAAAAAAATGAAACATTCTAAAATAAAATAAAATACGGAGCATGGGCAGGCTGAGGAAAGTGTAAGATGTCCACCCACACAAGGTCCCCAAACTTTTAGGCCAGCATATTGTTAAATGTGTATTATTCTAATTACTTGTTATTTTTAAATTTACTATAAATGTGTATTTTAATATTCAAATTATTTATAAAATAACGTGAAATGGCAAGCAAGGACATTGATAACAAGAAAAACCTACCTCAAGCAAAGCCAAGGACATGATGTTATATTATGCTCCTCGAAAGACAAAACTGAAGGCAATAAACACCACTGAATTCCAAATCAAATTGGGGAAAAAGGAAAATAAAAAAGAAAGAATGAAAGAATGAAGAAATCTCCTTGATTTGGCATGCTTTGGATGATCAAGGATGAAATGAAACCCCATGACCAAAAAAACAGGATTACTGAAACTTTTTATCCGCCCTGGGGCTGGAGAAATCAGAATTGGTATCTAGAGAACCCACCTCAGATGAAGAACAACTGGACGACGTGTCTCCAACGTGATCTTGATCAGCTCCACTCCTGAAGCTCCTGTAGGGTATATTACCTTCGGCCTGAGGGCTATTTCTTCTCCCCCTCCCCTGTCCTTCCTCTGCTAGCCGCCTGACCAAGTCCATGACTGTAGGAACGATCTTCGTGGATATAGATATAATCCCAGGAAGCTGTACAGTAGACACATGAAGAGTTTATATGCATAGAGAGAATGAAATGATCAGCTGCACCAGGCAACGGTAAAAAAAAGATTTGGAGTACTTAAACTTACAGCTCCATTTCGGAATTCGCCCGCGATGTCTAGTTGCACCCAGAGTGCTTTTAAAAGCAGGAAAACAATGAATATAAAGAGCAAGTAGAAAGGATTTCTGAAAAAAGAGAGAAAAACCAGTTCGAGTCAAATATGGATCCACAATGAGGTGGAAAAATAAGTAGAAGCTTGAACAAATTTGAAGTACCTTAAAAGTGTCATAAACTCGTTGAATCCCAAAACAATCAAGGCAAGAATTGCCCATGGAGGCGGCAACCAGTTATTGTTTCTCTTGCTGGCCTCCTGAGTATTGATGCACAAGTAATCACACCAAATTTCGTACAAAAAATGCATAGTATGCATGCCAAAAGCAAAAAAGAATTTCAAATATATACTCCTTGAGTTGTCTTGCCTGAGCTGAAATAGCTTGGGTGACTGTGTATTCTGTCTCAGTTTTAAATTGCCTCCACAAAGTCTTGCACTGGACGGGCGTGATCAATGTTTTTGAAGGATGAACCTGTTGCGAGTGGTATAATTCAGGTAGTCAAAGAACTAGAATATAGAGCTATAGGTAAATCAATGAAAAACATGTGAAAGAATAAGTTAAGATTTCAGCTAAAGCCCTGGCTTGGTTTAAGGGCTTCCTTTGGGGGGGAGGACGATGGAGAAGATATATATTCCTCCGAACTCCCATTGAAAGTTTTAGTTAGTAGAAACACCTCAAGTTAAACTTTATCCGATGAATGGTAAAGTACCCCATCCCAAGTGCTTGAGGCTAGAGGGTCAAATGATGTGATACTTTTGTTAGCAGCAGCCCCTGATTTACCATCCAATAGATCAAGCGTCAAGATTTTTGCAACGCTATCAGCTTCATCATCCAACCGGATCGCAGCCATGACTGAGAGTAGCTTCAGAGACTGCGACATTAATGAAGGAGAGTGGGTTGAAACATTCAAATGGAATCAGATCAGCTGTGTTCATGCAAACATTACTGCCTTACATTTAAACGTGCAGATTTGGTAATTGCCCTGATGTCTTCTTTTCCAGTCCAAACTCTAGGGATTGAGTCAGAGTCATGGCTAAATATTGATGAAAATCTGTAATAATAAGAAAAAAGTGGTCAGAAAGTGTTGAGCAAAGGGATTCCTGGTAAACATTTTTTTTGGGCATTATACCTCTCCTTCATACGGATCAAAACCCTTCCAGCTTCTTCCTTGGCCTTTGTTTCCACCACTTCTCTAGCAAAATCCTTCAACCTTGAAAGTATATCCCCCAGAGTCTCTTCATCCATCTTGAAACCAGAAAGTGCAGCAGAAATGCCATGGATTGCTGTTTCTATTTCACGTCTTAGCAGTTTTCTAATTGCTGGCCATGTGTCCTCATTAGCCCCATCCAATAGAGACTCAACAGGTCCAGACAATGCCTCATTCAGTTTTTTCTACATCATTTGAAGAGCACACAGTAAATCATATTCTCCGTATACGATAGAATTCACACAAAAATATTTAATCATGCCAATTTACCTCATAAAAGGTTGTCAGTTCAGCGAGCTTGGCAGCACGGACTGCAACAATATGTGCATCTACATCACGCCGGAACTTATCTTTTACTTTAGATGAGTCCCAATTAGCTTGGTCAATGGAAGCATCTGCAGAGCAATGTGTTACTTGCTTCACAGGCTAACCACCATAATAATTCTAACTCAATAATCTGCCAACTGTAATCTGGCAGAACTATACAGGATTGTCAAGTAGAGACAATGTTCAACTTTTCATTGGTCTTTAGAATACGTACCTTTGCATCTTTCATCAAATTGCACCAAACAAGACTCACTGCACTCCGAAGCAGCTTCAGCAAAGGCTTTCCCTCCACTCAATGCACTGCCAAATATTTCTTTGAATCTTTCCAAATCTTCGGATCGTATGTGTCCCAGCATGGATTGGTGAGATGGTTGGACAAGCTACAAGATAAACCTGAATTAGCTTGCAAGTAATAAATCCAAACCACACTATAACTCCATAGGAATAAATCCATAGATTTTAGTGTGATTCAAGACCTTAAAAACACATACATTTCTCTTCACACTTTGGACTCATTATAATATTTAAAAAAAAGTACTGCAACCGTAAATTACCTGCAGCAGTTTCTGTTCCAACTGTTTTCTTTTAGCCACTCTTACACCTTCATCAAAAAATGTCGCCTCAGCATCATATCTGAAGATGCAAAGACCTAGTAAGGTCATGTCCATATGACTTCCGCCGTTTAAAGAAATTAATTACTCCGGATACAATTTTAAAAGTCGAGTTTCATTTTTAAGTAAAATCCATGTAAATCCATGTCACAAGCACTTCCTATCATTTACTCCAAATAATATTTGAAATAAGTTTTAGGGGTCTTAGCATAGCATGCTAATCTTCAACACAATAAGTTTGCTTACTCAGACAGGCAAACATCCAGTATTGAACTGAGAATCTTCCCAAATCCTGGCACAGCATGAGATTGGACTGCCTTCTCTACTTGACACCATTCCTAGTATATGATCTCGTTAACATCAAGAGCTCAATAATAGTGTAGTTCTGCTGTACATGAAATGGAAGGAACATCGAGCACGATTCACCCAGTAAAAACATTCTAAAAATTAAAAATACCTCATTTGCAGTAAAAGCGGCATATTTTTCATTTGAAATTTCTTCACACCGTACAGTGGCTACCATGACCTTTGAATATTTATTACAACGCACGATCAAACCAAGATTCTAGAAAAATACTTTGAACAGATGTTCAGACTAATTTTTTTATAGGTGATAACAGACCTTGTGTGCTGGAAGATCAAGATCCTTGTTTTCCTTGATGATTTTCCACATCTGCTGTGCACTAAATGAAAAACCAGAAGCAGGAACAACTGCCCGCCTATCTCCAGCAAGCCCACCCGGTTCAATAGAGTGGACAAATCTCTGTCTTAGACTAGCCACCTCCATTAAAAGACAATTGAAAAGCAAAAAGAGATTAATGACCCACAATTAGTTGATCAAAGTGATCATTAAACCAACAACTAAAGCTTTAGTTACATGAAAACGTAAGATGATAAATTGAGAGAAATAGCACTGGATTGAAAAAAAAGACGAAAAGTAATTACCTGCTCTTTGAATTGTTCTTCTTTCTCTTCAAAACTATTAAGAGCCACAACCTCAACCTGATTAATGGTAAGTAGATTCCATTGGAACATTTATTATTTGTAAACATTATGTCAATATCGAGAGCTTACAGTTGTGACATAAGTCCATCTTGATGAAACTCACATTAAAAAATTCACTTAGAGGAGTCTCAGTGTGAGTTTGTGGCTTTGGGACAGAATCCCATATCTGAACCCAAAAAGTGAAGAATAATAGTCAACTGCAAAGCTGTGATGAAGATGATGATAGTGATATTGATGATGGTGGTGATAACAACAACAACAGCAACAATTAAGGTACCATGCAGTACCTTCTGAATATCTTCCCTCAAAACAGGCTCCAAATTTTCAAGAGGTGTCTATATAAAACACAGTTTTGAATCACACTCATTAAATTAAGCAGTCATATGATCAAATTCAGGAATTTCCACAACGCAAGAAGAAGATTAAAGTATCATACCCTTGTTTTATCGCGTATAACAAACATCAAAGTTGTTTTGCGAGGACTAAATAAACGCATCATGACCTGTTTGCGACATTGTTGATATAGTAAATCACCTTCCATCTTTTCTTATTGTAAGCCAAGAATGTACTTGTTGCATTGTACCTGGAAAACTGTTTTCAGTAGAGGCTTGTTTGCTGCTTGCTCACGGCCAATATCATGACACCACCTAAAGATTCACCCTTATCTACTTATGTGTATATAATTGAGAAATGCATATGTTTACCCAAAATAGGGTAAAGACAAACTTACATGTTAATTAGAACAATATCAGAAACAGCAAGGGCAAACAAGGAGCTTTGCTTCTCAAATGCTGTATCATCCTAATTAACAAAAACACAATACCAAATAAGAAACAATGCTCTTGTGCATCACCATTTACGATGCGCAATGAATAAGCTTATTTAGCCACCATACCTCTCCACGCTCTCTTCCATCAGTGCCTTCTAAATCCATGACAAGTGTGCAAGGCTCAATCCCAACACAACGAGCCATCCAAATTCCTTTTGTTGTTTGGGACCTAAGAATAAGAAGTAGATGAAACATATTCATTCTTAACACACACACACAAATGGCATGCTATAGGAGCTTGATGACCACTTGCCTTCCCCTAAAAGCATCCATCTCTTGAAAATTTGTATGAAATAGATGGTTTAACAATGTACTCTTTCCTGTTAAAATCACAAAAATAATAAGGTAGTTAAGGCATCAAAAGAGTGGACCATCAAATCAAAAAAAAAAAATGCAAAAGAAAAAAAGAATCTTAATCAGTTCAATGTGGGCTGTAATGAATATGAAAACAATTTTCATGCCAACCAAATAACAAATGTACTACAAATGTAAGAATTAGGAAGATTGTTTTCGAAAAACAACACATACCACTACTCTGTGGACCCATTATTGATACTACAACGTATGAAAGTCCAAATTCTGCTAGCCTAACTTCTTTCATGAAATTTTCAATTCCAGCAACATTGAAGTTACCATCCCCATCAATGAGTTGAGTTGAACAGCACCCCTCAGTTTCATCTGAAACAAGCAATTGAGATAGAAACTTATACTCAACATTGGGAATATAAAAGAAGTAAAAATTCATCATTAAAAAGAGGCACAATGATCTATATCCTCTGCTAACAACTTATGGAAACAAAAAAATGCATGCAAAAAGTTATTTAGAATCCTCCCTCAGTATTCAAAAGCTTGCTGTATGTTTCATGGTTTTAAGAGTAGACATGTAGGAGCATTGAATACTTAGTATTGTTAGGATCGAATCCACTCACACACTAAATCAGATGGAAAAGATGATGAAAAATGAGAGAGATTTGTAAAGCTAGAGAGAGAAAAGAGAACACGTGAATAACGTGGTTACACTCCGTGAGTAAACTTCCAAATGTATACAAAGCTTATTTCATTTTTATCCCTAAACTATTATGCTTAAGCTCAAACCAATGGAGACCGGGAAGAAACATTCAATCTCTAAACCATTCAACCTAATACAGTAACACGTAGTACTCCGTAATTCATAAGGCTTGCAGTAATGACAAAACCAAAACTGAAACAAATCTACTACACACCCATTACCAACCAAACTATGTTGCTTGTATAGTCCAAAGTTTAATACACCTCAATTAATCATCTCAATTTTTATCGTCCTCTTCTCCAACATATAAACAAACAGGAATGTTTATATGTATTAAGTGCAATTATGCGTTGATTTGGACCTTTTGGAGAACGGAAAAGAACTGGGTACCTCAACACAATGATATATATAAACTATGCAATGAATGATATTGGGAGAAACGGTCAGAAGCGTTATAACACAAAAGAAATTGATCGAAAATGATTGAAATGATGGAATTGATTAAAACCGGATCGTCATTAATTAAATGATTGATATTTCACACACATGCAACATACTTAATAATGAGGAAAATAAAGGAATCGAAACGAATGAGATCAGAGGGGATGAGGTGAAGGCGCGAACCCATCTGATTGAGGCGAAGCGGCTCTGATAATGGTGGCCGGGAAGAGATCAGATAAGAAATTTCAAAGGAAATTAAAACTAATAAGAATAATGCATTTGAATTTGTGTTTCTACGTTCGAACAGCTGGCGACATGGTTTGGAGAAGAAGACGAAGAGCAGAATGGCTCTTGTCCCGGCGACTTCGTTATTTTAACAGTCTTTAAAATATGCGGCTTGGCTTTCATCCTAGTTTTTTTTTTTTTTGCAGTGACTACCTGTATTTTTTTACCCTTATTTTATTAAAATAATGAATAAATATAGTGTGATTGACATATTAATTATAATGAGTAAAATTAATTATAATAAGTATGATATGATAAATTTA
The DNA here is from genome assembly GCA_900332095.2 of Cuscuta campestris. Lineage (NCBI taxonomy): Eukaryota > Viridiplantae > Streptophyta > Magnoliopsida > Solanales > Convolvulaceae > Cuscuta > Cuscuta campestris. The sequence continues at coordinate 206,092 of OOIL02000462.1, read as the reverse complement.
TTAATACTCCGTAATTAGTAAGGACAAATGAAAGATTTTAGTACAAAGTAAAATATTGGAATAGAAAAAAGGGAACAATTTTCGTGACATTAAATGTCATGGAATAGGAGCATACGATCTTGTGTTTAAAAAATTGATAATTTACATGCCCTCCTAAGTCTTTACTTCCTATGTAACTTCCGTCACCCTCATTCTGGCCTGACCTGAACCCACCTCTTACTTCTTTCATTTGCATAAAGTGGCTCAAATTTAAACATTACTTAGCTCACTTGAGATTGAGCAGCCTTCGCATATGACTATTTAGTTCGATAGTACTTCTGAGTTACATATTGCTGCTAATTCTATTTAATGCATGTCTCGAGTTCTTGATTCTCAAGTTAATTGGGAATATCGACGTATCGTTATTACATGTTTCAACTTGATGAAACTCATAAAGGAAAGCAATAAAGTCACATTTTGATTGATTAGGATTCTATATGGCAGTGGTTTTTTCATGTCTGTTTGGTTTCCTTGTAGAGGGAGTCTTAGGTGTATTTATATAAATAATCCAGAGACTACAATTAATCTAATGTAGTATGTACTCCCTCCCTTCCTTTAAATTCTTCCCATTTTGACTTTGGGCTAAAATAATAAAGAAAATGTAATTTTAGTTAATTTTTCAATTTTGTTCCTGATGTGATGGATAAAAGTAAGATATGATAGTTTGGTTATTAGTGAAAAAAAATATGATGTGATAGGTAGAATATTAAAAAAATAGGGGTAAAAATGATTTTTTAATAGAAAGTGGAAGTGTTTTAATGAATTGAAAAAAAACCAAAGCGAAAAAGTTTTATGGAAGGGGGAGTAAAAGTATTTGCATATACTCTATCTTTTTAGCTTTCCTCTACCCTCTTACATCCTAGCTAGACACTTTAACTTTACGAAAAAAATAAAGTGTAAAACTTTTTAAATGACGTCTAAAATAAAGAAAAATGCAAAGAACTTTAACGGAGGGAGCGGGGCAGAATTTTTCTTTTAATTTCTTGGAGTGGAATTCAAGAGTACTCTAATTGTGAAATTGGCACTAAATAGGACTAAAACATAATGATTTTCTTAATGTAAGACTTAAACTTTTTTATTTCCTAAATAAGACTTAACAATGACCTAGTGGGAAAAATAATGTCCATAATGATGGAAATTTATTTGAATAATGACTACTTCATAATGACCAAAAGTCCTACATTGAGAAATAAAAATATATGGTCCTATATTGGGAAAGTCATTGTGTTTTAGTCCTATTTAGCTAAATTACTCAACTTAATTCCAGGAATGCCACGCGTACGTGGAAGCTGGCCGGTAACCGAATTGGGAAGTTGCATGCATGTACCCACGTCTCCTGCCACGTTCCCTCCATGCATGCACCCCACTACGAGTACTCCATTCACCTTCTTCTTCTTCGTTGTAAGTATATAAATACCCCTCCCCGCCGGCCATCTTTCACAATTATATATATATATATATCTCCGACCGACGACAACCTCCTCCTGTATATTCATAACTTCTCTCCCCGGTTTAATTATTTCTAGTACATACAGTTCATCCTATATATCGCAGCTAGTATATATAACATCATGCCGGGCCTCACCATTGGAGACGAGATCCCAAACCTCCGCGTGGAAACCACACACGGCACGATCAATCTCCACGACTACGTCGGCGAATGCTACGTCATCCTCTTCTCCCACCCGGGGGATTTCACGCCGGTGTGCACGACGGAGCTGGGGATGATGGCGGCATACGCCGGCAGGTTCGCGGAACGCGGGGTGAAGCTCATCGGGCTGTCGTGCGACGACGTGGAGTCCCACAAGAAGTGGATCAAGGACATCGAGTCCTACAACGGCGGCCACAAGGTCAACTACCCTATCATTGCAGACCCCGACAGGAAACTCATCAAGCAACTCAACATGGTCGATCCCGACGAGAAGGACCCCTCCGGTAACAGCGTCCCTTCTCGCGCTCTCCACATTGTTGGTCCCGACAAGAAGGTAAACATTGATCCTCTTAATGAATCCAATCCAGTGGTATGTATAGATATAGGGTAATTTACCTAAATAGGACTAAAACATAATGACATTCTCAAAATAGGACTATATGTTTTTATTTTCCAATGTAAGACTATTGGTCATTATCTATTAGTCATTATTCAATTATAAATGTCGAGCAGGACATTATTCTTCTCACTAGTCATTATTAACGCGGTGGGTGCAGATAAAGCTGAGCTTTTTGTACCCGGGGAGCACGGGAAGAAACATGGACGAAGTGGTGAGGGTGTTGGAGTCCCTGAAAAGGGCGGCAGAGAAAAAGATTGCCACCCCGGTGAACTGGAAACCGGGGGATGCTGTGGTCATTGCACCCTCCGTCTCAAGTGACGAAGCCAAGAAGATGTTTCCGCAGGGTTTCACCACCGCCGAGCTTCCCTCCGGCAAGGACTATCTCCGCTTTGTTGAAGGCGTTTAAATTAATTAACTAATTATGCATATAGTATATCTTGTGTACGCCAATTAAGTACCTAGCTAGTAAAATGCCATGCATGTATGTCTGCCTAGCCTGTATACATATCCTAGCTAGCCCGGCCTCCTCATCTATATTCTATATATGTTATGTAGGTGCTTGCTTCTATATATTGAAGCGACCCATATGTATATATACTATATATGTTAGTGAAGTGATTAATTATAGTATAGATTGGCCGGCATACCATCTTTAAATTACAGACAAGTCTCCCTAGCTACATATTGATTAATTAATTATTATATAATGAGAATGTAAGATTACATAAATCGATCAGATCAGATCGGCAAGAGGGCCAGTTTAATTAGAAAAGAAAAATGAATGTGTGTATTCATCATCAGTAGTCATCACCGCCGGAGGGGGGGAATATAATACTGTATTAATTAATGTTACTGCAAACAACCTCAACGGCCACTTTCTTCATGACATCAGCACACGGATCCCCTCCAAATACTTCCGGAGTTACATCTATGGTACATGAATTCTTCCCCACGCATGACTGCATGCAGATGCATGCCATATATATATGCACCATATATATAGAACAGAGCAGCAATTAATCTTATGATATGTTGTAGTTAAATTGATGCCAATTAAATTAAATTAAGTAAATCACATGAGTTTGAAATATATACTCCTTCCGTTTCCAATTTATAAAACGGTTCATATTTTGACTTTTAGAAGAAATAATAAGTGCATATTTGTTGTTGATTTTTCAATTTTGTCTTTGATGTGATGGATAAAAATAAGATGTGATGCATAGATTATCAATAAAATAGTAAGATGTGATAGATAAGGTAAAAAAAGTAGGAGTAAAAGTAGTTTTTTAATAGAAAGTGGAAGTGTTTTGAGGAAAATTAAAAAAAATGAGAGAAGTATTTTTAGAAAAAGAGAGTATTATAGGGTAATTAGCTAGCTAGATAGGATTTGTGTATGTACCTTGTTGAAAACGTCATAGGAATTGGCAGCGTGGCAGCTCCCCTGCCGGAAATCGCCGCATTTCCCCTCCGGCGTCCCGAAGCTGGCAAAGGTGACGGAGGTGATGTTCTTTCCGCCGGAGCCGCATGAGAGGTGAAGCTTTGGCCGGAGCCGCCTGTTGATTCTGCCGGTGGATTGCAGCCGCCAGTTCATCAGCTGCGGCTGCCACTCGTACATCTGCGCGCACACCTTTCCTACCTCCCGTTTGACCAGGGAGATGCCGAATGGATTCCCGCCCCACTCCTCCGATATGACCAGCAGGTTTCCCGTCGGCCGTAGCCACGACCGAGGAACATGGTACCTGCATGCATGTGTATTAAGAAATATTTGCACTAAATAGCACTAAAACTTAAGTTATTTCACTAAATAACACTTAAATTATTTTATTCTCTAAATAGCACTTCATAATGTCCATAATATCCACTGATGACCAATATTTACTTGAATAATGAATAATGGAAAATGACTAAAAATGCTAGTTTGGAAAAAAACACATGTGATGCCATTTAGGGAAAGGCATTATGTTTTAGTGTTATTTACGTACCATCGTTGTGAGGCTTCTCCACAGCTTCCGAGACATTTTCTCTCGTCAAACCAACCAGCATAGTTGCAGAAGCTACAACCCGCGGTGGCAGATGCTTTGTTTGCGGGCCAGTGTCGTCCGATGCTATGCCCATTGACCCATATCTGACCTTTGCTCATCGTACTCATATCCAATGCCAACGCTTCTTCTCCATCCGGAGCATCAAATGTACTCTGCCCGCCCACAAAAAAAGAAAAACCCAATCCGGCATTGAACGGAGCATTATCGTATGAGTCTCAAATGGTTCAGTATATGCCATGCATATTGATGAGAATATATAACCAACTGACCTTATACCAAGTGAGAGGCTGTCTTTGTGCAACAAAAGAACCTTGAAGCCACTCCACTAAAGAGCTCCCACTAGATGAATGAAGATTCAAAGCTTCACCTTTAAGACCAATCTGATGTAATATAAGACATATGGCATGCACATCCACTCGATCGATCAGTTTTTTTTAAAAAAACAGATATAAATGTTTGAAGAGCAAAATGGGAAGACAGAAAGTGGAACCAACAAACCTTGTAAGACCACTTCTGCCATGTTAAATCTCTGGTTCCTTCATTTAGACCACTAAGTGATACCGGGCCAAGAACGCCCGCATTCCATGTCTCATAATGAGGGCCAACATTCTGTTAATTAATTAGAAAGATGTTATTTCATTTACACATTCTATATATATGTGTGTGTGCGTGAAGAAGATGTAGGAATCATATATACTGCGTTTTATACTAGACTAGATAAATAGGTAACAGACCGGAAGGCCAACGGCAATGCTCAACAGAGATATTTGATTCACACCCGCCACCAGATGTACCCCTTGGCTGAAACTTATTTTTGGGTTCTCTAAACTTCCATAACTCGTTCCTGCCAAAACATTGAGATGAATTCAAGTATACCTCACATCATATCTCTTATCTTTCTCATCTTATTGCCTAGGATTATTTGATGTTGAGACTTATGCTCTATTTGATACGTATACAGAAGTGGAATATAATTGAAATTCTATGGAATTGAACTCTAATTCAATTCCAAATCCTTTGTTTGGTATAATTAAGGAATTTATATAGAATTGTATTGTAATTACAAATCAATTCCAATCTCACATATTTTTGTGCTACCAAACAGCAGAATCAGAAGTGAAGTTTTCAATTCCAATTCCATGGCCTGGATTCCGTGCACCAAACGGAGCCTAATTGTCAGCTTTCTTGGGTTTATTTATAAGATGCAAAAAAAAATAAATAATGTGTGTACCTACTAATTGCCCATTTATGAACACATGTAGAGCATGTCCAGCTGAGAAGACAGTAAGCCAAGGCGAATACCCGTATTCCAAGAACCCTTCGCTTTGATTAATGTTGACCCTGGGAACGAGAAGAAGTACGCCATTTTTTGATAAAACAGTATCGAAGTACAATATCCTTTTCAAGTTTATAAGAGATCAAACTTACTCTGTCATGTACCACAAATAATCAGAAGCATCTCTAGTGGTGTTAATCTGCTCCAACAACCCAACAACTGTGTACATGTTCTCATCATAAGAGGGTGCTTCTTCATTATATGACTCCCAAGAGAACCCCTCACCGACGGGAGTCATTGTCATTTGTACAGTTTGGGCACCAACCTTCATGTTAAAACCTAGTTTAAAGTCAATACCTTAAAACTACACAAAGAAATGTTCAAAGAAAGGCGTGGTCTTTCTTTCTTTAGCCTAAGTGTACGATGTGAGACTATATCCTCAACATTTGAATTCACTCACCCTTGCGGTATTATAAACGGTGTTCTTGCAATCCGGAAGGATGCTGATAGACCAAGGCGGTAAGTGGTAATGCATTTCTCCAAACACCACTTTAGCAAACGAATGTTGGTCATGGTTTGCAAGGAACGCTGCACAAGTTCCATTATTTGATTTGAACACACGAGCCTGTTGAATTGATAATAACAATAATAATAGTGATAATAATAATTATAACAAGCGGAGAAATATTGTATATAGCTGGTGTGAAGAATGATTAGTATCAAGTAGTAAACCGAACCTCTTGAGAGGGTCCAAGTGAGGTTATAGTTGGATCTCCAGATACTAATGCTGGCTCACACAGCTTTATTGCTCTATGAAGATCTTTCAGATGACCCCATTTAGGTTGACGTAATAACCCTTTTGTCATTTAAAGAAAATATAAGTTAAATTATTATTTTTTTATTTAGTTGGACATTGTTGTCATACAAATCCATGTATAGCCAGGACTAAGTATTAGACTGAAGCACATTTTGGTTCTTACCGAACTCGTCGATAGGGGCATCATAGTCATAGCTGGTGGAAATAAAAGGACCTCCAGATGTCCTGCCAAAGTTCGTGCCCCCGTGATACTGGCCAAGAGATCAAAGAGTGGTATTTTTTTATATTAAAAACATAAATACCATTCGTAGTGGAAAATTTACCATAAAGAAAATGGATGAAGTAACAAACAATGACTACCATGTAATAATTGATGAAAGATCCCCCATACATTATGAACTTTGCAACTGCATAAGCCATATCCTCAGCTGGACGGTAAGGTACTGGAGCTCCAAATTCAGTAAACCTACAACAAAAAAGAAGCTATGGTATGAACTTCGACACCATTACTTGTAAAAAGTCAATTTCTAAAGAATTCCGAGTATATAAAGAAAGCATTCAAATTACCAGGCAGTCCAGGCTTCGGTCCACATCTTGGGTTTACTGGCATTATTTGGGGTAAAGTAGTCGCAATAAAAGCCGTTGCAAGTATTGATCTGGAAAGGGAATAGAATCGTGAATTTATAATGAGCAATAAATAATGTATAAGGAGAAGAACACAAATAATATTGCAGCTTGTATAGAAATTACAAGTAAAAATAATACTTCGTACAAAGAAATGACCGTCTAAATCATATATGAAAAAAAGCTGCCTCTTGTCTAATCCTTTTGGGGCTATTTGGAAGGAGAATTATGGACGGCTTGTAAGCCGTGGTCTAGATTTTTTACATACTACTACTCTGTAGTATATATTTGAGATATAATGGAAATTGAAAGATTGGCGTAATATGTGATCCTACAACATTTTAATTAACTTTCATTCGTTTCGACAATTATTCTATTGTGAAATTTGGACAATTATTATATTTGTCATGACATAGATTAAGCCCTTCAAAGTCTTCCCCTAAAAAAACCCTCCATCAGAATAAGCCCAAAAAGAATACTTGTTTGCAGACATCTACACCTTAAGTTGAACTGATCTGTTCAATAATCAAGAAATTGCAGGAGCCAAAGGCCAGTGGCTGTGATTATTAATTATTGTCATCATTTCCTTTTATAGATAAAGACAGGCCATGTGAAGGGGGTGAAAATAGCCTAAACAATTCACATGAACATCCACAAGGGACAAAAGAGAACTAGACAACATAGAGGGATATGGCCGCACTACTCTATCGTCAATGCATACAACAACAAACAAAAACAAACCCAGTAAAATCCCACATAAAGAAGAGTCTGGGGAGAGTGTGTGTGGGCAGACCTTAACCCTACTCGAAGGTATAGACTGTTTGGAAGACAAAAAGATTGACTTAAGAGACAGAGACAGCTTACAACTGGATCAGGGGCATCATCTTGCTTGCACATCACCCACGGCACACCCGTGTCAAGATTCAGAGCCATTTGGGCTGCCCACCGGGCATACAGTCTCCCTGGCTCACCCACTTCATACTCTACCGGCCCATATTCATTCTCAATCTGTCATTGGAATTTGACAAAGATCCATCATATTACTATAACAGGCAAGTGCTAAGAGTACCACATGGGTTTATAGGGCCATGGGTTGGAAATTTAGACTAGATGGGAGAGCCTCACCTTAGCCTTAGGGCAGTAAATTCTAAGGAGGGTACATGATTAACTGAAGGAAGGATATGTAATTCACCTGGGATAAGATAATTGGACCGCCTTGGGATGCGTACAGACTTTCTGTTTTCATCATATTGACAATCATGGTGGTGAAATTTTGCATTGCAGACTGTTTTTTGACATTGGTTTTGGGAAAGAGACAAATGAGCAATTAATTTCAACCCATAATCAGAAACCAATCATTCCAATTTAATTACTAATTGTAAGGGAGTTTTGACAAAGCTGCTAACCTTGAAAGGCTCATTGTTTGTTCTGAAACTAATGCCTGGAACAAACTTCAACCAAACTGGGAATCCCCTAAATTTTTTAACATATATAGCATAAAACAAAAGCTCATGACTTTGACATCAGCCACAAAAATAGAATATTTGAAAATTGCAGTTATCATTATCATTACCCAAAATTCCATTCACCACAAGCATAAGGCCCAATTCTGAGATGAACATACAGTCCAGCTTGTTGAACCAGCTTAATGAACTTCACAATATCATACCTGTCCTCAAAGTGATACTGAAAAATTCCACTCCAACAGTAAAATCAGTAAACGAAGGAAAATACAACTCTTCAAAGAGTCATATTTCAGAACCTTACTTTTCCTTGGTGAGGTTCATGACCATTCCAGAAAACATAAGTTTGGATCACACCCAAACCTCCTTCCTTTGCTTTCTGAATAAGCCCAGGCCACATCTGTGAACAGAAAAGAAGAAGAAGAAAAGAGGAATTTTTAAGAGACTTAAATTTGTCCTGAAAATTTAATCTTTCGCCAGAACCAAATGATAAATTCATAAATCACATCCATAATCATCAGAACAAAGAGCTAAAGAATGCCCATTTGCGAAATATCTTTCGCACAGAAAAGAAAAAAGAAACAGAAAACAGAACTCAGAAAGCAGATTGATGAGCAGGAAAGGAAAGACTGTATATATATATGCCTGAGGTGTGCTTCTTGGGTAGTGAATGGATCCAGAGATGAGGATCTTTCTTTGGCCATTGACAATAAAAGAATTCTTATCATATGAAACTGATGATGAAGAATTTCCAAGAGAGAGGAAAGAAACCAGTGAGACTGCTACCACCAAAAGAAGCTTCACACCCATTATTATTATTATTATTATTGTCCCAGTCTCACCAAACTGGAGGTTTTGAGCTATATGATTGAGGCTTTAATAAGCCCCACTCTTCTCCTTCTTTTCTGCGCTTTATTCTCTCTCCCTCTTTCTTTTTTCTCCCTTCTTTTTCCCTGTCACAGAAAAATGCGGTGGTGATTATGGGAAATGGAAGTGCGCATGATTTTACAGTGGAATGGATGAGAAATTTTGTTGACATTTTGGAGCATGTAAAAAGTTAAAAGAGGGCAGGGAGAGCGGACCTACTGAGAATAGTAAAAGGGTCATACTGTGTCTTCCGCCGTCCCTTTGGAGTGTTTGGATGACCAACTTTTTTAGGGAGTAACAAAATCGAAAATGATCCTCTGCCCCGAATTTATTTTCCTTTATTTAATTATATTTAATTGAATTAATTTTAACTAGATTTAATTAAGTAATTATAAGAAATTTAAAAACGAAATTTATTTAATAATAAATAAAAACTTTTACAAAATTAGAAGCGATATAATATATATATATATATACACACACACACACAGATATATATATATATATATATATATATATATATATATATATATATATATATATATATATATATATATATATAGGCCGGTTCCCGTGAGAATGCACCTTGTGGAGAGCAATGAGAATAAAATCTAGCCGTCGGATCTGATGCATCGTGCGGCTCAGATTGCATCCTGCGCTCAGATTTTGAGATAGTGCATTTTTGAAGGTTTATGGTGCATTTCAACGTGATGCATTTTCGCACCATTTTGGTGCATCTAATTTTGATGAAATCTTGACCCTTAGATCTCACAATCTAAAGCACCAGATTCATTCTCATTTCTCTCCTAAAATTGCATTCTCACCAGAACCTAAATATATATATATATAATTTACAAAACTCTTTTCCATTTCATTCTTTAATAATAGTATAAATTTTCAAAATAAAATGCATATATTCAAATATGCAAATGCTTTATAAAACGAAATGTGATATGACTATATTATTTTAATGAATAATTAACGAAAATAAGTGTATCAATCATTTTCGATGGAGCTAATAATTCACTATATTTCGCTTTGGTTTTTTTAAATGTCTGCGTTTCTTTTAATAGTGAAGTAGCGGTTAGACATTGTAACTTTTGACATTCATCATGTGTCATCCAGAAACAATCACTCTATTTTTTAAATATAAGGGTCAGGCTACATACGTGATTACATGCAATGCTTGAGTCGAGTTTCTTTAGAAGCAGTCTCTATTTTCGAATAAGGTAAGGTCTGCGTACAAATACCCTCCAAGACTACTATTTTATGATTCTGTCAGGATGAAGAAAGTGTTAAGTGAAAAAAATGATTTGTTTGTCTATATTAAATAGTCATTGGAAATTATTTTGGGACTATGTGGAGTATCATTTTCACTATTTACACTTTAGGCTCTAAATTTCACATTTAAAAAATTAATCAAAATATGAGTAAAACATAACCTTTATCCTTATAATAGAAGTGACATACTGCTATCCCAAAATAAGACTTTACAATGAAACACTATATATTGGTAATTCACATTGCTTTTTTGTTGTTATATATTGACTTTATTGAGTAAAAACATTAAGATTCTATTATGATCTTTTTATATTTTATTTTATTTTGGTTTTCTCCCATCTCATTATATTTCTAAGCATCTCAATATATCCATATTTTAGTGTCACATGCATCCAATAAAATGCACATGCTCTTTTATTTTTCATAGCATCAAGCATCATCCATTATGTTTGCATAGTCTTTTAAATTTTATTAAAAAAAAATATTACTCCCTCTATCCTATCATTATTTTCATTTTAATTGAAAATAAAACAAGATGATTGTAAAATTCATGGTATTTTTAAAAATGAATGGAGAGAAGAGAGCCAAAAATAATATTGGAAATAACAAGACTAACAAGATAATACTAATTAGGAAAAATCTAGAAGTACCTTAAGGTGTACACTACCTTTTCACAGACATGCAGAGATGTCTATTGTCTGTGTGAATCATAGACAGTGGGTGTCTGTGTATGTCTATGAGAAGATGATATACACCATCTTGGGATACCCCTAGCAAATCCATTCTACTTAGCAGAGAGAAAGCTTCATGATGTCAACCATTTCTAGTGCAAAAATCTGATATTATCAATTAAAATTTATATTTAAATTTTAATTTGTGCTATTATAGCTTTTGAATAAAAGAGTATCCAAACATAATGGATGATGCTATGATGCCATTAAATTTGAGAATGGGAAAGCCCCAAATGGACCCAACGTGGCACTCCCAAGTGATTAAGGGGCTGTATGGCAATTTCTGAATAGGTAAGTGTGAACCAGTAAGAGGTCTAAACCATTAAGTGCTGAACCAGTAAGAGGTCTGAACCATTAAGAGCTAGTATATTGCTTAACTATTCAGAGGCAAATGTCTGATCAATTCAGATAAGAGGTCTTAATCATTCAGACTCTGTATAATACTTAACCATTCAGAGGCAAATCTCTTAACCATTCAACATCTGAACCATATGGCCAATTTGGACAGATATGATGGGTTGGCTTTCAAAATTAGCTTAGAGGACTTACATCAACACATATTGAGACGGACAACAAGTAAACCGCGAAAAAAATAAGATGAGGTTTACACATCTTTTCTATTGGTAGGAACCAATAAGAAAGATTTTTGTACAAGTAGTACATACACAAATATAAAATCTTAGACATCAACTTTTGCAGGTATGACCTCTCCACCTGTGTTTCCCACTAAAAATTGAGAAGAAGCTCCAGTACAGAAGCCTAACTTAACCATGATCTCTTCAAGCCGTGTCACATTTGTCAAATACAAGTAACCAATCTGGAAAAAGAACAATTACTTTGAAAATGTATATCAGGGTTATAAAGGAAAAAAAAGAATCAATCAAATATTTAGCACCGGGAGACAGGAAAGGCTATAACATACTCAACTAGTAAAGCATTAAATGGAAGTATACTCGTAATTTTTTCTCTTTTCAAATGGAAATATACTCGCTACATCTTTTCTTTTCAAATGGAAATATATTCAATATATTTTCTCAAGTTGATCCAATGGGCATTGTCATCATCGTGTTCAACGATTTGTAGGTTGAGTCACAGTATCAATCTTGTGATGGAACATGATACAAAGGAAGATCTCAGATCATTGTCATCTTGCTAGTTGTTATATCATGTGGAATAAGCTATAGTGATCATAGTTTTAGAATTCTCATCTCAACATTCCTTCTTATGAATGTTGTGACACGAAGGGCATCTAAGATATTGCGGCTATGTTTTTGCTTGAACTTATGGTCTCACTCAATTCCATTCAATTAGTTGGAACTATGGGTTTACTGCCACTGACCACAACTAGTTGACATTATGGTGGCGGCGATGATCAGCAAACTTATTTAAATTCATATATATAGGCGTATAGCAAGCAACTTATGAATGGCGAGCCAAACTGTATATTGATTTATAAGCATTCACATAATATACTGCATATTCTTTACAGTTAGTAAGAGGAACTAACAAGTGTTTCAAGTGAGGATGCTTGCTTGTAAACAGCTACACCAGCACGTTTCTTTGTCCTTGTTTTCCCAGAACCAATATTCTTTCCCCAACGAAGCACTGCCCTAAAATGCAAGTAGTTTAAAAAAGGCTGTCAGATGTTAAGATTATATCCCACGCATGATATTCCGGAGCAAATTTACAAACTTCGTGTCTTTTTAGTATTCCACATTTGGAAACTAGTATGTAGTGTTCTGCACAAAAAGCCCTTTACCAAAATTTGGTGTTATGAAATTGGAGTGGGTGCTGGGGACTGGGGTGCGTTGGGGACGGCCGGGCTGGGGGGTTTACCTAAACGGTTAGAGGGTGGGAACTGGGAACAATCAATTATACGATCAGAGCAACGTAGGTACCCTTGAATTGGTGTAACAATCTTACACCAATAAATTGGTATAAAATTACCCCCCCTCAACTGTTTCAAAAATTTCTTTTGTCCCAAGATAGGAGTCAGATTTCAAAAAACAGAACTAAAATTTCATATAATTTGCCAACAATAGTTACAAACAAATTCAATATGATAAATATAGCTAAACTAAGAAGGAAATTAAAAGAAAAACTAGGATACCATGACTTCTAAGAGTTGTGCATTGCAAAAATTAAACTGCTGTAGCTTGACCATACAAAACTTCTTTTAACAGAATGAATACTATTACTTGGTGCACTGCTGCGGATGGAGAAGAAGAAGAATATAGCTAGAATCTACAATAAAATAAATAAAGATAGGATTTTGTGCTTATGAAGTCTCATTTCACTTTTTTTTTTTGAATTGTTATAGATGTTAAAATTAAAATAAACTCTTAACTGGGTAAGAGAATGTTTATGAACATTTGTAGGTGATTCATGTATTACAAACATTAGGGCCTAAATGCCAAATTCTAATAGTTTTTGTGCAGGTCCTCCGAAATATCGGAACCGTCCTTGACTCTGCAAGTTCCTCTTTGACCAGGTCATAGTCAACATGAACTGCATACCTATGTTACATTGTTACAATACTCTACAAATGCACTACTGACCTTTCTTCTTCTGATAAGGATTTGTCCTTCATGAGTTTCTGCAACATTGCATCCTGAAATTCAGCCAGAAAAAACATAACATCCTGGAATGTACCGTTCACATGATATACTATTCCCCCACGGAAGTGTTAGGCACCAATATCTGCATATCCACTCAGTCTCCCTCACATAACAGAACATAATGGCACCCATACGTACGCAGTCAATGGGGGGAAGACTACAGCTTTTATAGGATGATTTATCTACAAGCTGTGTGCATGTGTAATATGATTACCTTATTTAAGGAAAACTACGTAAGGAAATAGAAATTATCAATGAGAACAAGTGTAGAAATGTCAAATGATGCATAAGCTAGTAGTGTTCATCTGTGGACAACACAAGTTCTAGGAGATAGTGGCAAAACATAGATGTTATTAAGAGGAGGAGTAAGTCAAGAAAAGTAAGCCCCTCTCCCATAATCGAATACAAACCACAAATGACAGCTAAAATGTTAAATAACGAAGGAATGGACTTACTTGAGCCTCACAGCGAACTACTGCCATCACACGATCATTGTGTTCTTCAATGTTCAATGGTGGGAACAAAAAGTGCCTTCGAGCATATAACTGCTTACATGGTTACATTTTAAAGAGGACTTACAACACATGTGGCTGAATAATAACTTTATATAAGAGTTTGTTGGAATTTTGGTCCCTAAATAGTACGTGATTTGTTGTTTGGAATCTTGGTTGCCCATTTTTCTACATATAATTCGTAGTTGGGTCACATTTTTGCACTTTTAGTCCTCAAATTTGTGAATTTGATCCTTTGAGCTAACATCCTATAGCTCAAAAAACATCAAATATTTGCTAGTGTTTAATGTCAATGGGTAAAACATACTCAAATCATAATCGTTTAGCAATTATTGATTAAATAAAAAAGATAGAATATGATGTGTTTAATAACAAAAAAACTACAAACATAATGATATGAGGACCTTTTTAAATGAACAACAATGAACCAAAATCTCTAAATCTGCACAAGTCAGTGACCAAAGTGAAATCTTTTTACCAATGAACCAAAATAGCTAAATCTGCACAAGTCAAGGACTTTCTTGTCATTGGGGCGGTGGCGCGGTGCACACTTAATTTACTGTTGACTTGTTCATCCCACATCGGCTATGCAGCCTTATATTGTGCTGTTATTTAATAGCTTGGGTACCTCAACCTCTTGAGTTAACTTTTGGGGTTGAATTGGGCCCAAGCCCATTATTTCAACATGGTATCAGAGCTAAGCCATTGATGTTGGGACCGCGCCCGCAGTAATCTGCGCCTTGTGTGAGGGGGGCGTGTTGACTTGTTCATTACACATCGGCTATGCAGCCTTATATTGTGCTGTTATTTAATAGCTTGGGTACCTCAACCTCTTGAGTTAACTTTTGGGGTTGAATTGGCCCCAAGCCCATTATTTCAACATTTACAGATTGCGATTTAATTTATTTAATTATTGGGTTTTTGGAAGATATGATGCATGATAGGGCGCAATGGCATCGTTTGATCCATGTAGCCGAGTCTACAAACTTCAGTGACAAATCATTTTGATTTTTAAAATCACATTCCTTGTTTCTTTAACTTTGTTAGATCCTTTCTTGAAGTTGAACACTAATTTCATCTTATCCCCGTGAGTCGTGACACACCTTAGAAAACCCCTTGTTCATTTATTTACTGAGTATGTTTTTAAAAACAAAGAGCTAGAGATGTTGTCACCTCGAAAATGCAATCTCCAATATAAGCTAGTGCTGCTGCATTGAAGACTGAGCGAGGCTTCTCCACTTTGGGCGGACTCGGCAACCACGTCTCATAACCCATACATGTTTCAGGTAATTTGCCTAATTGCATAAATCATTCGCATGAATTAAAGCTCAAATGGGCGAATATTGTTCAGTTGTTCTACTACTCCGTAGACCATAGAAACACTAGAAACAAGTATTTTAGGTAAGCTTAGAATACCGTGAGTCGGTGCCGGAGCATCGCGTCTGAGGATGTCTGAAATTGATATCGCCGGGCGGTTGTTCGCGGGGGAAACGATGGCTGACGGTGCCGTAGAACTTGCGCCGGAGGTTGGCGGATATGTGCGGTGAGGATTGTAAGAGAGTCTATGCTTCGTGTCGACTGAAGAAGCCCTCACCATCCGGGAAGGAGACAGCGCTGGGAGAGCAATTGCCATGGCTTCCTGGTTTAGGCGCGCACGCCAAGCCCCAACTCTCTCTCTTTCTTTCTCGAAAAACTAACCAATTCGAGCCCGGGCAAAAAATTAAAATTAGGGAATGGATAGAAATAAATATGTAATGGAGAAGTGAGTGGAGGTAAGATTGGTAGCAAGGATGGGGTATATGGCACGGTCCTTCCAGTCCACCCCTTGTTTTAGATAGAAGATAACAAGCGGGAAAATGTATATAAGAATCAGGATTACATACACAGGGGTTATACCAAAGATATTGAAATACGGAGTATCTCTTTAATGTTGACAACATTAGAGGATACATTATTATAGAAAGTTAGCAACTAAATTGATCCATGTCAATGTGATATTGTGCATTACCAATGTTACGTTGATGCATGCTTTCGATTTTGTTTCAAATAAGGACTACATTGTGCTTTTAATTAAAATCACAACATCTTGATTCTATCATTAACTTTTATTCTCAATTCTTTGGTGTAATTCTATTTTATATTTTAATTAATACATGTATGACATGGACATTAGTAGATTTATAATATAAAGGTAGTGAATTTTTTATAAAAAAATAATATTAACCAAGTTGGTCAAATGATTGTTAAAATTTTGGTGGGCTGAGAATAATGGCTAAAGTGTTAGGTAAAATTAACCATTTGCATATATAGTCGGGATCTACTATTCTGACTCAAAAGCTTAAGCTAATAGGTAGGGTTTCATTGTTCTATATATGTTAGTGCTATTCATCTTTATTTTTCGATGTAGAAACTCCAACATTCCCCTTCAAGACGTAGTTAGCACTTTGACAAACGGAACTAAAATCTCAATATCTCATAGTTAGCCCACACACAACAGGCGGTGACATCTCAATCTCTTTTTAACAAACTCAACCAAAACCATGGACGAGTAACTCACTTTTTACTAAATCCACATCAAACAACTAAGAAGAATCAACATTCAAAAAAAAAACTAAGAAGAATCAAGCTCATACCAAACTTTGTTCCGATATCATGTAGAAATAAAATTAGAACTCTACTTGATGTTTACATTGATCACAAACGCTTTATTTATACAAATACAACTCTAATCTAATTACAAGCCTACTAGCATGCCTAATAATACCAAAACCTAATTACAGCCGCTAACAATGGCTATAGCTCATTATCCTTGAAAGGAGAAGTGAATAAACAAAAGATCAAAAATCAAGAATGGAAATTGAAAAG
The DNA here is from genome assembly GCA_900332095.2 of Cuscuta campestris. NCBI lineage: Eukaryota > Viridiplantae > Streptophyta > Magnoliopsida > Solanales > Convolvulaceae > Cuscuta > Cuscuta campestris. The sequence goes on along the minus strand of OOIL02000462.1, from coordinate 188,906 downwards.
TGAGGAAAGGGGGGAAAACATTACATTTCTTTGTAGTGTTAGGGTCCGTTCCTTAAGACTTATTTTTTTCTATTTATTATTTATTATTAATAAAATTAGATTAGATCGGTTTAGACTTAAGCAGATTAGATTAGACATAATAAAATCAGATCAGATCCAATCAAATTTGATTCAATTAGATCAGATCGGACCATATGAAATCTAATAATATCAAATCAAGAAAAAATATAAAAATAATATTTATATTTTTCAAAAATTAAATAATACTGGAGTAATTACTAGTTGGGTTCACCAGAAAGAACAAAGAGTAAATTCCATAATTGATCCTTTATAATAGGGGTTTCCATATTTAGTCCTATATTATCAAATATTATCCCCGTAGTCCTTTTTTAAGGGTACCTTTCCACAAATGGTCCTTTTTTTGATCTTCTGTCGTGTTGGTGTTAATTTAAAGGCTGAAAGTATAATTTGACATCAACATTATGTTTGGTGACGTGTTCTGATACTGTTTAAGCGGATAACACAAAAATAATGACTATGGTTGTGGACTAGGGTTCTGACGAAAGATTATATTTGTAGACTATGGTTGTAGTAGAAAGCGACTGTAATTCACAAACGACGCAAACAGAACAACATTTGAAATTGTGAATGACAAAAAAGATATATTATCATTGTGAAATTATACTTTTAGCCCTCAAATTAACACCAACATGATAGAAGATCAAAAAAAGGACTATTTGTGGAAAGATATCCATAAAAGAAGGACCACTTGAATAATATTTGATAATAAATGACTAATTAGAGAAACCCATGTTAGACCAATTTACTGAACAAATGTGCAGCCGCCCGCTGTAAACCATAGGTATTACCGGCGCCTTGCTCCTTCATTCTAGACGACTTGCTGTCCAGAGATAATACTACGTTCAATGAGTAGATACGACAGCCGCGCGGCCGACGCCGGAAGCTATCGCGACCGCCGAAGGTAAAACCCTAGCCAGCCAACGGTCCTCTCTTATTTGATTTGCTCATGTTAGCTTCAACGAGGATTTCGTAACTACGTTTTTGTTTCGTTTCCGAATGTTTCTCAGTGACGCTGGGTTTGGCGGCGGATCGACATATAGGCCGTCCTCAGGAACTAGGAAGGACTATGATGGTACCGAGTCACCGCGGAAATTTGATTTAGAAGGGCTTATCCCATTCGAGAAGAATTTTTATGTGGAGTCAAGGTCCGTGGCAGCAATGACGGAGATGGATGTAGATGAGTATAGACTGCGACGGGAGATTACAGTTGAAGGCCCTGATGTGCCTAAACCCGTGAAGAGCTTCAGTGATGTGGGGTTTCCGGGTACACAATCCAGTGCAAAATCTGATTTTTTCTTCCAAATTTGGTGTATTTGACTCTGATTTATTCCAAACACACTAAATGATGGGTAAAATCTGTTTTTTCTTCCCACTTTGGTTTACTTGACTGTGTTTTATTCCAAACACATTAAGAAGCCCGGACTATTCTTATCCATTATATTGAATTTGTGCAGTGCTTAAAAATACTCGTATTTTTTATGATCAGACTGATCTATTTTTTATTAGATTCATACACTATACATATACAAATTAGATTTCTTCTATTGTCCAGAGACATGTATTTCTTTTGCTGAATAACTCCCGTAATCAGTGTATATCTTTCACATGTCATATTTTCAGAATATGTTATGAATGAAATTGAGAAAGCTGGCTTTACTGAACCTACCCCTATTCAAGCTCAAGGGTGGCCTATGGCTTTGAAGGGCCGTGATCTCATTGGTATTGCAGAAACTGGGTCAGGGAAGACACTTGCATATCTTCTTCCAGCAATTGTGCATGTTAATGCTCAGCCATTTCTAGGTATTTACATATTGTTCTCCAGTATATCCCGGTTTTCACGTGGTCATATTATTTGGACATTTATCCTTTATCCATAGAAACTTAACTATTAATGTAACACTACTTCGTATATGGTATAAAAGCACCTGGAGATGGTCCTATTGTGCTAGTCTTAGCTCCAACTCGTGAACTTGCTGTGCAAATCCAAGAAGAAGCTACTAAGTTTGGCGCTTCGTCAAAGATTAAGAACACTTGCATATATGGAGGGGTTCCGAAGGGACCTCAAGTCCGCGATCTTCAGAAAGGTAGGTGGTGATCTGCTCAAGATTTTACTTCTATGTCGTGATGTGATGGATCGGGTATATTCTGCAGCTTCTTCTGTTCTAAAGTTATATCATTCTTATGGAGCACCTAATATTTATGTTTCCACACTCTTGCAACATGCTGTAGGTGTTGAAATTGTTATTGCTACACCTGGACGATTGATTGACATGTTAGAGTCTAATCACACAAACTTGCGTCGGGTTACATATCTTGTGTTGGATGAGGCTGATCGTATGCTGGACATGGGCTTTGAACCTCAGATTAAAAAAATTGTTTCACAGGTTTGTTTGTAGAGTAACTGCGACCATTGTGATTATGTGATAATGTCAATCTAAATTTTGTAACGCTACATATTGCAACCGGGGCTTGTGAGTCTCTTGTTCTGTTTTTCTTTTTAACTTCTGCACATAAAAATAATTTGAGGATTGACCAGGCTTGCATAGTCTTGGTGTGATTTAAAGTTCATAATTTGATAAGAAGTGTTTATATGTTAAGTGAATTTGATATTAATGAGTATGTTCTTTACATGGACTAGCTCCATAGTGGGCTAGTTCTGTTATTCTGTATATATATAAATGAGAATGTTTGCTTTGGTAACTAATATGGTGAACTGAAAGTAAAATTTGCAATTTACACCATATATGCCTTCCCATTGATGCCTTACAGATTAGGCCTACACCTCATTGCAGTTCACATTTATTTTCAATTGTTCAGTGTTTGCAAGTTGGAATTCCTATTTTTTCGAAGTCGTGAATAAGTAGGAATGAGCTCACGAGCCTCACGAGCATGCTTATACCATCGTAACATTATCCAATATGCATTTATCACTCGGTTATTGATATTTAAGATTCCCAAAAATGGGGAACAAGTACACTAGTAGTCTTGTACAGATAGATGCACTTTCTCCTATGTGCCTTTTGCTCTTTCCATGAGACAATACCGATTGTTCATTTTGATTTTGATTGTGATGTGTAGATACGTCCAGATCGTCAGACTTTGTACTGGAGTGCTACATGGCCCAAGGAAGTTGAACAACTTGCAAGGAAATCACTGTACAATCCATATAAAGTAAGTATTTATGTGACTTGTTCATTTCGATAGAACAACTTGCTTATTATCCTCGAATTTTCCACCTCAAATCATTTGCTAAGCAATTTATTAAAAAACAGGTCTTTTGTTTTTTTTTGTTGTACATTTAGTAAGCTTTGATATTGGTGGCTCAATTACTAAGTTACCTCTCCCAATGTGGTGGTTGGTGGCAAATTATGTCTCTTATAAATCGATTCTGAAGCTTTATTTTACTCCCAACATTCTCAAATAATTGTCACTTTAGACTTTCATAACCATTTAAAGGAATCCGTAAAGTTTTCCAAATTCACGATTATCTAGACTACCCTCATTAGTGCATTACAGATATATAAAGCCTTATGGATCATGTTAAGATGGAGAAGGGCAATAGTGGGAAATGAGCCATTAATGCTCTCTTCATTTTTGAGAACAATTATCTAAAGCTAAACTTACTAGATAACAGAGAGAGTGACAGTCTATTTCCCACTGGGTTGTTAAAGTATATCTGCACTTCATTAGAGTTTATATTTCGCCAAAAAAGTTGATGCAATGATTAAAGTACAATTTATTGCCCTGTGTTCCTCCTCATTGAGATCCTTTAATTTCTGTTATCCTGCAGGTAATTATTGGTTCAGAAGATTTGAAAGCTAATCATGCAATTCGCCAGCATGTGGAAGTTGTCTCAGAAAGCCAAAAATATAACAAGTAGGATTTCTCTGACCCACTATTTGTATGGGTTTTGTTACATGACATTTAGTTCTTTTTGTCAGTTTAAACTATTAATTCAAAATTTCAAACTAAGCGAATCTTGTTTTTAATTTCAGATTAGTAAAGTTGTTGGAGGACATTATGGATGGTAGCCGGATTCTGATATTTATGGACACAAAAAAGGGGTGTGACCAAACAACTCGGCAACTGAGAATGGATGGTTGGCCTGCGCTTTCTATTCACGGGGATAAGAGCCAAGCGGAAAGAGATTGGGTCCTCTCAGAATTTAAAGCTGGCAAGAGTCCAATAATGACAGCTACTGATGTTGCTGCTCGAGGGTTAGGTAAATCTCTATAATCTATATTCGACACAAACAACCTCAATTGTTAACATCTCTGTTTATATTTTACTAAATTCCATAGCAAATTTTTTAAAAAGGGGCAAGTGCTTTTTTAAGGAAGTTCTTTCGGACTTTTTCTTAAGAATAATTGTTTGGATGGAAAATGTGAAAGGATGTTTTAAGTTTTAACATTAAAAAACACTTTAAATGCAATTCACCAATGAGATAGAACTTATCATGAAATCACTTGTCAGTCTATGAGCAAAACTTTGGAAAGTTGTTTGATGCTCTTCTGGACTTTCATCTCATTAATTATGCTGCATATTTGTTTTGTTGCTTGCAGACGTGAAAGATGTTAAATATGTCATCAACTACGATTTTCCGGGATCCCTTGAGGATTACGTTCATCGGATTGGTCGAACAGGAAGAGCAGGTGCCAAAGGAACAGCTTACACATTCTTCACAGCTGCAAATGCCAGATTTGCAAAAGAGCTTATTAGTATTCTTCAAGAGGCCGGGCAGAAGGTCAGCCCTGAACTGGCTTCTATGGGACGTGGTGCTCCTCCTCCTCCTCCAGGTTGGTTGATTAGTTATAATAAATCTTTGAGGCATGGCAGTGCTAAGGTTCTGTTTGGAACCTAGAAAATGCCGGGGGAAGAAAATAGGGAGAAAGGCAGGAAAATTATAATGTTTTTTTTTTGGAATAGTAAAATATAAAGACTAGGAAACCCAAAGAGGGGTACACTTTATTTACAAATCAAACATATTTCTTTTTTCATTAGTAGTTTTACAAGGTAAAATCAAACATACAGAGCTCGTTCCAAGAAAAAAATTCCCTCCCCCTTCTCTCTTTTTTTAGACCGGGACCCAAACAAATCATTTACTATGGGAAACAATGGTGTAAAGTATCTTATTTGGTCCAAACAAAGAACTAATTGGCACATTATTTGTAACAAAAAAGTAAATTAAAAAGAAAGAAAAAACAACTCTTTGAAACCCCAAATTTGTAGCTGGGATGAATTCTTATCTCCACTTTCCTCCCCTTACCACAACCTAACACACATGACACACCACTCGTGCACTTTCCTCCCCAATCCAAAGTCCTCCAATTAAAAAAAACAATGGCTTTGAGAGAGAATATATAGGCACTCTATGAGACCACCATGGTAGATCAAAGAATGACATGAATAACAGCTGTATATGTGCTTCAATTATCATATGTCCATTGTTGCCTTAGCTCTCTTCTGCTGGTTTTTGATTATATAGGAGGTCTTGGGGGTTTCCGAGATCGCGGCCGAGGCTATGGTAGCGGACGAAGATGGAACTAAAGTTAAGGTGTTCGGTTTCTTGTAAAACCATCGCTGTGTTGTTGGCACTTGGCACATCCATCTGGGAGATAGTAATTGGTTATTTGTGCGTCACGTACAACTAATTTCATTTAGAGTGAGACTATGATGGAAACCAATTCGGGATGTAATGAGGGCTGAAGACTACTTGATGTGCAGGAGTGCAATGACACTTGAATCTACGGTTGTAAACTAACGAACTTTGTATTAAGATGTGGGGAATCTTCCTTCGCTTCTGCTTCATTTTCATTTCCCAAATTACTAGGGACAGACTGGTGAATTAGTATTTATATATGGATAACTTTGTTTTCAATCTTTTTGTAGGATTCTACTGGGTTTGTTGATGTTATATGGAGTCTGCTTTCATTAAGTTCTGCCTTCAATGTGTATATTTCTTCTGTTTTTCTTTGTACTAATACTTTGTGATTCTTAGAACACCATTGTCACTTTATCATTCTAGATTATGTATTTTAAAGTATTTCTATTTTAATTGAATTCTAACTATTCCTTTTTCACTAGCCAATATGTTTTCGTTGCTTTTTTTTTTTAAATTTTTGTGAACGCTGGCGAATAATGAATTGCAAGAAACAAGATGTAAATTGTCGCACATGATATGGTACAACCAAATGTTTCTCTTGGTACATCAAGCTTTGATTCTACTCAACATGTACTATGCCTTGTACGGTCAGACGACGAATCCACTGGAAATTGCGTAGTCTTTGCCGGCAAATTCCATTTTTTAATGCAACACCGACATCGAAGGATCTCAAGGAGACTCATAAGATCGAGATGATACTTATAGCAAATAGATGGAAATAACTTGTAGAATTATTAGGACTGCGAAAAGAGTAGGTGTTTGTACTGAAGGTGTTGTGGCGGTTGCTGGATAAAGAAGGAAACTCTTCCTCAGAACCCTTGCACTATGTTTGGTTCAAGGAATTTAGAAGGAAAAGAAAAGAAAATGGTTTTCTTTCATTTTCCTCACCAAAATGGGAGGAATTTGATTTTCCCTCCACTTGGTACATTTTGCCTTCTCATTTTCTTTTCCTTCCATTTTTCCTTTCTTTTCCCCTATAACCAAACAAGAAAAACTGTTTTCCACTTCATTTTATTTTCTTTTCCCTTTCAAATTCCTTGAACCAAACATAGTGTAGATGTGTTTGGGAAAGATGAGAAATATGGTATTCTGGCAAAGACGGCAAAATGAACACGACGTTGCTTCAAAATGAATACTACATACATTATTCCAGAATGAACATTACGGGTTCTCCTAGATAATTTTTACTTTGGTTTTGGTATCTTTATGAAGGTTGAAGTTTGGGTGAAGTTTATTGACGTCTCTTTGAGAATTTGGACCGTGTGATCATTTGGGGTCCAGGATGGGAACCCCATTCAAACAGACCATATGACTAAGGAAAGAGAAAGAGTATAGTTATTGCTGGATGCTTAATTATCCTCGTGGACATGTCAAAGGAGCTACGTACCCACATCTTTCAAAGTCAACTTGCATGGAGGAGGGAGCTATATATGCCCAAAAGGTTGTGTGTGAAGGCCTCCCAACAAACTTTTGCTTTCATTGCAAAAAGTTTGGACACAACTTTCCCATGGCACCATGAAGCAAATACGAGTATGTGATGAAAGACAACGTACTGCTTTTGGAGGAAACCAGTACTAATCCGGGGCAAGCCGTTGAGAGTCATGGGGCCACCGAGAAGACAAGGCGCCGGGCTAGACGTAAACGCAAGCGTGGTGCGGGCCGCCCAACATGTGTGGAACGTGTGGTTGGGGTGCAGTCTTCAAAACAGCCAAAGCGGAAGGCACAACATAAGTAGAGGCTATGTTGTGCACTTGTGCTAAACCAAACATCTTAGCTTTCAGAGGGACAAAAAACTAATGAGGATGGTGACTTTCTTGATGTTGTGGAATTAAGGGAGACGGTCCCTACAAAAATCACTCCCAAAGCAGTGAGTGAAAAGGTTTCACAGCAGGCCAAGGAACACATGAGGAGGAAGTCGTCAAAACATGATGACCTCGAAGACCAAGTTGCACGTCTACAACCATAGGCTTTGTTTAAAGTTGACTTCAACCCTTTTGATGGTCTTTCTAAGATGTCACTTGACCTTTTGCAATAACCACATGACTCTTCCTGACACTAATGGTGCGTCACTAGGCGACTGTAAGTTTTACTTTGAATTTGTTTGAAGAATCGGCATATAGGCTTGTCTTGTTTTTTCATTTTTCTTGATGTGTGTGTGTGTGATAAGTCTATTATTTGTGCCTGTGTTGTTATATTTTGTTAGACTTATTGACTTTGTTTTTATATTAAATTGCATAACTTTGGTTGCTATTATAATTTTAGATTGATTTATGTTTAAGGTTTGATTTTAGAGTCCAATTATAAGGGAAGGACCAATTAGCAAACTTATTAGATAAATGAGGTCTATTTTATAAATTCTAAAAGTTTATTTGGTTTATGAGGAGGACTTGGATTGGGAATTGAAGGGACTCAAGGGAGAGGAGGGGGAGACGGAAAGGACTAGAGCGACGGGCAAGGGGGGTTTCTTCGATCCCCTTATAGCTATCCTCCGCATGGGTGTGTGCGTCTTTGATGCATTGTATTTGTACATTGTAGAGAATTGATTTGGCTCTATTTACCTTATATCGTCAAAATGAATACTGTGCAGAGTAGATTTGAAATGAACACTACGTTATTTTGTAGATGTGTTACTCCGTATAATTGTAGTGAACGAACGTAGGAAAATGAACATTCTATTGATTCAAAATGAACATTTTATTGATTTAAAATGAGTATTTGTCGAGTATACCTAGTGAGTATTCAAAAAAAACTAATGTAATTTTTATACTCTATATTTAAACTATATTGTATAATTTGTATTAATGCTCCATATTAAAATAAAATGAATTGGAAAAAAAGAGTGAGCAAGTAATTTCGTTGTTTTTTCTGAATCAAACACACAAGAGATACTTGTAAATAAACTGGGGCTAAAGTCCGGCAGAGATGCAGTGAAAGCAGGTGACGAAAGAAAGAATGGCCGCCTCCGACGGCTCCAAGCTGTACAGGAACAAACCTAAGAAATGTAATTCTTATTTATTTATTTACGTCACTGTGAAGTTGTTTTCGCATATCATCCGAATTAAGCAACAATCGCTAGCTTATGCGATTGATTGATCCATTTGCTTTTATACTTTGCTTATCGCAGCGCGGCTGAAGCAGCAAGCATCTCCTTCGCCGATGACTTCGTCTACTCCTCCGCCGATGACTCCGTATACTCCTCCGCCGGCTAAGCCCGCGCCGCCTTCTCCCCCTGCAAAGGAACCTTTCCTTCGCCGTTACAGGTTTCTAATCCCGATGCTCTTGGCCGTCAATTTCTCCATTGGAGGTTCTTCTCTCTCTCTCTTTCTTATGTTGGCCGATGAAAGTAATTTCATGCCTTAAATCTTACGGATCTCTATAGATTTGTGCTAATTAAACGACGCCTTAGGCCATTGTTGACTAGGTCCTTTAGCATTGTGTTTGATTTCATGATTTTCAGGAAAAACCTAATAGAGTTGTGTGTATCATCAGCTAGCTTTGTTAGGGAGTTGTAGACTGGCTGTAAACTGGTTGCATATATTTTCAAATAGTGTTCTGCATAAGGATGAATCTCACATTTGTTTGTGATGCCTGGCTTACTTCATTGTTTTTTATGTGTTTATGTTCACTTTTGGTTCTGCTGTCATATAGAATTCTTAATTGCTTAGTGTGGCAATACCTTACAAAGAGTTATCATTGAATTTGATGGTCATTCTGAAATTTGAGGGAGCATTAATTTGTTTGCTATAGTAGTATTTTGATTGTTTGAGCAAATCAGTTTAAAAACAATACTTTGCAGAATACGGACTATTTACCTTGTTATGTGAGAGGAATGTGTGGGGGTGGATTTGGTGTCTTGTATTTTTACACTTCACATGGTGTTCTCCATTCACAGCTCACAGGTGCTATCACATTTTCCTAAAAGCCTATCGTTTGGGGAGGATGCATAATGCATCATCCTAAACCAATTTTTCCTTTCATCTTTCTCTGGGTATTGATTAAATGGTAGGAAAAGGGAAGTGATTGATGATTCCTATTTGGATTACTCACATAGAAGTTTTGCTGAACGGAAGATGGGAATTATGAACTTTTCAAACACTAAGGGTTGAACTGGTTGTGTTACGGAGCATAAAATAATACGGAGTACATTTTAAAGGACATACCGACATAGTGCAAAACTGCAAATTCTGTAGGTTTATTTCCGCTAGATCGGAATAAAGTCTGAAAAAAGGCTCATGTATTATTCATTACTTAAGATTCCGAGCACTTCCAATTAAATTAGTAATATATCACTTAGGTTCTTTTTGGATGGAGGGTTTTGGTCTTTTGGATTGGTTTTGGGTGGGGGAAGCTTTGTATATTTTGATAAACAGAATGTTTATAAAAGAAGTTATTGAAAATATATACGACCTCATATTACGTTAATCTTTGGTGTCGTCAATACCATACGTAGTGGCTTTTGATGTATACCATTAACATTTATTTTGCCTACTGCTTATGGTTGTATCTTTATTGGTGAAGTTTGTATCTTTGCAATTTCTGTATGGCTATTGTAGTGTCCCACTATTTTTGTCAGGTAAATCAACCCTTGACATTTTCTTTTCTTCTCTTTCTTCTTTTCATGGTGAAATGGCTTGATTTTCTGTGAAATATATAGCTTACATTTACACGAGGACAAAAAAGAAAGACACCGCCATAGAAATGGAAGAGACTCCTCCTAGCCCTTCTGTGGTGACTGCTACCGAATCTGCCACAATTGCTGAAAAACTAGTTACTCCACCTGCAGTGCAGCAGCCTGTTAAGGAACCGATATCTGAAAACGATAAGCGCGAGATTTTAAAGTGGATGCTTGAAGAGAAGAGAAAACTGAAGCCAAGAGACCCTGAAGAGAAAAAGCGCATCGATGAGGATAAGGCCATTCTTAAACAGTTCATTCGTGCAAAGTCTATCCCCAATCTGTAAACTGTCAAACAGCACTCTGGACAAAATCTGTTGATGCGATTTTTTCTCTTCTTCTGGTACCTTTCTGGTATGTTGGTTGTGTAGTACAGTACTGTTTTATGTTTACTAGTAGTACATTCCTAAAGCTTTCATTACAAAAATATATGAAGGGGCATGGTTCCTCTGTCCCTCCATAGCAATGGTTCCTTTATGCCAGAACACTTAAGGCCATGTTTGGAGGGGGGAGATTGATGGGGAAAGTGGAAAAAACCAAGGAAAAGTGTGTTTTTTTCCCTTGAAAAATATGAAGAAATACCCAATCTGATTGAACTTGTTAATTTTTTCACTGTATCTATCTTTATAAGTAAAATGAGATTGAACAAATCGATTCATGCTTTTCAAATCTCCCGTCTATTTTCTATCCCCTTGCATTTATGTGGTTCCAAACAAACTCTAAAGCATAAACATAGATGGGGATGCCACCTAGCTTATTAGAGTGTTAAGGCGAACTCCATTGCGACTGGTTCTTTACAGCTTGCTCCATTCTGATTTCAAATTCTTTCCATTCCTTGATGCACCTTGCTCGTACCTTTTAAAACACAACACAAATTTCCTTATTCCCTTTCTGTGTGTGCTATTGGTGTCAAATGCACATGTTAAAATGTCGGTTTGAAAGCGGAAAATGAAAATATTTTGTTCATTAAAATAATAGAGGGGGTTTTGGGGATAGATGAAGATAGATATGGACAATTGGAATGGTGAACAGATTGTTGAATGGTTATCTTTTCTTACCCCTTCCCATGGTTCCTTTCCATCAATGGACTCTCCTTGGCTTCCAAGGGAGGGTACTACCAAATGCTCTATCCATTGAGCATCAACAACCCCCATCTTCTCATGTGCCCTCTGCAAATAGGGTAAACCACCAATAAGCGTTCAAGAAATCAAATCAAAGAAGGAAACAATCAAAATAGCATTCCGCCCTTACTTTTACACATCTCCACAAGGCAAAATCAAGGCCCCATCCGTGCACCAAGTCATTCTGCGTCCCCCAAAAAGAAAAAGGAAAAAGAAGAGTGCATCTCCATATCCAAGAAAAAAGAAAGGGCCAAGAATAATATGTAAAATGAATTACCTGAATCAAGTTCCAAACGCACCGCCACGATTCTCTAGAGAATACAGGTGCCATGATCTCCACAAACCTAACCAGTGTCAGTCACCCGCGACCACAATTTGGAATCTCTTTATCAGTGAAATTAAATTTGGCACACCGATACTTATATATAGATTTGTTTGAATGTGTTCAAAAGGGAGTGTGTGTGTGTGTGCGCGTGTGAAGCCACGCGTACCCCGCACAAGGTGGCATGTCTGGGTCAGCACATTGTCCGCTTTGCAGTGTTTGGTTTACCTTCCTGCAACACAATGCAATGATAACACATTAATTTATTAGTAACATTGGTCACAAGCTCAACATGGGTATATATAGTATATCTATACATACTATTTCTAATTGGTTTGATAATGATGTATGTCATATATACCTATGCACTTCAACGCCGGGCCTCTTCATAGTCATTAGCCATGTCAAGCCCTTCCGCGATACAATCGCAGGTTGTGAGATTTCTAGACCATATTTTTTCACAAGCTTAATGTACCTAGAAACACATGCATACATCATCATATCCATATCATTTTGCATGGCTAGAAACAATTAGTTTATGAAGGTGGATGGCCTTCAAGAGTAATATATATACGTGATGATTATATCTTCTTACTCATTTGCATTGAAATTTTCCACGCCCAAATCTTCATCCCAGATGAATATGTACTCATATTGGGCCACAATGTCAGGGTGGAGAAAGCGTTTTGTGTACCACCTGTACTAGAAATATTAGGTTTCTATTGAAAGTTTATTGAAAGTTCACCTGACAATGACTAACATGATTAGAAAGTGACAAGTAAAGTTATTTTGTATATGTTTGGATTGTACTCAATACTTTAATTATTTTAGGTATATATAATACCTGCACAATTTTTTTCTTTATGTCTTTTGGTATATTATTTTCATAACAATAAAAAAAGTGACTTACCATTTGGTTTGTTTTCTTGCAGTGACATGAATCGCACGTTTTGACCATTCATATTCGTCCCATTCGTTTGCCCATTCATCGTAATGGAACAATACTATTGCAAAATCCTCTGTAAACTAAAAAATATAAACACCATATTATTTAGTGATATTGGAGATCTCTTTCTTGAACCAAATTGGATCAACAATAACTTTAGTGCACTTAGACACAAGTTTTTGTTTGTGCCGTTCTATATAAAAATGATATAATTAGCATAAGAGTATTGTAGTGATGAAATAGATATGAACCTTTGAGATAATCTTGTTAACTATATCTTTTTGTTTCACTCCTACTGTTACGGTTAGCAAGTATTTCGGCGACATATCTTCACCATTGAGATTCAAACTCGAGTAAGGCTCAACAATGCCCGGTGGCAATCTTTCAGCACCACGTGGATTTGTTGCAACAAATATCTATATTAAAAATTTGAATTATATCATGCTCAAATATGATAGATAAAAATAGACGAAAGAAAACACATAATATAAGAAAAATGTTATAACTAATCACGATATGATATATACATTCGTAATATTATTATCTGTTACGAAATCTTCTGGTAAACAAGTTGAATAATTCTGATATTCGGGCGAAGGCACGACATTCAAAACATCAACCTGGTAAAAAACAATTAAACACATAGGATGAAATCAAGTTATTATTACTATGAATAAATTCATCCGTTAAGAAAAAAAAACAAACCTTTTTAACTCTCCTAAGGGACAAACCAATATAGAATCCCACCAAGAAACTGCACATGACAAGTACAATGAGATATGCCTCTGGTAACTTTGTGTGAAACACTATCTTCATTTTCAACTCTCCACAAGTTCATCATCTTTTACAGCACTGTAAATTTGAAAGCTTATTGATGCGGAGTCATGCATCCATGCAGTAAATGTTGAGTCAATTTGTGTACATGTAACCTCCCAAGCTCTCATTAAATCTGATTAAATGACGGTTAAAAAAAAGTAAAACTGATTCTCATTACTCTAAAAAAGCTTATTAAGCCAAGTTGGTAGTAAATACGAGTAGTACGTAATCCATTTAAAAACATATTGTTACAATTGTTATTCACGTGAATAAATAATTTCCTTTTTTATACATATTTTCTGTTAGGGAAATTAACGATAACTTGGATGAATCGAGAGTTGTGTAAACACTTTCAGATTGAATATTTTGGTTGTTCACTCCAAAATTCAATCGGATAAAACTCGAAAGTATCAAGAACGAAAATATGAGAATTGTTGTAAAAAATCCGAACGAAATTCGACCATGCCCAGTGGGATTTTATAGACTAGGGGTGAGAAGGAGAAGACACCATTCGCGGCTATTACCCAAAGCACGCAACTCTTTGCGCGGAAGTTCTTCTTCAAAATTCGGTCCTATCCATCGGAATTTTTCTTTTAAAGAAAATTCGAAATTAAAATTCTAATTGAATTTTTTTAACATAGCACCGAGCCCAAAATAAAAAATTTTCGAGCTGACCTGGCATCTCGACCCCAGCCAGGGGCTCTGGCCCTTGGACCCTGCAGGAGCCACCCCTTGAACCCTGCTCGGGGGCGCTGCCCCTTGGAACCCCCGGTGTAACGGGTTTTTTATCGTAACAAACTCAATGAAGCGTGCACTCCGCACCACCAAACTTTTTTGATGATTATTAGGATACCATTGGTAGTAGTTTTTCCAATTACACTAAAATATATAACATTTTCATTTATCATTCATAAAATAATACTGCGTATAATCATATCAAACATGCTGGAAGTGATAAACTGGGCTGCGCCTGACGGCTGACTAGAATCCTCAGCGGGCGACTGGGTTGAAGGTAAATGAAATTCGATTTAATTTGATTTTTTGGGGTAAATGAAACCCAATTTGATTTAACTATTCGGATTTAAAGATTTATGTTTAATTGAATTTGCTATTGATTGAATTTGAGTTTATTGAGATGGTGTGTATTTTACTGCAATGGAAATATGACTTTGTAGCGACTGGGTTTTGTAGCGACTGGGTTTTGATTGAATTTCTCAAATTTCACTTTTGTTTAATACTCCGTATAATGGAGGGTTGGAAGGCAATAGCTGCGATATGTGGTAATATCTACACACTATATTTATGATTTATATAGATTTATTATGAATTTCATATTAATTAATGGTATTAATATGTTAATAGTTTGTATTATAAGGAGTATTAGGTTTAGAATTTCATTACAAAAGGTTAAAACCTATGCTTCCACAAGAACATCTGGTTGGACTTGAAGTTCAACCACATTTTTTGATTCAAGAAACTTAAACAACTCCGAATTATATTCTGCGCGTTGTGTAATTGAAGTAATATGATTTGTATGGTATGACTTTTAATACTCCGCGTTTATATATATCATCTTGTTTTCATTTCCTTACATTAACGTTTTTGTGATCCCACTCTATGAATTATGAATTATCCGTGTCCGTCCCAGTAATAAGTTGCAATTAAGTTGTGATGATAGGAGCAAGGAACTTTGATCTCTTCCCTTTGATCGGTGCGTCTGTGTCTGGAAAGCAGCCATTATCAGTCTCCATAAGATCCTCCACCACACCATCTCTACTTACCCTCACTGGATAGCTCACCAAGTGCACCCCTTCCATGTCTCTAATTACTTCTTCATCATCATCATCATCTTCTTCTTCTTCTTCTTCTTCTTCGTCTTCTGAGCCTGATGAACTATAAATGCCCCACATTTTATCTCCAATGGAACGCATCTTCTTCACGCACTCCACGCTCTGAGGCTCCAGGAACTCTCTATAGCTCGTGGCTTTTCCGGCCGTGTGTTCATACCACAAAGACATTCGGTACGCGCGAATGTCCCCCTCATCGGTAGCGATTCCTTCTTCACTACTCCTTGATGACTGATAGCATCCCATTGCAATTTCTGTGTCCCGTTCTCCATCCATCGATCTTTGGTTCATGTTCGCTGACCCTATTACCAGATATGCATCGTCCGCTGAAGATCCAACAAAACAAAACAAGTACATTATAATAATTTTATATAGTATTTCAAGACTTCATACATGCTTGTGCTGATTTATATATATACTCCACCTATGATGAGTTTGGAGTGGACATAAACCATGAACCTCCGGTGTTTTTGAGCCTTGCAGTAGTGGTGAGATGAAGGGTGAGGAGAGGATGGAGGGACAAATTCTCCTGCCTTCATCTTTTCTTCTCTATTAGCGAGGCAGAAGAAGTTCAAGTAATCTCTGGGGTGCGTTTGGCTGCTACTTTCTCTGATTGCCTCGCCTATTATTCCATACATCATCTTCATTGTTTCTCTAGTCCAGTGCAGTATATCCTGAACGGAATCGCTCCGGGGGTCCCCTTCCGGCCACATAGGTATCACTACGTATGCCGCAAAGCGACCATTTTCTCTGATTTTTCTCGCAATCTTTAATGCTATTTCGACCGGGATTAAGTTGGTGCACCACCCATTTCTGTTCTTGTCTTTGTCCTGCTCCCAAACATGGCTTCCCCCTATGAAGTACTGGTTTTCAATGTACACAAATCTCTCTGCCTTCCTGATGGCTTCCACGTACCCTTCGTGGATGCTCCTCTCCACTTGCATGTTTCTTGGCAGAGTGTTTGTCGATGAGTCATCAATGGATCTCAAGACTTGAACCTTCCAATCCCGTTCTGAAACGGGGTTGGTTTCGGGTCCGTTACAATTATTACTTAGCTCGCGAATCGAGCTAATTGGGACCAGAGATGTGGGGCCACGGCCGCATTGCTTCGTCCATCTCTGCTCAAAATTTTCAAGAATGTCGAGAGCAGCCTGTCCCAAGACAGAGGAATGAGTGTCGTGCCATGGCTCTCGGGGCCCGCCTCTAGAGAGACATGCCCCGGGCAAGCTGCTCTGGTAAAAGTCATGGCAATGATACTCTGTGTTGAGGGTGCGGAATAGGGAGTGCTCCTCCGTGTCATAACGTCCGTCGAACAAATCAAACCCCCCAATGAAGGACATGATTTCTCTCTCCCTCGAGAACATCCACGGCGGCGACTCAATGCCGCAGGCGACGTCCACAGTTATGGTCTTCTGGTGGTGTGTAAAGACGACAGACGGCGGTAACTTACGGTGTCCTCTGGGAACCAATCTGCACACCACTTTTGTGTTGTTGAAATATAGATGGGAGTCCTCGTCGCGTGTTCTCATCACCCCTTTGTTTTTTATGATCGGAAAAGACGTCTCGTCGTCCCACAGCATAATCCTTACGGCCACCCCTTCTTCTGCTTTGCGTTTCAGCAATTCTCCCAGCTTTACTCCTCTTGCATGTTGAATTTCTGTCATGGGATCGCGAACCTGCCCGTGGACGTTAAATGATTGTATTTTAAGTCGCGTGGAAGTAAAACTGTGAATTGTACTTGGGATAATAATCTGGGATAAAAGTCACTAGTAATAAATCTTAGATAGCTGAATTGCACTTACCAAGACCAGATTAGGATTAAAAGACCAGCATGCAATGTAAACCAAGTGTCTAGCACCATCAATGGCTTTGTATATATCTTCCCACAATTTTCTTGGCTTCCCAAAAGGTGGCCGAAATGCAACCGTATGGTGTGCGTCCTGATACAAGGTGACAGCACAGTTTGATCTGAGTGGGAATGTGGCATTCTTATTACTCTTTGGCCCTAAGAACCCACTGCCCTCATATTCTTCTGCAGGTCTGAACCACACCATCAGCTGCAAACTGACCATCCTCTTCTGGGTGTTTGTACGCCGCAGAGGGAATGACCCTTGGATCACGCCGTGCTGCAAGAGTCGGTTTCCTTCGACGCTGAATTTCCCCAAGACATGACATTTTGTTGTCAATGCGATTGTGAGTGTTGTCGTGTCTGCGGGATGGGCGCATAGAATGTGGAAGGTTTGGTTCCAAACAAGGCCGCGCTCGCTTGTCGTTTTAGCCACCATCTTGTCTCCCAGATTGATTGTCACATGTGCAGGTTTTCCCCTCAAAGCCATGCACTCCTAAGTGTGTGTATAAAACATGAATATAACAATGGTTAGAGACTCCTAAAATGGATTGTTTTCACTTTTCATAGTGAAAATAAAAAAAGACTTGAAAAAACCAATACTCAGAAGGAAAAAAAAAGAGAGATTGTTTAATTTCTAGTATGAGCTTTAATTCACCATGAAGGGAAAAGTTGGATTATTGTCCCTGATTGCATGAAAAATTGATACTTCAAGTGTTCCATGCAAGAATTTGTGTATTCCCTCCATTTTAATTTGTTTTTTTATATTAGAATGTATATAAATGGTATAAGAGTTGCAGATTCTTGAAATGATCCTTCAATGGAAGAGCTAGGGGTATATGTAATAAATGCAGATAGGTATGCAGTTAATAATTATTTGTTTTCTAATCAAAGAAAAGTGTGGAAACTTGGAATGGAAAATTGAAGAGGGTTGGAAAAGTTTGTGAATTTGTATATGATCAATCTTAGGGGCAAACTCAACTCCCTCAAGCTGATTAAATACACTTTTGTGTCTACTTTAAGTTGAAGTTTTGTTTTTGGAAGTGCATTTACTCATTGTTGTATGTCACCTTTGAGGCTCCTTAGCCTTTGTACAGTCACTACTACAAAAAAGACTTTTTAAATCGGTTATTTTGACTCATTTAAATCGGTTTTGAACCGATGCAAAAGTCAGCGATGCAAATGCTCAGGTTACTTTTTTGCATCAGTTGTAAAACCGATTCAAAAGCCTCTTCTCAGAAATGGCGCCAATTCTGGGAAGAGACTTTTGAATCGATTATTTGGCATTTGCATCGTTTGTTTTGCTTAACGATGCAAATGGGGGGATTTATTTGGTCGTTTTTGTAGTAGTGAGTTCTTTTTTTACTTGCACTTTGGGTGATGTACAGAAATTATTACTCTATTATATTCATTCCATAAACACAACACTCTTTCTTAACATGTTTTTATACCATAAAAAGAGTCAAATTTGAAGAAAAAACAATTTTCATCATATTAAATGAGTTTTTATTAAATAATTCTAAACGGATTAAATTAAATATGGTAATTTCAGTTAGACTAACCAAAACACTTGAAGATATAACTATATGTGATGATTTCTAATATTCGTACCTCATCAAAATTGCACACTCATACATTATAAAAATATGACACTTTTAACTTCATAGAGGAAGTTGTAATTTTATGAAAATTACTTGGTCCGTCCCTAAGTGTTTGTCCACTTTTGACTTTTGGAACTGTTCATCTAAGCACGTTGACTTATCAAATTCTCTCAATGTGTAAGCCTAAAAATAGTCATGTGTGATCTTGTTTGATTCGTCTTAACATATAGATTATTAATATATAATTTTTATAATTTTTTAATATACAAATTACAAGATAAAATGGATTAAAGAAGTGCATTGGATGGTGTGCAAAAATGAAAGTGGACAAACACTCAGGGACGGAGGGAGTAAATAATAACAAAAGATATTATTCCTAGAAAGATTTTCCTATAATTTAATTATTTTTATGAAAGAAGATGCAAGTTAAAAAACATTCATATCAAAGCATGAAAAATACTATGGTAAATTCTTGTATATGGATGGACTGAATATACGTAAAAGAATCATAGATCTTTTCATATGCCCAATAAGTAATTTAATTATCATATGGATATGTATTTATTGTTTACTTTTTTTTTTAATTTTTATAGGTTTTTTAATGTTTTCATAAGTTGTGATTTAGTTCATACGGACGGAGTACTTTTTTGTTCAAAAATACAGTAATTATTTTAAAGAAAAGTTTATGTGGCATATATATATATATGTAAGAAATATAATTTGTGTATGATGGGTATACTAAATTTGAATAGAGTTCTGCTGCTGAGTTCCGAACCAAATAGCATCGGAGACGACAATTATATATGGTGTTCATTTAATTATATGAAAAAAAAAACTGAGGATTAGAACTAATAAATAAATAAACAAATTCCCTGTAAAACACAAAACTCCATATATAAATTGAGAGGTTTGCCAATAAATAACACACGAGGTACAAAGAATTGAAGATCAACTTTTGCATTGATTGAGTTAGTAAAGAAAGAATGAGTGAATGAATGAATGAGTCCGTTGGCTTTGTCTTGGCTTGGTTTGGCTTCAACTCATTGTCGTTCTTCTTCCCAAACTGCCCATGTTTCCAATTACTACATGACATAATAATCTCACTCCAAATACTACGTATAATCTACGCATTTCTTTTGTGAAATAGACTTTGTATAATTGTATATTACTCCCTCCGTCCCTCTAAGATGTTCTCATTTTGACTTTTGGTGGTTTTTAAGAAGAGTTGAAAAAAGATGAATGTTTACAATAATACCCTTAATGAAAAATGGGTGGAGTGTATTAAATGAGGTGGGTGAGGTGTAATAAATAAAGTAAGTGAGGGTAGTTGTGGTATTTTAATTGTTAATAAATGAAATGAGAAGATCTATTGTGAACAAAGAAAAAAGGCTATTGAAAAGATCTATGAGGGACGGAGGGAGTATAATGCTTTTCACAAACATTTCATAAAATTAATTAAAGAAAGAAGAAGAGAGCTTTAGACAAAGCCACGTGAGGGGTAGTGGCTGCCCTTCGTTACGACCTCATTGTCCTTCCCCACGACGCTAAAGTGCGTGCGCCCTTTTTATTTTATTTTTTTGAAAGCAAAAACCTTATTTTAAATAGACCTAGTAATAAACCCCAGGGGTGAACGAACCACTCCTCAACCATCTCAATAGAATGAGTAGCATGCACCAATAAACGTGTCGTCTCATTAACATAGTAGAAAATAAAATTAAAATTAAGATCTTTACAAATTACTTTTATACGCTTGCAACAAGCAAGGATATAACTGAAATAGGATCACCTAGGGGAGAAAAGTCAATGTAGTCCATCAATTTGCAATTAGAATCTAATTTTTCTCCCAGTCGGATCTGAGGTAACCTTCGGGGATGGGGTTCATCCTTTTGTGAATGTAATCCACAACTTCTTTGCAAGTTGTTTCAAACAATGATATGCACCCATCTCCGCCTTGTGATTTTGGGCCAGCTTGAGAATAAAATATTAACGGTGCAAATTAAATTTAAAAAAAATGCTATCTGTTAATAGCTTTTTCAAAACGACTAAATTCTAACGATATTCTCAAATAGGCCTTTTATAAATGAGTACAAGCAGTCCAGTCCATTTGCCAATGGGCCACGGCCTAAGCTTTCCTAAATTGGTAGGCCCTTGCCATGAATCTCCATCAATCGCAGCCGTTAATCATTTAAACTCCTAATCTCCAGAGAGTCCAGACCGGTTTGGGTCCCACCAGAGTGCACCAATCCGTCAGTCGCGCTATATAGACAGAGAAAGAGAAAGAGAGAGAGAGAGAGAGAACCCGCGTCAATTTATTGTTGCCTCCTTGCCTGCATCTCCTCGGGATTCCCGATTGAACCAAAAGTCGCCGGAGAATGACGACATACGGCACGATTCCGACGTCTTCACCCGGCGGCGGTGCGACTGCGAGCATGGAGTACATCTCCCGTGCGAAGGCGACGATAAAGGAGGGGCTGGGCACGCGGCGGCCGTGGCGAGAGATGTTCAACTTCCACTCCTTCGGCCTCCCCTCCAGCTTCCCCGACGCCGTTTCGCGGATCCAAATCAACATCGCCTACTTCCGGATGAACTACGCCCTCGCAGTCCTCCCGATTCTCTTCCTCAGCCTCCTGTGGCACCCGATCTCCCTCCTCGTCTTCGTCGCCCTAATGGCCGTGTGGCTGTTCCTCTACTTCCTCCGCGATTTCCAGCTGGTGATCTTCGGCCGCCAGATCAGTGACGGCGTGGTGCTGATTGTTCTCTCCGTCCTCACAATCGTTCTGCTCCTCTTCACCGGCGCCACCTGGAACATTATCACGTCTCTGCTAATCGGGGCACTCCTCGTGGTTGCACACGGTGCTCTTAGGACCACCGACGATTTGGCCTTGGATGAGGAATCCAGCGGATTAATTGCCAGCCACGCTCCGGCTGTTCCGTCGTCTTAGTGTGTGTGCTGCTTGTTCCGTATGTGTTTGCGCATTTTCCTTTCTCCAATTCCATTATTTTATGTTATTGGTTTATGAACGAGTGCTGATTTTTCTCATATCTTGGTTAATTTGTTGTAAATGTAGGGATGTGCCTTCATTTGGTTTTGGGTTTTTTTTTTTGGAAGAAATTTAGTCACTCGAAAATTTAAAATCATCTTTTGATCTAGTAGCTTGTTAAATTTTTTAATGTTAGATTTCAAAAGTCTCTCTGGAGTAGACCACGTGTTTTCCTTCGAGTCACATGTCGACAACCGTGCCCACTAAACTCTTCTGAACCTAACGCCCTCATTTTTAACAAAAATAAATAAATAAATCTATTCATTTAAATTATTCTGCTAAATTACTAAAAATCTAGATTGAATTATTAAATCTATGCAATTTTAAGAAATGATCCACAAAACTGGCACGGATGGTAAGTGAAATACTGGCAGCTTGGGACATCTTGAAGAGTTTCCTGTCGTTAAATATGGGGTTTTACACTACACTTGAGCCCCTTGGTCCTAATAAGTTCATTGGATACAAATATTAATAAGATAGGAATACTCCGTAGTACAGTTGAAATAAAGACTTGAATAAAGGAATTGTGCATATTTTGGAATGAATAAAAATGAGACGTTTGTTTAGAATGAAATAGGTAAATTGAATTGAGAAAAAAATATTAATAAAAGAGGAACGAACGACTTTCCGTTTCCAACTAAATACTCCGTAATACAGAAGCACTCAAAGCACAAGCACTCATCCTAAATACTTCGTATATAGAAAAAAAAAAAAGTTTACACGTGGGGAGGGGGGAACTTTTTTTTTTTTTTTTTAGTTTACGGGAATTGTGGTTAACTCACCTTCATCATCAATCTCCCACCGAGGGATTTTATCAACGATGTCAAAGGAGAGCTTGGGGGAGAAATCCTCCAGCACTTGGCTTAAGATGGGGCCGCTGTACCTTTGGAAGTATGGAGACGCATCCGCCGCCCACATCCTCCTGCTCTCTCCCGGCGTCGATATTCGACCCGAGTCCATGATTATGTCCCCTTCTAGTATGCGAAGCACCTTCAACAGTGTAAATCTCTCCCGTTAGAGAACAGGAAGTTATAAATAGCTTAATTACACTTTGGCAAGAAAATGATGCCAAAGATTGTTTGGAACAATGCTATACTGAGGTACATGTTTTTTTGAAGTTATTAATAGCTAGCTTAGTTACACTTAAGAAGCAGATGCTTGTTACGATGTAAAGTACCCCGAGTGTTTACCTTCGAGAGAGAGAGAGAGAGCAGTCGAATATAAACATTTTCTACTGAGTTAAAAAACCAACTCCACCACAAGCTTTAGTTTGAGGTTGTAAGTCCAGGAAATATTCTTTATACTCAAACGTATTCTTTAACCAAGGAAAGTAAACGGTCAACTGTAATTGTCTTCCTTCGGTGTGATGAAATTGATTCTCATGGAGGATGGTGATCATATTTATTCCCCATGGAATGTACCAAGCGTCCCCTAGATCTTATAGGTTTTTTTATATTGATGACAATCATATGGGCCTTTTTTTTACCTGAGACATGCGAGGTCTGGCCTGAGGGTCACGGCGTATGCACAAGGATGCGGCATGCAACATGCAATGAACCTCATGTTCATCATAGTTGTTTGCTAGCCGAGGATCAATCAATTCCTCAATGGCGTATTCTTCCAACAGTGGGCGGGCCTGCGGATTGAAAGCCAGCCACAAAGAAAAAGAAAAACTTATTAGATGGCTTCCACTGAGAAGGGGAATAATTGGAAATGAGAAAGACAATGCAACAAACCCATTCTGTGAGACACTGCTGGCCTTTGGGCCTGGTTAGATCCACAGCTCTGCGTCCTGTAACAAGCTCGACGAGCACCACACCAAAGGAGTAAACGTCGGCTTTTTCTGTGATCTGGCTGCTTTGAGTGTACTCAGGAGCCAAGTATCTGGATGAAGAAAGAGATAGTTGCCAGAGTTAGTTTTGTAGTTCTACCAATAAAAGCTAAGAAATACCCACCAAAATAAGGAAAATGCTGAAGGCACAAACCCAAATGTCCCAAGTATCCGTGTTTCAACTGCTGTATCTCCATCCGGTTGCCACCTGGCCAGACCAAAGTCTCCAACCTAGGAAGCAAACGAAATACACAGCATAAATACCGTGATATGAGTGTGGTTGGGATATGAGTATATGATCGCTATTTGTCTTTGGTAGAGCCTGGGAGGAAGAGTCCAGTCTTTTAGAGTAGCCATAGACCTTTGCTAGTAAAATTAAAGGTGTATGTAAATAAGCTTCGAAGAGTCTTATAAGTTATTAGTCCTATTCTATTCGGGAGAATAATATTGCCACCAAGAATGTACTCGAACGGAATGTAATGAAAACAATAGCATGAACTAGCATCATAAGAGAATTGCAATACCAGGGGTTCAAAGTCATGGGTGATAAGAATGTTATTGGGACGCATATCTCGGTGAACAATGCATCCTACTCTACATTCCTCATGCAAATAGCGCAAACCTCTTGCTGCCCCAACAGCCACTTTTTGCCGGGCAGACCACAATAAGGGGTTTTCATTGTTTCCTGAAATTAGACAATGCCAATGAAGTTAAATAGAAACTAAAAACATTACCTCTAAAAGGCTGGGTAATAAGAAATAAAATATAATATTGCATGTGTCCAATCAAGGATTGCAAACAGCTCCATAAAAATAGAACAGTAAATCCTCTTAAATCATTTTTACATTTGCAACACAGAATAATCGCAGTTTAAGATATGCACAAAGTGGGAGAAGGATCGCATACCGTATAGATGAGAATCTAAAGACCCATTGCAGATGTATTCATAAACTAACATCCTTCTGCTATTCTCAATACAGAATCCTATCAGCATGACAACATTTCGGTGCTGAGCACAACTAAGAACTTCAACTTCTGAGCAGAATTCTTGATCACCTTGGGAACTTGCCACTTTATGTTGTTTAACAGCAACCACCTGACCATCAGGGAGAACACCCCTGTAAACGGAGCCAAACCCGCCCTCTGCCAAAAAATTGGCCTGAGAAAATCCATCTGTCGCATTTTCCAGCTCAGCATAGCTGAACCACCTAGGAGGCTTTCCAAACACGGGTGCCTTGTGTTGGCATATTGAACATAAGGGAGGAGGACCTAGAGGGGCACTTCTTGAAAGTGAAATTGCATCTCGCAAACTACCAGTGAAATCTAAGTCAACCCTAAAGCTTGGAGATGATGCAAATATGCCTTCATCTTCAGTTTTAGAAAACTTTCCAAGCATACTATTGGCTGTATAGATTTGAGCCAGGTTGTGGGAGGACTGGAACTGTGCATTGGCTATGCTGTTAGACATCCACGGAGAGGTTCCTGGATCAGAACTATAAACTGAGGGCGTACCGTCACCTTCAGTTGCAGTGAATATCTCTGGACTACTTGATTGAGATTTCACTGGAGGTATTGAACTGGAAGCTTCACTATCCTTTTTACTTGACCCAACTAAATTAAGTCGAAGAACCTTTGCTTGAGATCGCTTCATTACTACAACGTTGCACTGCAGCTCTTCCATGCATCTTTTTTCCTCGTGCTTGAGCTGCCTAAAAAGAATGTACAAATAGATGAACTTGCTGTATATGATGCAAAATAAGACCTGTTTGGTAGGCGCTATTTGGCCAAAATGGCAGAAATTGTTTAATCTGCTGAGCGTTTCTCAAAGGAGAAATGTTTGGTGATATCTATTTCAGCCATATACCTCAAAATTATACGAAGATTAAGCACATTATTGAAGCACACTAAAAATGTACAAGTATTACTTGTCAAAAACAACCCAGTTTGCTTGAGTCCTCTTTGCCTCAGCAGCCACGGCCCCACATGGTGAGCCAGAAACAATTTTAATCTTGACATTTATCTGGAGGGCATCATATTGTTAAGACAAACTAATTCATTAGTGCATGATAATGTTAATGGACATTCCTAAAGATGAATTATCATTATTAAACTACCTTATTTGGGTCATAAACGTTATGAAGCTTTATGATCATTTGGGAGCAGGAATCTGTTATGTCAGATTTCTGCTCAGAAGTAGTCCCGATATGTGTCCTTCGATGGCCATGAGCACAATCTCCAGCAAACCTTGGGAACATCCATTTTCTGCCTGAAGAATGATATAGATAACACTAAAGTTTTCAGATAGAAGAAATAGCAACATGAATATGGTGCCATATCATGGTTCTAGGAAGCCAAGTTGATTTTGCTATTTAAAATGGAGTGCAACATTCAATAGAGCAGGTACTTCCTTATAGAATGACATCAAGAATTACACGTGTTTGAAAGGATGAAGTATTAATCTTTACAAGAAGTCACAATTTTGATAAGCGAGATCGGGTGCCCCATTTGGAACGCATAAAATGCTAAGAAATGACCAGCTCCACAAAAACAACATACGGAGTATGTGTTAAGCATATAACTAGCATTTAGTTATACTCCTCACTTCGATCAGATGTGATTCTATAAGTAAAACCAAACATAAAGAATGTACCTACTCCCTATTTCATAAACGTATTTTATTTTTCCTAACTGTTTTCTGCATTTGTGACGCTTTGCTATTTGTGGGGCTCTTATGAAAGAAATAGGATTTACCAGAGCTTTGTGAAGGGACAACGACCAGAAGTGCAATGCAGTCTCCAGGTTGAACGATATGTGTCAAAGCCCAAACAAGAGCGGCCTTTGGTATTTCCTTGGATGCCTTCACAGCTACCAAAACTTTTTCCATTACATTAGGATCCGTATCCTGTCTCCTTCTTCACTTCCTGGCTCATTAAACAGAATGTACGTTTTCAGAAAGCTTTCATCAGAGCTTCAATACGAGTATATAACAAACTCATTACTCCAGCGCCCACAATACAAATATGGGAAATAACCAGAAGGAAATTTTTGTGGTGCCTTCAATGAATTTTTTTTAATCCCTCTTAAAGGTGTGGTGCTCGTGGCTACCAAAGAAGGCACCAAATTAAGAATCATTGCAATTTCAAATGACAAGACACTTTTGACTGGAGGCCAAACACAGTTTTCAAGATTTGTTTTTTCAAAAGAAAAAGAAAGGAAAAAAAAACTGAGCTGTAAAGGTGTCAAAGAGAATACTTTTCCTTTCACAGATTATTATTTTTTGGGAGTTGGGGAGGATGGGATTTGATTGATGGTTATTTTGCTCAAAATACCCAAAGGAATTACATTTGTCATTACTTACTGAACCAAAGGTATAGGATAAAAAGAGCCTGTTTAGTTAGGAGAACTAAGGAAACATTTTGTACCAGAGATTTCCAAATAAACTATGGGGTTGCCGGTTGGAGCCATTTATCATTTGGGACATTGATCATTTACATAAACAAACATGGTTTTAGAAAAGAAAAGAAAGAAAGAAAAAAAGCATCTTTTGGACAATTGAGCCGTTGCCACAGATCAATGAACTTTTTCTCCGCCTCTTCCTTTGAAATGAGACTGAGAGAATCTGGCTGATGTACCAGAGTACGGGGTAGCTAAGATTTGAGATGACATAAATTTCAATTTCAGTGACTCCCGAATTCCAATATGGTGCTTTTTTTCCAAAGTACGGAGTATTAAAAAGTGGAAAACGTAGAACTCAAATTCAATAAAAAAAACTCTTGTGAGCCACTTGTAATTACTAAATACGAAATAGAATAAATGAAAAATGCTTTTTGGAACGTCTAAATCAAAAAAAGAGAGAATCGATGTGGATACAAATTTTTTAGACTGAGGTAGTAAAAATGAAAAAGGTAAAAAAGGATGGGATAAACATGAGTCTGAAGTTAATAACAGGTTCAGAACACAATTCAAGTCTGAAAAATGCATTGAAATGATTGGGGAGAGTGATGTTAGTACGTAGTTGATGCAGTGGGAGTTGTTAGCTCATCGTCTCCTTCATTCATCCTCTGCGTATTTCCCAAATTTGCATCTCAATAACACAAATTGATCTCCTTCACGGCTTTGTAATTGAAATTTTAAAAAAGCGAATTCCGAAGGATCATATTATATTATCATAACAATGGAGAAACGCGAAGCTAATTAAACGAGTGAATCCAGAATATACATTTACTGATAGTGTGAAAATGTATAAGGGCGTGAAATTGCTCACCAAATGAGCGCAGAAAGTGACGGACGAGTAGCTTCCTGGCAACTCTGCAGCAATAATTTCGCCGCCCTCGAGAGATCTGATGATATGCGGGCGTCCCTTCAGAGGTGGGAGGGGAATTCAATTCGTCTTCTTCACGGACAAATCTGTGAGATTTTTTCAGGACGGAGTGGGGACTGGTTCAGCTGAACTCGCACGTC
Source organism: Cuscuta campestris (assembly GCA_900332095.2). NCBI lineage: Eukaryota > Viridiplantae > Streptophyta > Magnoliopsida > Solanales > Convolvulaceae > Cuscuta > Cuscuta campestris. The sequence continues at coordinate 160,659 of OOIL02000462.1, read as the reverse complement.
TACTCTTAAAGAGTAGTGTAGCTTCTGGCTTTGTGCTGAGTGAATAGCAACAATTGATAATTTGATTTTGTTCTTTTATGAATTTTCACCTTTATTTATTATCCGTCTTTGAATTAAAGTGCATCTCCCGCTATCAAAGTTTAAAATAAATGCACACCCCCTCTCATGAGTAGGTCAACTCATCCAAGGAAAAGATTAGTCTTGTTGAACTTAAGATCGAATTCTCGACAACGATAATGTAAAAATTCTATTATTTATAATAACTACTTGTGTTCACCGGGAACAGAGGCGAACCCACCTTGAGTCTTATGGGGTCCCGGGACCCCACGGACCCCGGTGTAGACATTAGGTTTGTAAACATTTTTAATATATAAATAAGGCGTAGCGGCGAATTACTAGAACGGCGTTTGAAGCAGTTTTTTCTTTTTTTTAAAAAAAGAGAATGGAGTAAAACGATGTTGTTTTGCGTGTAAAAATTAAAACGCGTAACCCCTATTTTCTCTGTAAATTTGACCTCTCTTCCCCAATTCTCCATTTCGAATTTTTTATTTTGAACCCTAATGTTCATCTTTTAGAGCCAATTTTTTCTTTTTTTTTAAAAAGAGCATGGAGTAAGACGATGTCGTTTTACGCGTAAAAACTAAAATACGTAACCCCTATTTTCTCTTCAAATTTGACCTCCCTTCCCTAATTCTCTATTTCGAATTTTTAATTTTGAACCCTAACCTTCGGCGATTCTCCATCTCTCTTTCCCGTCGCCCGCCGGCCTTTGTTTGCCGTGCCGCCGAAGTTCAACCATTATCCACAGCGGCAGCCCTGACAGGTAATTAGTCTTAAAAACTTTTTTATTTTACTAAATTTAATTTTTATGGTAGTTTGAAGTTTGATATATGATTAGTAATATATAAATATATAATAATTTATATATTTATTTTTTATTCATTACTTATTCATTAAAGAATCAAAGATTTTTCTTCAATAAAAATTGATTTAGGATTGCAAGTGATAAGTATTATTATATTAATGTTCATTTTATGTCTAATTTATTTAATTAATATTATTTTCGTATGACTTTATTTCTATGTATTAATTGTGGTACTTTTCAAATATTAGTTTTAGTTTATTGTTAAATCTTAATACTCCGTACTTATGAAGTAATTTGATATGAGAATGGGAGGTAGAGGACCCCATGGTTGTAAAATCTTGGATCCGCCTCTGACCGGGAACGAATATTCTTCTTGAGTTGGTAAGTAAGACGATGGGTGTTTAATTACTACAGAGTATTTAAAAGCTAATATGTGAGTTCGATTCCTGACAATCTTCTTATTACATTCTTAGCTGATCGTCTCGCAGTTCCAAGATCCCTTGGGGATAGGTCCTTTTTTTTTAAATCACCCTATATAAAAATAAAAGATAGAAAAAATACTAAAATAGAAACTTCAATAGGGCCCGTAGGAATAAGAAGCATCAATTTCACGAACGTAGCACCGTAAGGCCGGTCATAATATGACCCGAGGTTCTAAAGTCAAAAGAACCATTTTACAAAAATAAATATATTCTCCACGCTAGTTGTGAGCACACCCATGCCCGGTTTGCCACGCCCCATCCTCCTACCACCCCGCACCCTCCTATCAGGCCACCCCGCCCACCCTCACCTAGTCACCCCTTAACCCCTTGTCCTCCTATCCTCAACACTCCAGTGTAAGTATCGATTTTTAAATATTAACAATGGAAAATGATTTTCTAAGAAAAAAATTCTTCTTACCAAATAATAGAAAATACAATGACAAAATAATTTTTCTAGGAAAAATATCTTCCTTGAATATACAGAGTAACATTTTAAGAAAATATTTCCGATCAATCAAACATTTTTTACTTTAGCCAAAATAAAGAAATACTCCCTCCGTCTCACTTTTTTTGTCCACTTTCATTTTTGCACATCATCCAATGCACTTCTTTAATCCATTTTATCTTGTAATTTGTATATTAAAAAATTATAAAAATTATATATTAATAATCTATATGTTAAGACAAATCAAACAAGATCACACATGACTATTTTTAGACTTACACATTGAGAAAATTTGATGAGTCAAAGTGCTTAGATGAACAGTTCCAAAAGTCAAAACTAGACAAAAAGAGTGGGACGGAGGTAGTAAAACGTTTAATTTACCCGTTCTATTACCTATATGGTCATATGGGTCATATCATCTCGATTGTGCTATCATTAGTCGTAAGTATATTTTTAAACTAAATCCAAAACAAAGGTGAGACTTTATTGAAAGTGGTATAGAGTTGTAGTTCAATTTAATAACGATCGAATGAATGAATTATGAATGTGCTTGTCATCACTATTAATACTCATTATTAGTGACTAATAATGACCGAATTCGAGCAAGCTAAGTAACATGTTGAAATCTCTCGAGCCCGACAGTGGAGACCACGTATAATCCAATTGACAATAACTGAGAGCTACTACTAAAATATACTCCCTCCATTAAAATATTTACTCCCTCTGTATTTTAAAACATTTATTATTTTAACTAAATAGCAAAATAAAGAAGCTTTCAATTGTAGTTCGACTTTTAATTTTATTTTTCATGTGATGAATAAATATAATATGTGATATATGTTAGACAATAATACTAATAGTACTTCTTGTAGTATTGGTTATGGTAGTGTTTCATTATTAGTCAGCTTCCTAATCCTATTTGTGGTAGATGTTGTATGTTAGTTAGTTTCCATTCTCTATTCCTAGTTGTGTTAGGAGTCTCTCCTATATATACTCTATCATGTACTCCATAATTCAAGGAGCAATATTATTATTCCAATATTTCAACATGGTATCAGAGTCATCGCTCTTGGTGACCTAAAAGAGTTAATTACTTCCGCCGCCGCTGCCGGTAATTCCGGCGCCGGCGGCTCCACCCTATTCACCTTTATTTTCTTTTCCTTCTTTTATCCTCAAATAAAATTCTCCATTCAAATGAAAAAAAAAAAGAAAAAAACCTCTATTGAAATCACACACAAAAAAACCATCAAAGGCGAAACTTCTCTCTTGTCATCTCCATGATTCTTCAAAAAAAAACCAACTCCACACAAACACTCTCAACTCATCCTTGTATCTTCTCAAAATCATGGAAAAAAAANAAAAAAAAGATAGTTGTTTCTCTACAATTCACTATCGAAGATTCTTAGACCTAGATCTTTTCTTCATCACCAATTCTTAATCCCCTTTTTTCTCTTTCAAATCACTCATTCTAATCATCAGTGTTTCTTCTCTTTATCCTTTGTTAACCAATAAAATTTCAAAAAAACACAAAAGCAAAGCCAAGAAGGGAAGTAGTGAAAGAGGAAAGAATACCTCTACACCCCTTCAAGAAAGAAATAGGGCATTGCCCGGATCCAAGAAAAAGACAAAGAATGTCAAGGATCTTCAGTCCAACAGGCACCTCCAGTAGCTTTCTCTATTCTTCTTTGACGTCAGCAGCTACAAGCGCACGTCAACCTTCTCTCTTCTTCATCGACGTCAGCAGCTACTAGCGCACGTCAATTTCTCTCTTCTCTAACAACGTTAGCAGCTACCAGTGCACGTTAGGCTTCTCTCTTCTCCAACGACGTCAGCAGCCACCGGCGCGCGTCACACTTCTCCGTTCTCTTACGACGTGAGTAGCCACCGGCACATGTTAGACTTCTCTCTTCTCAAAGTTACCAGTTTCCAGCTAGTGTCCAAACTTCCTCTTGCTTTAGCCAGAATTCAGCTTGAGGGGGGATGTTAGACAATAATACTAATAGTACTTCTTGTAGTATTGGTTATGGTAGTGTTTCATTATTAGTCAGCTTCCTAGTCCTATTTGTGGTAGATGTTGTATGTTAGTTAGTTTCCATTCTCTATTCCTAGTTCTGTTAGGAGTCTCTCCTATATATACTCTATCATGTACTCCATAATTCAATGAGCAATATTATTATTCTAATATTTCAACAATATATATAGATTATTTTAAAAAATATGGTGTTATATGTAAGGTAAGAAAAAGTAATGGTTAAAGTAGGTTTTTAAGAGAAAATATGTTTTAGTGGAAGAAAAAAATGAAAGAAGATGTGTTTTTGAGAAAGGAGTGAGCACTTTTTTCCTCCATCTTTTTTATAGAAAAATCTACACGAATACTCCAAAAAATTTATGATTTAACGTTAATACTCCGGAATCAAATAATTTACATCATTGTTCTCAGAAAATGGCTCAATTTAATGCTAATACTCTGAATTTTCAACTAAGCAAATTACATGACGTTTTTTAATGATGATTGTAAGCTATTAAATACTACATATGTGTTAGTAACTACGGAGTGATAAAAAAATAAAGAAAAATAATGTTTCTAGATTAAAATAAAGAATTTTGACACTTTAAAATAAAAATTCTTGATTTTATCAACTGTAAAATTCTCTAAATTTTTATCTCATATACTATTCATAATTTATCTAATTAAAATATAAAACACTTTATTTTTCAGTTTTTAACATTTTTTAAATTTTAAATCGACACGATTTCAATATTTTTTTATTTTTGTTAAGAAGTAGATATCACATATAAGACATGATTTGAAAAGAAAAATAATAGATTTATAAGCTTTTGGTTTAAACTAATAATCGATTAGATTCAATCTTTAATATGAATCAGCTCAAATATCTTGGCTCAGTCTAGTGACCCTTAACTCATTCTAAATAATTAAATTTCTCATGGCATCAAATCAAGTTTTGCGCTTTCTTATTCATCAAAATGTCCGTTTAGACGTTTATTCCCAACGACACTAGCCTTTAGGACCAGTTATCCGTATGGAATACATAGCTAACGACACGTGGCCCATTTAACTCGACTCTTCGTCTTTCAAAGTCATATAGGTGTTGCCGCTCAAATATTCATTTCAGGGGCATGAGAATATAATTACTAGTAGTTAACGAGTTAGATTTAAAATGACTTGGCTGTCCACTTGAAAAGAGAAAAATAAAGGGTTTATAAGCTCTTGAAACGAAGTAGTAATCGATTAAATTTAATTTTTAATGTGATTCAGTTTAAGCATCATATAGTTTGGTCTGATGATTTTTAAACTGTATATTAAGATCAAACATATTTTTAGCTTTATTGTATTCAAAATAAACTCATTATAAAAAGTGAAAGCCAATGGACAAGTTGATATGAAATGTATGGGTTCATGGACTTTGTTTTTTTCTTGATCAAACACAAAAACTCAAAAGCTATTTCCCAGAAGTAACTGGCTAGAAAGGCACGGGGATAGGTTTAAGCAACTCCATCTTCTGGAACTTATAATCATCATCCGTTTGCAGAGGAAATTGACTCTCTTCTTGGGTGCAGCAGATCCTGTTAATGAGTTTAAGAAGAACCCTCTCGAGCTCCTCCCCATCACTCCATTCACAAACCTCTGCTTCCAAACAAGCCCTGTTCTGGTTTATCAGTTCCCACACCGGAAAACCTTTCCTGGGCATCATGAAGTCTCCTTCCCTCAGCCTCAAGCTCGGACAGAAATCCCCACTCCCATCGCCCAGATAGATCATCCTCGTCGTCATCATCTTCTTCTTCTTCCCTCCCTCCATTCCCAAATCTCCCTGTATCCTCTCTATGATCTTCCCCTTGCACATGTTCGGAGGGCAACGGTTGTTGCACCCGTGGGGAGAAGAGTGGAAATCGTGGAAAGGAAATATTCTGAGACGACCTTCTGAGTCGACACGGCTGGGATTTGTGTTGATCTCCGAGAAGCATTCCTTGATCCCGAGATGTTCCAGTATGGTTTCGATGAAGAAAAGGTTTGCGTCGCTCACAATCCTCAAATCACACCTTATGAGGAATAAGAGAAAAAAAAACACACAGATTTCAATTGAAAGTTTCAAACCATGAAATTGGACGCCGTTAATCAATTGATGGGGTAATTAAGAATAGAAGATGAAGATGATGGATTACCCTAGAGCATGAGCGGTCCGAATGGCGGGGACGATCCGGGGATGAATTGGAATACGTTTGAGGACTTGTTCGATGTCGTTGACGGTCTTCCCATGATCTCGGAGCTCCTTCATCATCGTATCCTGCAAATCAAAATGCCCACAAGAAAAGAGTTTTAATTAATCAGATGTTGGGTTTGTTCGTTGCATTATTTGCAATTGGGAATCAGTTAAGAAGAAGAAGAAGAAGCAAGTGAATGTAGTGAATTAATTGCTAACCATGAGAGAATTCCAGGGCATGGTGGGAAGAAGGCGATGGAACAAGGAGGTGAAACCCAGCTCGTCGACGACCCAATTGTCGCTGTCCACGTCGATGATCGTCTTGTCGAAGTCGAAGACCACCACAACTCTGCCGGCGGCCGCCATTGATGGATGGATGATAGGGTGCGGTGTGTGTGGTTAATTGGATCGGACTTTAATCAGGAAGGAAGAATTTGGATTTGTTGGATTGAAGTGGAGGAGACGGAGGAGACTATTTATACAGAGGAGACCGACCGATTGAAAAAAGGTGGCCCTGAGAGGGAGGGAGGGAGGGATATCTCGCGAAGATGCCAATGGAATATTACGTGGATTTTGGATTTCTCCCCCATTTTCATTACTACTACTCCTATGAGCATACGAGTCTAGGACACGGACGGACGGATGCATGGTATATTGATCCGACGGCCAAGCCTCGGTTTCGCTTGGTGAATGTGCGCGGGAATATTCGGCTTTGCCTCCCAACTTTTCCCCTTATTTTTACTGTAACAAATTTAACATTTTGACCTTAACATTTTGAAAGACATATTTAAAGATGCTGTTTTATTTTAATGTTTTCAAAAAATCAACTATTTAAAATGTTATTTTCACTAATAATTCTATTACACAATAATCATCTAAATATGAATACCAATTTAAAATGTTATTCCAAAACAAAGTTTCTGTATTTAATCTTTTTCCATTTTTTGTTTTTGTATTCGGGCATAATGTTAGAAGTTAGCGTTAACAATGCGATTTGAAAAACTTATTTATAAGAAGTGTTTAGCGTTAGTGTTTTCAAAATAATCTGCACCATTTGAATCTTATCCAAAACGCTAATAATAATCTCTAAAGCTATTCTCAAACAGGTCCTTCATCATTGGAAAAAAGAAGCTAAAGGAGTTTACAACAATTGTTTCGGACTAAAATATAAACGGCCCAATGCGAGTCTATGGGTGATTGTAAATAGAAATGTGTTCGATTAAGAACTAACTCCTAAGTGAGACGATGAACATTTTGATACACTTCTTTAAGAAATGTGTTCGATTAAGAACATTTTTACACACCATCCAATACACTTCTTTAATCCATTTTATCTTGTAGTTTGTATATATTAAAAAATTATAGAAATTATATATTAATAATCTATATATTAAGACAAATCAAACAAGATCACACATGACTATATTTAGGCTTACACATTGAGAGAATTTGATGAGTCAAAGTGCTTAAATGAACAGTTCCAAAAGTCAAAACTGGACGAATACTCCGAGACGGAGGGAGTATATTTTTATGGTTGTCCCTAGAAGCCTAGTCCCGACGGTTGTCCACATGAAAGTTCATACCCAATGACTTGTTCATTTAACTCGATTTTTTATCTAGTCTAGAATATATAGCAACCGATAATGCCTTCTACCCATAATAAAGGGTAAATATGGTAAATTGTAGGCATTTAAGACTACTATATCGTCTTAAATGTCAAAAAACTTCCAAAATGCCTTCTACCCATAATAAAAGGTAAATATGGTAAATTGTAGGCATTTAAGACTACTATATCGTCTTAAATGTCAAAAAACTTCCAAAATGCCTTCTACCCATAATAAAGGGTAAATATGGTAAATTGTATGTATTTTAGATGTGGATAGAAGTATTTTATGGAATACACAAAAAATGAAACGGGACCGAATTTTTGGAACGGAAGGTCTATAAACGTAAAATAGGTAAGCTACGGAGTAAAAAAAATTATGTGCAATAAAATGATGGAATATATTGCATGATTGCCGCTTGAATAGGACAGGGAGGCCAGAGTTTAATTTATTTTTGGAATTCATTAATTAATTTGCCTTATTTAATTAGGCATTACTACTATATGACTATTCAATTATTCATATCGCGCCATATATAAACACACACTAATTATAGCCTAATTACCATCGCCTCAAATAGAAGAAGAAAGAAAAAATGGCCGGCTTATTACTATTTCTTGCTTTGACTCTGCAACTCTGTGCACATCAAAGCCACGGCTTCACCGCCGACCTCACCCACCGCGACTCGCCTGCGTCGCCTTTCTACGACCCTTCCAAGTCCAGGTTTCAATCCCTCGCAGACGCCGCCCGCCGCTCCCATTCCCGCGCCGCCTACCTCTCATCCAAGCACAACTCCCTGACGGCGGCGGCGGCAGCGAACAATGAGTTCTTCGCCACCAACTTGACCCCCGCCGTGGGAGAATACACCGTGAAGATCTCCGTCGGCACGCCGCCCGTGGAGACCTCCGTCCTGATAGACACGGGAAGCGACCTGACGTGGACACAGTGCCTCCCATGCACCAACTGCTTCCCGCAAAACACGCCCCTGTTTGACCCCACGAGGAGCTCCTCCTACAAGCCCTCTCTATGCAACTCCACCTTCTGCGCCTACAACCGCGGTCTCTATTGTGATGATGATCATAACAATACCTCGTCCTCCCGGAGCCTTTGCCGGTTTCTGGTCGAATACCTCGGGAAGACGTACACCGAAGGGAACGTGGCCACAGACACTATCTCCCTGGGCGGCGTCTCCTTCCCGGACTTCAACTTCGGCTGTGCCCACAATAGTAGCGACACCGGCTTCCAGGGCGCCATCTCCGGCATCATGGGGCTCAGCCTTTCCCCGGTCTCCATCATCACACAGCTTCCCACGCAGGTAGCCGGGAAGTTCGCCCACTGCTTCTCATCCTCACCCAACATCTCATCCCGCATTGCATTCGGCCCCGATGCCGTGATCACGGATCCGAACGGCGTCGTTTCCACTCCATTGGATAGCTCTCTAGGTATGGACGACAAAGAGGTCAATTAAGTCTTCCTATATACTCCCTCCATCCTAAAGTCTTTTTTGTATTGAATGACAACAATACCCCCACAACTTATCCTTTTTTTCCAACAAAGATCCTCTCTCGTTTCCATCTCCTTATCTAATGAGCTGCAAGAATGACATGTTCATAGTACTCCTTTGGATTCGTTTTCATGGGCAACAATTCAACAACTTTAGCAATGAACAAGGTTTTGCACATGGGCAATTTCGTAATCTATTTCTTTTTTCTTTTGATTTAGAACTCAACTTTCTCTTTTGATTTAGAACTCAACTTTCTCTTCGATCTTGATTTCCTTCTTTTTATCAATTCCATTTTCCTTTTCTTTTTCGATTTTGATTTCTCACGATTGAAACTGGTATCGACATCGGAAAAGCAAGCCTCCATGAGCAAATTGGATCTGTAATTATGACTCCACATCAGATCTGTGAAGGAGATTCAGATCTGCCTTTTGAAATGGCCACGGAGCAGCACTGGCTAAGGTGAAGCTTTTGATAAAATCCACTTGATGGTGATGTTAATGGTGGAGGAGAAGGATGGAGATGGAGGAGCACACGGTAGATCTGGATGATAACTTTTTTTCTTTATTTTTAAATGGAGTACAACAAAAGTGCAAAAGGCAGGGGCATATATGGAAAGTCAGAGTAAATTTTACACATCCTTAAAAATGAGTACCGGTCAAACCGGGAAATTAAATATAGGACGGAGGGAGTATTTTATTTTTGAAAGAAGAATTTACTTAAATAGCACTAAAACATAATGATTTTCCCTAAATAGCACCACATGTGTTTTTCTTTCCAATATAGCACTTTTAGTCATAATGCATTAGTCATTATTCAAGTAAATATTGGTCATCACTAAACATTATGGACATTATCAAGTGCTATTTAGGGAATAAAACAATTTAAGTGCTATTTAGGGAAATGACCTAAGTTTTAGTGCTATTTAGTGCAAATATTTCTTTTCTTTTTGAAACACTGTGTTTTGATTTCTCTTAGTGGAAGAGTAATATTCTTTAATAAATACTCCCTCCGTCCCAAAAAGATTTACACCTTTCAAAAAAATTGCGTCCCATAATCCTCTATATATCCATTTCTATTAAAAAAATTACTTTTATCTCTTACTTTTTCAAACCCTACCTATCACATCATACCTTTTTTCTTATAATCTACACATCATATCCTACTTTTATACATCAAATCAAAGTTATTTTTGGAAAGTCAATACAAAATTATCTCTCCCTTAATTTTCACTTTAGTCAAAATGTGTAAAACTTTTTAAGACGGATGAAGTATTATGAAGACTTTCCATATGTTGTCAGCTGCGAGAATAATAGGTAACTTTGGGTATTGGCTCACGCTCGAGACTTTGAGCGTCGGGAACAAAAGACTATTGCTAGAGAAGCCTTTGCACACATATTGGTTTGGGAATGCGACCATTGTCGCGGCCACCGGGACGTATTACACCTACCTCCCATTTGAGCTTTACGGCGCGTTTGAGAAGGAGATGAGGAAAGCAATTGGGGCGCCAATGACGAAGAACGAGTACGGGCAGTTGTGTTACAATGAATCGGGGGTGGAAGTGGGGCGGCGTCCGAGGATCGTGGCGCATTTCGCGGGGAATGCTGACGTGGAGCTTTCGCCGAAGGGCGTGTACGAGGAATGGGGGAATGGGGTGGTGTGTGTGACGCTGGTTTCGGAGACGGACGACATTAACATGCCCATCTTCGGGGTGAAGTCGCAGATGGACCATGTTCTCTACTATGACCTTGTAGACGACAACCAAAGGACACTCAGTTTTAAGGCTAGCCATGACCAATGTGCCACCTTTTGATCATTCTTACACTCCAAACTTGTTTTTGTAGTGGTAGCTAAAGAATAATAATAATAATGATAATGCATTTGTATGCTGAAATTAAGAGTAGGCAATTTTGAAGTGAAAGTATTGATCCCTTTACACCATATTGTTTTTTTATGATTATGATTTAAAGATTACGTAGTGGAGCTCCCTTTTGGGCTTGGTCCTCCCCCATCGCATAATCACTACCTGATCATGAGGAGCTTCATTTGCCATCACACTATATTATTAAGGAAATATTGCGATTGCACATAATAATATAACTAAACAATTAACAGTAACACAATTGAAGCTCACTAGCGTAGAATCTTGAGAAGTTGTACGTATACAGACTTTACTCTTTCTTGAAAGTAGAGAAGTTGTTTCCAAGAATAATAATATAACTAAAAAATAAATGTTATGACGGTTGTACACATTTTTTAGACTTAAAAATGATGGTGATAATTGATAAGTAAATGTTCACTATCTTAATGAGAATTTCTTTTTAATGAAAAATGAAAAAGTGTTGCGTGAAAAAGTATAGAAAAAAATGGAATGGACTTTACGTATATACTCTAACAAAAATGCTAGAAACTATCAAGTTTGTCACAGTATTTTAAAAATATATACAGATAATAATTGTCTATGCGTCACAAACAATAACTATATATATGTGTGTGTGTGCTTGTGTGTGCATATATGTATATATCACTTGGTGTCAAATTTTTAAATTTAAATAGGAGTATGATTTTTTTTAAAAAATACTATGATAGGGAGTACAAAGAATGGACGTTTTCATTTAAGGCTTTGTTTGGCACAAAAAAATTCAAACCATAGAATTAGGATTGAGGACGATATTTCCAATTACGTTGTTTGGTAGCACCAAGTTATAGATTTGAAATTAAAAATGTCAAAAATAAATTAGAATTGAAGAATCAAATCCTTCTAAATCACTTCAAAAGAAATCAACTCTTAATTCAATTTCAATTATGTCAATTTCGTGTACTAGACGGACCATAACAATTTTTATCCCAATTAGTTACTTTGTTTTTCATGTTAGGGACATTAAACTGTAAATGCTTTTTTGTACCAAAAAAAAAACTGTGCATGCTTTTTGGAGAGGAGTGCAAATTTTGGTGGCACCCATATAATTGGGACAAGAAAATGTCATATCCTTCATTTCTTTTGTCGTTAAAAAAAAATGGGAGGAGAGAGAATTTTGGGCTTGGTTCTCATTAAGGCAACGAACGGTTTGCTGTGCTTATTAGCTCCACTCCAGATTTCCATTCTTGTCCTCGGCCCCATATTCCATGAGAGAAGAAGAAGAGAGATAGAGAGATAGAAATAGAAAGAGAGAGAGAGAGGGAGGGAATCTCAATCTGGTGGTGGTGCTTGGAGGCCATGCGTCGTTGTTGATGGTTTCTTGGACTCGTAATGGTTGAATCCGAATCCGACGTCATCTTCTCTGTGAAGCAGACCGCCTCTTTCAAGGCGATTTAGTTTTTTTTATTTATCTTCTTTTGTTTTTCTGTTTTGGTGGCAGTGAGATTAGTGGTCTAGCAGCTTGCGACGAGAGTCTGCTTTCTGTTCTCTCTCGAGATTCTCTTGTAATACCGATTTTTCCCCGGCCTGTTGCTCTTGTTGCGTTTGATTCTTAGTGAGGCCATGATTAACGGCGGTGATGGTGGCCTGGGAGGGGAGGATGTCCAGACTTCCGGCGGACCGCCCCAGCCTCTGGAGTGGAAATTTTCGCAGGTGTTCGGGGAACGTACTGCCGGAGAGGAGGTACAGGAAGGTATATATATGTATATTTCTTAGCTCTATGCCCATGGTTTGTGCCTTCCGATCCTTAGTCTGCTTGGTTTTATTGTGCTGACTAGAGTTTGTTGTTCCTTGCTTCTTATCTGATCTTCGTTCGCCAATTCAAGTAGCTGATTAGTTTTCAAGTTGGATTGCCTTATTTGCATGTGTTCTTTGATTAATCTATAAGAGGCATCAGCTGTTTTCAATTGACGCTAATTGAGCTTATAGTTAAACTCAATGTCTTTCTCCCCTTCCCCCCTTATGCGGTTGGGTTGATTTTTGAAAACTGAGAGTTTTGGATTTCTTTCTAGACCTCTTTTCAATTGATTTTGTATTTCCTTAAAAGAGAGTTGCGGAGCATGTATTAAGCTCATTGGCGTTGGAGCTAGGCATAAATGTCCTCTTATTTAAACACAAATATGACCTCTCCGCTGGTTGTTTCACCTTTCTATCATATTCACAAGGGTTGCTCCATGCCCACTCTCTTGAATACCATACTATAATGCAATTTTTTGATGGTTTGAATTGTGAGTTCAAGTGGCAATGGCTTTAATGTAACCTGTTGCTTTTGGTTTAAATTGTTATTTTTCAAGTTGATGTCTAAAGGCTAACCGTATTATCAAACCATGAAACGGAGTTTACATGTGCTTGCTTATTGATATTCATTCTCCCTTCGTCCCAAAATGGATGTCACTTTACGGTTAACAATGTTTGACTGAAATTATTTTCAATTCAATTTATTTAAATATTTGTATAGAATTTAAAAATAAAATTCATATATTTAAAATCTACATCAAAAGATCTACAAGACAATAAGTGACATGATAATATTATTTTACCAAATCAGTCACCAAAATAGGCAAAGAACGAAGATAAAGTCTTACCCATGAGTAATGGATCATGACATCCATTTTGGGACGGAGGGAATATTACTCTTTCTCCCTTCGATCTTGTTCTATGCCCCGCCCCTAGTGCTAATTCATAGAGCTTGTGTAACATTAACTTGTATAAAAAGTGAGTGTTCGTGCATGTGTATTTGTATTTATTTCTCTCTCATTCTCCTCTCCAGCTTTGACACATCTGCCTATAAATTGCCTAAACTTCACTCTTTTAGTCACAAAGAATGAATGAATAAATAAGTTGAGCGGTTGAACATCTTATCCAAACAATGGCCAAAGTTATCTGTGGTGTATACATAGTTCACTAGCAGTACTTCAGTATCTGAGACCAGTGAAGAGTCTTGAAGATATTTTCTGTTTTGTACTTAATGTAGAAACCAATATAAATTATGCAATGAATTAAATCCAGAGCTCATATGGCGCAATTTTATGAAAGAATCCCGACAAGATCTGCAGTTTTACAGTGTTGTTTGATTTCTGTAAACATCTATGTTATGTTTTTTTAATTTGTAGCAATTTGATTTGATGAGAAACTCAAATATGTTACTTCTCATTGATATGCAGTTGATATCATCTCTGCCATTGAATTTGATAAAACTGGTGACCATCTTGCTACTGGTGACCGTGGGGGTAGAGTGGTATTATTTGAGAGGACAGATACAAAGGAGGTAGTTTTTTAATTTTGATATTTTTTTGTGGAAAAGGGTGAAATAAGCCCTCCAAGTCTTTTCAAAGTAGATATTGGTCTTCATAAAATTAACAATATCTAAATACACAATCCAACCCAATATATAATGCTGTTAAACTGTTTTTACCTGTAGCAGCTTGTGACCTTCAGGTCACCGCATCACCACCTAATCCTTGCCAAATCATAACCAAATAACTGCCTAAACCTGCCAGTTCATCACATACTTTTCTTTTTTCCTTTTATGTTTTTTCCGCTTCTTTTTCTTTTCTTTCCCAGTGTGGTGAATCATGGACAAATAAAAAGCAGAGCAGCAGAGAGAAGTGGGGGTTACATGGCCGCTGGTGGCTGTAACAGTGAGAAGGTGTAACAATTAGAGATTTAGTGTCGAGTGCAGGGGTTTAGGAAGCATGCTTTGACTGGGGATTGTGTGACATTAGTATAGAAGGAGACACAAGAAATGAGGTGAAGATATTGGAGTTATATTAGAGAGAGAGAGAGAGAGAAGTTTAAAATCAAAATACATGCATTAAATTTTTGTTTTTTCAAGATATAGAAGACAGAGATCCGATTACAAACTTCAGTGGACAGATTTGAAATGGAGAGGGAGCATTCCAGATATTGAGTTTTGGTGGTAGTAGTATCCTCAGTTCTCTGTGTTGTTCTTGCTTCTATTTTTCCTAGATTTCACAAATGTAGTGAGTAGAAGGTGGCCACGGTGGTTTTTTCACCAGAGTTGAGTCTGGTGGTGGCAACTGGGATATAATATACATTGTCGTCATCTTGTTGATGCCACGTCTTCAAAAAAGGCATGAGTACTAACTAGTTTAGCAATGACTTCTGATTGCAAACATAAAAATCACTTAATTGCAGCATTACTTGATTTCATATGTTTCATTCAAAGTTGTTAAAGTTGGAGGACCCCACTGGTGCACCGGGAATCACTGGAAGGCTAATTTTACATTTTTCTTTAAAAATGGAGTGATTTGATGTACTCAGTGTTGTTCTTTTATCTATTCGTTATATATGTACTTTTCAGCCTGTTGGAAGTCGAAGAGAATTAGAAATGATGGACTATCATGTTAGTCGGCATCCAGAGTTCCGGTACAAGACAGAATTTCAAAGCCATGAACCTGAGGTATGAAAATTTTCATTGTTATCCATGTCAGCACCCCCCCCCCCCTGCCCAAATGTTGGTTTTCACCTTCTTGCCTTAGAATGTGTTTGGGAGAGCCTTCTGATGGGTGACAAGGAGTTTGGATTGGTATTTGTGATTGGACCACTGTAATAGCTGCTCTCCTTAGAACCGTACCCTCTCAGTCGAACTCTTGCAATCAGAGTGGATGAGTGGTGAAATGCATCTATAGTTCATCCAACAACCGTCCAGTGAGTGGTTTACATCGTTTCATCCAAACATCCTTTGAGTGGTAGACCACTCCGAACTTTCTCCTGAATGAATTCTGAATGAGCTCATTGCAGTCTCATGACATATTCCATTTATATTCCTTTATATGAATGTTAAGAAAGAAACACCCCTCATAAAACATTGCCACTGTGCTTTTTGCATCACTTTATAGTGTTTCTTTATCTCTAAGTTGCACCAAGTTTTAGACAGTAGCTTAGATGGGGACGGGGTCGGTACCATGGAAACACCAAGGTTTCCAAATTTTACGAAGGGTTTATGTGTTGGGGTGTCCCCAACCACCCAAGGAGAATGTTTCAGGGATGGGAAGTGACACTTATTTGAAGAATCCATGCAACATAGCTTTATTTTATACAATTGATTGGAACTATAAGTTTAATGTCACCTACCCAACTAACTGCTTTGAGCAACCATGTCTATTACAAAAGTCTGGTGTATGAACTTTCAGAAAACTCAAACAACTGTCTAGAAATTACAATTTTCTACATCAGTGCTACCAAAAGATTTGTGTTCCCATTTGAACCAAATTTACTTATGCAGTTGACCATTTCAAAGCTTTTGAAATCACATGGGCAACTTTCTGATGCAAGGCCGTTCATATTATTATCTTGAAGTGGTATCTTTTGGCAAGGGATTAGAATTTTAATTTTTTTTGTTTTGTCTGTTTTGCATGCAGTTTGATTATCTCAAGAGTCTGGAGATAGAGGAGAAAATAAACAAGATTCGGTGGTGTCAAGCCGCTAATGGTGCCCTTTTTGTGCTATCCACCAATGATAAAACTATTAAGTTTTGGAAGGTGTGTAATCTCTTTCAATGTGAAGCTTCTGTTCTTTTAAGTCTATCCACTTTTTTGTTGTGGATCCTTATATTAATTAAAATGACTCATTCAGCCGTTCTTCCTTGTGAGTTGTGGTTCGTTTTGCAGCTTTAAGTTGGAAGTTTTTGAATTATCTGCTCATTTTCATCTTCATTTTTTCAGGTCCAAGAAAAGAAAATCAAGAAAATATCAGTCATGAATGCTAGCCCTTCCAAAGTGGTAGTAAATGGTGATATTGGGAGGTCAAGTGTTTCATCAAATCCGTTCCAATCTCTTGAAAATGAGAGCTGTCACAATAAATCTTACGATAGGTTGGGCAACAATATCTCACATCCTATAGAGAGCAGAGCAGAGCTCCGCTTGCCTGTGGTAGTTGTACTTGCCTTAATCATATTGTCTAGCACTCTTATGTAGTCCATATTTTTTACTCCGTAGTAATATCTTCTTGTACTGGATTTTATTAATTTTTATATCACTATATGTGATCCTCTTAAGCTTTCAGGAACATGTTGCACACATCTTAATGCTTTTCCCCGACCTAAATTATTATTACTTACTTGACAAACAATAGGTGTGTGTGTGTAAATGTCTGGATGTACAAAGATCTACTTTTCATTAATTAAGTATAATGGAAACAAAATGTTTATGAAGTAACAGATTTGAGTGGTATTCAAGCATGGGTGTATAAGTGCATTTAACCAACGAGAGGGTGACAATAGAAGTCATCAGCAGGTTCATATGCTGGATTGCTTTAAATATCTCTCTTCAAAAAGTACTTATTTGTGTATTCATTTGAATTGCAACGTTAAAAAGTTTAATTTACTTACTGTTGTCTTGTGCACCTTTTAACATATGCACAGTATTTTTGAGTGTCTACAAGTATATGAACCTGTGGACACATTTGTATGTGTTTATATATGTTCGTTTCCAAACTTCCTTTTACTTGCACATACAGATGTTTGCATATTCCACTATATATACTTGCATGGATTCATGCTTGTTTATATAGTGTTCTTCCAGAAAAAAAATTGTTGCTTCACTCAGAGAATAAATTCATCACATTTCCCTGTGAAGTTAAAACCTGCCATCTTCTTCTTCTTTTTCTTTTATTTTATTTTATTTTTGCAGAAGGGGATGGGAGTGGAATGAGTTGTTAAATATGGAGGATGTTTTTCTTTTCTTGTGACTTGTTTATTTTATTCTGAAAATTATTTTCCTTTTTTTTGTTTCCCCAATTTTACGAGTATGCTTTACAGGTTTCCAGTGCTGAGACTAGTATTGTTGCAAGGTGTAGAAGAGTGTATGCTCATGCCCATGACTACCATATAAATTCCATATCAAATAACAGGTGATCATACAATTTTATGTTGTCTAGCTGTTATCATCTCGAATACAATTTTTGAAAATGAAGTTATGCTAATTCCTTTTTTTGGTACACAGTGATGGTGAAACATTTATATCAGCCGATGATCTGCGGATAAATCTTTGGAATTTGGAAATAAGCAGCCAGAGTTTCAATATTGTTGATATGAAGCCCTCAAATATGGAAGACCTTACAGGTGAGCTTCACAAGTTAACTTTGAATTCCTATTCATCCATGGATTATGAATATGGATCTAATACCTACTTGTTTTTCAGCTTTAGCTTTCTTTTCCTATTAAAAATGTTTATTTCTGCTGATAAGCTACTAATGATTGAAAGTAGCGAGTATTCTTTGCTCACAATTTCTGACAATATTTTTATGTCTGATAATGTTTTTTCAATATGCTGCAAAGTGCAAAGCACTTCCAGTGCCAAGTTCTTTTGAAAATTAATCACATCAACTTCCAAAAGTCATTTTTCATTCGAAGATGCCAGAATCGCTTAAATGTGTTTTATTACCATCAAGAGTCTCCTTATATTCATAATCATTAAATAGGAAATAAACTTCTATTGATTTTGTTTTGTAATGACATACACTTTGTACCTTAACTAGAGGTTGTTTGTTGTTGCAGAGGTGATAACTTCAGCCGAGTTTCACCCGACACACTGTAATATGTTAGCTTATAGTAGTTCAAAAGGATCAATACGTCTCATAGATTTACGGCAATCGGCACTGTGTGATTCACATGCTAAATTGTGAGTATTTCTACTAGTTTCATGGCTCCTCTCTTCTGGAGACTTTGGCTGAATTACTTCACTCTCCAATTTTCATTCTTGAGTTGTCACTGTTCAACATGAAAACTAAATATCATGGTTACTGTCACCTCTTTTTCAAACTCAATTTCCAATTTGAATAACGAAAAACATAAGTTTGAGAACAAAATCTCTTTTTCAAAATGTTATTAAATGAAACACATTTAATATTTTAGTGGCAGTGATTTAAAAAGGTGCATATATTATTAAACTGCCATCACTTAAATCCTAAGTATGGAGTCGTGACATGTACGGAGTAATTTAGTGCCAACCAACTATCTAAAAGTATTTAACACTAAACTCATAGAAAAGGCATAGTTGCAAAGTTTATGTTGGACTATGAATGCTCTTTATGAGTTTATGTAGAATATTTCTAAAAAATTGATTAAAGAAATGCATATTCAGTTCCGTCATCATCATAAATATTTTCCATTTGCTTGAAAATTGTTTGAGGCAACAATGAGTTGTGATAGTTTCTACTCCCTCTCTTAATTTTGTTGCTTCTTGTTTTTAATGTCCCAAAGCTTTATTGACCACATTATTTTCCCTCTTTTAAAAAGTGAACCATATCAAAACAAGAACATAATTGTGGGATGGATGGATGGAGTATTTTTATAGTCACACCCTTTTAAAAAGTGAACCATATCAAAACAAGTCAACATTACACACTTATCATAAAATCATTATCACACCTGAATCCCAATCCGTTGGGGTCGGTGGCTTTAACTATATATTCTAGTTAACTGTCAATTAAACCAAACATACGTAGTAAACCTCACTCATAAGTCATAAGTAGGCTCTAGCATTCTAGGGGACAAAATATAAGCTGACTGCTGACCTTACCTTTACACCAGGGAATAGGATTAGAGACTGTTTCCATTTACACCAGGGAATATGATTAAAAACTGTTTTCAAGAATCTCGGAATTACAATGAGAAGTGATGTGAGTAGGGGACACAAATAAGTAATGAAGCAAGAAAACAAGGTAAATGAATAATGGGTATATATAACTAATTAACGTTAAGTTATGAATAAAGTTCATTAGATTTTATAAAGTTAAAAAAAAATTATAAAAGGAAACCACTAGGAAAGAGAAAGACAAGCAAAAGGGAAAATAATAAATGTGGCATCGTATCTTCCTATAGATGAAGGGTGGGTTTATATTAGAAATTGCCTCTGCCTCTACATCCTTGTAACCCTTCTTTATTCTCAAAATGGAGGCATAGAAAAGAAAGAATTTTCTCCAAAGTATAGAAATAGAAGGTCAAACATGATATTTCTTCCCATTTTCCAGCTGAAAAAAAGTTGCAAGCGATAGTGCTATATATGATTTTGAGTTTTCATTCTTCAAGGTCCTATTTATCTAGAAAATTGAAAAAAAAAACAGTTAGTGAATGCAAAGGTTTTTATACTCCATTCGCCCGGCAACAAGGCTTACACCTTTTCTTTGTCCAAAAATAAACTTTATTCTTCTCTCATTTCCTTTTTAAGGAAGGAATACATGCGTCATAACATTTCTCTTTTAAACACATTCCTACCACACAGTTTTCGCATTTCAACTTAATTCTTGAACTCCATTAATTCAAAGCACAACCTTTGTTGCAGGATGGTGAGCGTACATACATGCATACTAGACTTGGCACATTTACCAATGCACACATTAAACCATTAATGTTTTTATTATGTTTTAGTTAAGTTATAAAAAGTCGATATTATGAAAGTTTATACCAAGACGGATCTAAAAAGGTCTCACATGACTTTTTTTCCTTACATTACATTTATTTGAGAATGAAGGAAGTTTATACCAAGTTTAAACAGTCTTATTGAATAGATTCATTCATACATATCTGAATCACTCCTCTATGCGCCTTTAGGTTCGAGGAACATGAGGCACCTGGTTCGAGATCTTTCTTTACCGAGATCATTGCTTCAATTTCTGACATTAAATTTGCAAAGGATGGAAGATATATCCTTGGCCGCGATTACATGACTCTTAAGGTTGTTTATTTATTACTGTTTTGTGTGAGTTATGCTTACATGCTCCTAGGATGGGTTTTTGCATGTGTGTGGGTGTGGGTGTGCTTAATTTTTTCTATTCAATGATGTTTCATACTTATTTCTATGCTAATAATTGTCTTTATTTTCTGAAATGATTAATTTGAAACAACTTTTATATCAATGTTACTGCCACTCTTTGTATTATTTACTTAATGACTTATACTTGGCTTACCAGCTGTGGGATGTAAATATGAATTCTGGTCCAGTTGCTAGTTTCCAGGTTCACGAACATCTAAGACCAAAGGTGAATTATTCATTAGTCGAAGATTGTTATTCTTTTCTAAAATTTTCTTTTTTTGCCCTCAGTGAACGCTGATTAAACAGTGTACAATTTGATGACTTGTAGCTTTGTGATTTGTACGAGAATGATTCCATATTTGATAAATTTGAGTGCTGCTTGAGTGGTGATGGCTTGCGAGTAGCTACAGGATCATATAGGTATATGGATACTCCAGATAATATGCATTTTTCCTGCTCTTGTTCCCATTGTTTTTACTTTTTGTGTTGCTTCTTTGGTATCTGAGTAAATGTTGCTGCTTCAGTAACCTTTTCCGCGTTTTTGGCTGTGCCGCTGGAAGTGTCGAAGCAACAACACTAGAAGCAAGTAAAAATCCCATGAGGTATTTGTGTTAGACACATCAGGCTGAAGGCTATGTTTTACTTTATTTTGATAGTTACCCTTTGTTTGGTAGAGTAGAAGTGGGAAAGAAATAAAAGATGTGGGAAGGGTTAGAAAACAATTGTTTGGTTTCTCTTGTTTGGCATAGGAAAGAAATTGAGAGGAAAGAATTTTGGAAGTGGTAAAACCCACTTATAAACTTCTCTCAAAGGTAGAAGAAAAGCGAGAAGTTATTTACCTCTCTTTATTCCCATCTATCTTTGTCTCATTCATTCTTTTGTGTTTCTTTCTCTCCTATTTCTTGTTCAACCTCTGACTATGCTCATCCAGGCGGCAATCCCAGACCCCTTCAAGACCCTCAAGATCCCCCGGCAGTAGCATTACTCTGTCTGGCAGGCGAGGTCCGCAATTTGGCATATTCATTTCTTTGCATTATGGATGTGCTTTTGTTTAAATTGTACATTAGAAGAAAAAGTGCCTTCATCTGAGCGGCTCTGTTTTACTAAATGAAAATCTACTAAAAAGTACTAAAAAATTCCAATACAGTTATAAAATGTTTTTTTCTGGAATTTCCATACAATTGTTCTTCCAGAATTGTTCATCCCCAACCTTTTAAAATTGTTCTTTGAAAAATTGGTCTCCCCCAACCTTTTTAAAGCACTTAGTTTGTATTGTTTTTCCTACATTTTAAAAGCACTTGTAAAATGTCTTCCAAACATCATTTCAAAACGTAAAATTGCTTTTGACTTACCAAAAGCACCATTGATATTATCAAGGACCACATGCAAACAAGCTTATAGTTTCTTTTACAAAGAGACTGCAGTAATGAAATGATTTAATTACAGGAGCAGAAAGTCCCATTGGAGATGCAAATGGCAACACATTTGATTTCAGCACAAAACTGCTCCATCTCGCATGGCATCCAACCGAAAATTCAATTGCATGTGCTGCTGCAAACAGTTTGTATATGTATTATGCGTGAGGTGAATGTGTTTCTTGCTTTATCATTTATTTTTCTGGTTTCTTTTCTGCAAACATATCTGGCGTAGAGTTAAGGTCCGTGCACATCTCACTCACCCCAAACCTCTGGGTTTGTTTGGTTTCTGGGAAGGTCATTGTTTGGATGCCCCACACGGTTGTTTCACCCATTTGATCAACTGCCTCATTGATGCCAAGCTTGTGTGTTTCAGTTCATGAAGTCAATATTACCCATAGAAGCTTTCAAGAAAAGTGATGGCTTTGCCAAAGTTGCCACTAGTACAGTAAAATGTAGACCGCGCTATAAAGAAGCAGCTGCTAGCTAAGAACATGCTGGGAAGTAAGAATGTTAACTTGTATTTGGGTGGGGGTAGATTTGCGATCATTATTATTATTTTTTTGTAGATTAAATTTAGTGTGTTTATTATATATTATCGGCAACAATAGTTCCCACAAATTTACTGTAGAAGAAACTTCTGCTAACTGCCCTGGTGTCCAGCTTAGTCATATTATTTGTTTATTTTTCATGCTCTGGTGGTAGATTGCTAGACATTTGTAACTGTTTTTTAAAACACCTGTGCCCATATAGCATAGAATATTATATTACTCCCTCTGTATTCTGTAACAGAGAGTAATTCAGATCTGTTTTCTTTGGTCTGGGTCTGTATCTTTATGGTACGATTCGAATGATTTTAGTACGTAAAAGGGTTCTTGTTTGTTACATAGTATGCTCTGGTTTTGTTTGGACATGTCTAAATGTGCGTGGTTCAGAGGATGTTTGGGGTCTGGTTTAAGCAAGTTATAAGCAAAAGAGGAAAAATTGAAATGCTCAAACAACTGCCGACTTTCAGGGGTATGCATGAAAACGTCAAATCTAGTGAAGCTAATCCACCTGTTTAATTTTTTTTTTATAGCACAAAACGAGAAGGCATTGAAATGCACAAACAACCGCCAATCTGGCAGGAATAGAAAAACAGAATGTGGGAAATAATTTTGAGACACCTTTTAAACTTTTTGTTAAAAAGAAAGTCACTTTTCAACATGAATGCCAAGTACTATTATCATCTTTATGGGACATTTAAAAAAAAAACGTACTTTGGGGGAGACCAAGAGAAGTCAATTTAGTTAAATAAAGAGGAGGCTAGCTAGGGATGAGTAAATCTATCGTATCTTATGCGACTGCGACATTCATAAATACTTGCACCATAAACGACAAGGCCCTTGCTTTCAAACAACATTACCAGACTTAAAAATACTCGTCCTTCTTCTCCTCATGTATACGTCATCATGTTCATTATTATCATATTATTATTGCTTCATCTACATCTTTTGAATTAACGACGGTCTCTTTTTTTTCCAACGATAAATGGTGGACAATTTAATTGATACTTTTTTCATCAATTTATTTTATTTAAGTATTAAAAAGATTTTACATTTTTTTCCTCCGTAAAAAAAAAAATCTACTTTTCATTTATAGAAGAATTTTGTGTAGCTTGTACGGAGTAGTCTATATCATTTTCAATCATTCGATATTTTTTTAAATCCATAACAACTATATGTACCGAGTCTTTTGCGATATTTTTGTGCTACGGAATGAGAATAATTTGAAATAAGAGATTAAACTAGAGAGTGGGAGTGCATGAAATTAAGTCAATGTACTCTTTAATTGTCTAAAGTAAACAAGTCAATGGAGACAAACTGTTGCATATAGTGCCCGTAATATACTAACTTTGTTTTTTTTTCTTTCTAATTTTCCCAATCAAAAAGTTGTTTTTTATTATCTTCCACATGTTTAGGGTTAGCGGCACATTAGAAGACAACAAATGGATGTTTAGTCCCCAGGTTTGAAATGAATGTATGAATGCGCCATTTAATTGGATTGACAAATTAATTAACGAGATGTAAATAACATTCAAATCGCATTCCAACATAATCTTAATCTGGTACTTAAAGAATACGTATGTGCACAAAGAATTAATTATCACATTGAATGAAACTCTCACACTCTTAGCTTCTAGGATTTGATCTTGAGACCTCGGATTTTAACATCCTCTCTGAGAACCATCAAAGTAACCCGTATGGACCCACTTGAAGTATGAATAAAATTAATGCTGGCACGATCGTAAAATTGATTTTGTAAAAAAAAAAATGAACCAGTTTATGCTTAAGCATGGCTCGAAGAGTCATGCAAGAGGATGTAAACAAAGTTGTATTCCTGAGTGAGCAATAGAGAATGAAATATGTCCTTAATTATCCCAACAATGACCTTTATGAAAAGCACAACATATTCTATATTTTACATTGTCTTTGCTAGACGTCAGACCCGGTTACACTGTCTTTCCAAAGTATGGGAAAAAATTAAATGTGGGTGTAATGGGTAAAAATTGTTTTTGTAAGAAAAGATCACATCCTAAAGTCTCATTCGACCCGGCTTGAATAGTTACGTGCGTGAAGATGAATGAAATTGTAATCTTATGATTAGGAAATGCGATCTTCTATCGCGAAAATGACCTCTATGAAAATTATAAATTAAAATACTGTATTTTTCATTGTATCTTCAAGGCCTCAAATTTGACTGTAATAATATCTTTTTACATATTCTATTGATCACCTGAACTACGTCCCAGGACATATTTGGTAAGAATAAGAGTGTATGTTGGCCGGAATTGTGGGTATAGTACGTCGATCTTGACCGTCCATTTGGCATCATAGGATAAAGGCAACTTCACAAACACATTTTCATCATCATCATGCTTTTGATTAATTCAAAAGAGTCTGGTAAAAGTTACTCCATCCCTTCCACGTCCACCTTCATTATTCATTTAGTTATTCCCTTTTTCAATCATCAATTCCGTTGGCTGTAAAATACTTGTCGGCATATTCTTTCATTTGCATTCCCACCCACAAAATTGACAACCATCACTCTATCGGCTTGTCTAAAGTGAAAAAATTCTCCACTTTACTACTCCACCGGACTCTAGAAGATTACCATAATTTGTTTTTTTATAAAACTATGACATCCTTTTACCTTGAAAAAAATATATTTAATTATAATGACATCCTTCGTTATAAAAACAATTAAAAGATAAAGTATACTCCGTATACAATATAATTATTTCCAGTGCAGTTGACACAAATAATACTCTCTTCCCCTCTATTTATGAGATGAACCAAAGTTGAGTTTTGTTTCTCTCTCATCCTTTTACTCCCCTTTTTCTTTCTCTAAAGAAGAATTATATTCTGATTTTCCCCACCGCCCTCAGCCTCAGGGAATATAAAATACTTTCAGCTGATCTTCCTCTTGAAATGTCAGTCTTCTTCATCATCTCTCTTCATTTCTGATCTTCTTCTTCTCTCTATCTCTTTTTTAAAGTTTTCCTGGTCGGGAGGAGTTCACATGAAAAACAAATCTTGACTTTTTCGTCCATACATACTTTTTCCCCTTTTTATTTTGAAGCTTCTTTTTGTCCTTCCCCTCTTTAATTCCCAACTTCCCACTTTCCTCCCCCCCTTTAAACCATCTGCTTTTTAATTCTCTTCTCACCAGTTCCTAAAGCTCGATCTGAACTCCCCCCATTTCATTCCCCACAAACCCCAAAAAGTTAATTTGCTCCGATTTCTGCAGATTCGAAAAAAGAAATTACCCAATTGCTTTCGAACTCTGTGTGATCGATTGATTGATCAGAAGAAGAAGAAGAAGAAGAAGATGCAGGATCCGTCAATAATATATACGCAGATCAAACCTCAATTTCCAGAGCAGGAGCACCTGAAATGTCCCAGGTGCGATTCCATGAACACCAAGTTCTGCTACTTCAACAATTACAACCTCTCTCAGCCGCGCCACTTCTGCAAAAACTGCAAAAGGTATTGGACCAAAGGCGGCGCTCTCAGAAACATCCCCGTCGGTGGCGGCACCCGCAAGAGCTCCACCAAGCGCTCCTCCTCTTCCTCATCCTCCTCCTCCACCTCCTCCTCCTCCTCTTCCAAGCGATCCTCCTCGACGACCACGGCGACGCCGTCTTCTCCGCCGAACCGTCGTCCTCCAGCCGCGCCGCCGCAGAAGTCGGATGAGCCGTTCCGGATCGCCGGGATCCCGGGCTTCGATGTGAACGCCAGTTTCACGTCGCTTCTGACGACTGCGAGCGGGGGAGGGCGGCAGTTCGGGAGTTTACTGGGCGGGTCGGATTTGCAGTTGGGTGAGTTCCCCGGGAACCCGAATCCGATTCCTACGTCGTGCCCGGGCCCAAACATAGGAATGGGTTTGATGAACCGAACCCACCCGGGCTGGCCCGATCTTTCTATGTACACACCCGATCCCACATTCCACCAATAAATAAATTTATCCACATCGGGTTTTTTTATTTATTGTTATTATTATTAAAAGTACAAATGTTGGAACTTGGAAGCTAGTGAGTGATTAATTTGCTAATGATCTCTGCGTGGTATTTATTTCTATATATAATAAGTACAACTGTCCCCAATTACTCCGTAGTAGTTATATGTAGTGATTGTTTAGATTATATATATTTCTTAGCTTATTTTAGCATTTTGAAGACGAGCCCATCGAGTCGGTATTAGACATGGACGCGGTCTGTATTTTGTTCCAAGTCCTTTTGAGTACGTGTTCTTAACTATTATTGTTATGTACCTTTGATAATGCTCAAGAAAACATATGTTAATGTTAAATACTAATGTCCTCCACGTTATTTCACTTTACTTAAGTTTGGTTTATTTGCAAATGGTGTGTAATTCAGCAAGATTTATTGGTAGTGTGACATAATTAAATTACTCACTTTTCACACAGTACAACTTGAAGCTTGATGATGGATAGATTAGAGGCGGAATGGATTAGCAGTCTAATTGGAGATTGAGTGAGAATTGGTGTGTACCGCATTATAAATATATATAGTCTTGCATTTGATGATGTAAATTAATTGGACCGTACTTATTACTTTCTATTTGATCTTGCGATCCAGTTAAAAATATCGACCTAAGTTTGATAATTGACCAAAGCTTAAAAGCGGTATGAGCAAAAGACGAGTAAGAAGGAACACTTGTGATCTAGTAGTAATTACTACGGAATATTATTATGAGTCTATTCCATCTAACAATAAAATTGTCGTTTACTATTCACATAATTAAATTTTATTTATTTTGTTGGCTTATTTTTATATTCTATTTGATTAAATAATATAGTCATGTCATCTATAGTTTTTTAGTTTATCCATATAATTATTAAATATGTAATTTGTTTTTATTTTTATACCTATTTTTATATAGAATAATTTAAAAATAACTTTAGTCAAACATCATAATGCGTAAGGAAAAATTTATTTATGGGCGGAGGGAGTATATAAATTCAACTGATGGGCTTGTCAACTCATAACAGTCATAAGCATTCCAAATTTGTGAGTTAAGCATCAATTAAATATACGGTCCAAATGTTTTGACCTAAAATCGCATTGACCGATTCAGCCTCGTCGGTCGTCAATGTAGAGTTAGTTTAAGGGCCTGTTTGGGAATAGCGTTAGCGATTAGCATCAGCGTTTTAGATAAAATTTTGACGGTGCAGATTAATTTGAAAACGCTAACGCTAAAAGCTGTCCGTAGATAGCTTTTTGAAAACGCTAACGCTAATCGCTAAAGCTATTCCCAAACAGGCACTAAATCTACTACGGAGTAATTTACACTTACCATAACTCTAAGTTGATATTAAAAAAAATACAAAGTGCAACAAAGGAAGGGAATATCTACCGTACACAACATAATCCAATTCAAAAACTCGATTCCAATTTTAATTTTTTGCTACATATATCTCTAAAATCAATTTGATTTGAAACATTATCATTTTCTTTCATTTTAATTAATGAAGGTTGATTAATGCTCCGTAACTTGTATGTACTGAAAATTTGTACAAAGTATTCTTAAAACATAATCTTTTTCTAATTTAGTTCTTAAATTTTTTATACTCCGTAGTTTAAATAGTACTTGAATAATGTGGGAATAATATTCAGTGATTGTGGCGATTTAAATTAAACATTCTCCAGTAACAATGAACATTTACTTGAACAATAAGTAATGTATATTAAATAATACTTCGTAATACTGTATGGAGAAAGAGAAAGAAACCATAGTTTTCAGAACCGAACCGGCGATCAAACCGGTCAAGGCACTGGTTCACTGGTTTACTGGTCGAACCAGTGGTTCGAGTGGTTGAACCAGTGGTTCAAACATTTTTAATAAATAATTATATATATATATATATATAATTGATGTTTGACTAAATTTATAATTTAACTTAATTTACTTGAGTTGTGTCATACTTATTTAAAAAAACTTATAAAATAAAAAGTAATTTGAATTTTTTAAAACTTTTACCTATAATTTAAATAAATAAATAAATATATAAAATATTTGTGTGATATGCATTCCATATAAACTACATCAAGGGTTTGAATTTTAGTAAAAAAAAAAAAGTACATATACTTAAAAAGTACTATGGGGTATTTGATAAAAAACTAAAATAAAGCATATATAAAGTAAATAGTAGGTAGTAATCACATCCCATTGTGGCCGGGATGGTTTCCAGATGCCGCGTCCACCCCATCGGTCTTGGGTTCGAGTCCCTGGGCAACTGTTTTTTAGGAATCTTCATTAAGAAAATTAAAAAACCGGTTCTAGTGTTAAAAACCGGCCGGTTTGTCCCGGGTTTGACCGGTTTCTACCGGTTCTATGCAGGTCGCGGTCTAATTGCCTGAACCGGACCGGCTCGGCGTCCGGTTCACCGGTTCCCGGTCCGAACCGGCCGGTCCGGTTTTCAAAACTATGGGAGAAAGTCACTATATTTTATTATTATTTAAATAAATTCCTCTAGTATGAAATACGTAGTAGATAGGCAACTTTTTACGGAGTACCGTATTTTGGATCACATTACGTTTTAAAAAAGAAAATTGAGGGCACATGCACTGTCTTGTGACTCGTCCAAATTAAATTTCTGGATACGCCCTAGGGGAGCAATAATAACCCTAAGATTGAGCAAGTCCATTATCGGTCAATGACACATTAAATGGTCTTAGCTTATAGCTACACAAATAAATATTCTCTCCGTCTATCATAGATCTTTCCAGACACTATTCAGAAAGTCAAACTTTACTCACTTTGTTTGCTCATTTTTACTAGTCATTTCATAAAATAATATAGTCTTGTAACTTCTAGTTTTGTAGAACTTTTCATGTAGTTTATTACTCCGTACTATATAAATTTTATTTTAAAATTTTACTCCTATAATCAATTAAATTGAATTAAAAATAAAGTCGGTTAAACTTCGTAACACGTAATGGGAAGATCTTAGGTAGACGGAGGGAGTACTACATATTATCACAACCTAATTGAATGGGGCGGCTTTTACATTTCCTCTTTAAAAAATTTTAAAAAGTTAAAAAGTTTAAAGACTTTCATGTGTTACTATTGACGTGATGACATAAAAAATATAACATTTGAAAAAAATAGAGCTATAATGACATATTTATTAAAAGTTTTTTTTCAAAAATGAAAGAAGAAAGAAATTTTTAAATATCCCAAAAAAAAGTGATAAAAAAATAATGGAGGGGGAGAATATATACGTAGTACG
The DNA here is from genome assembly GCA_900332095.2 of Cuscuta campestris. Classification (NCBI taxonomy): domain Eukaryota; kingdom Viridiplantae; phylum Streptophyta; class Magnoliopsida; order Solanales; family Convolvulaceae; genus Cuscuta; species Cuscuta campestris. Next base: position 130,639 of record OOIL02000462.1, on the reverse strand, counting down.
TATGGTATTCCCTCCGTTCTACAAAACACTACCATTTTAATGTTTTGCGCAGTCTATAAAATACTTCTATCTCACTTAAAATGTCTAAAATACCTCTAAAACAACTTCTGCCCACAAAAACTATATAGTGGGGTATATTTTAGATATTTTAGGTGAGAGTAAAAACGTTTAATGAGGTACGTAAAAATTTAGGGCGGAAGGATTTTAAGGAACGAAGGGAGTAAATAATAGAGGGAAAAGTATTTATGCATGTGCAAGTGAGGGCATGTACGAGTATTATATGTATACATACATATCATTGTTGATTTGAAGTGAGAAGATGAGAGGATATTGCTTTGTGTGTGTGTGAGAGAGATCAGAGAGAGTCCTCTAATTATTAATGATATAATTGGTTCCGGAATACTACCCCGTCCTAGAGTATTTATTCACTTTCATTTTTACACATCATCTAATACACTTCTTTAATCCATTTTATCTTGTAATTTGTATTTTAAAAAAATACAGAAATTATATATTAATAATCTATATGGTAAGACAAATCTACAAGATCACACATAACTATATTTAGACTTATACATTGAGAGAATTTGATGAGTCAAAGTACTTAGATGAACAGTTTCAAAAGTCAAAAGTGGACGAATACTCCGGGACAGAGGGAGTATATATAATTATAATGTATGATATCCTGTCCTCTCCCCAACTGTCCGCGGAGGGCTCGACAAGAATAAATTTGCCTCTCGATGGATCATTTAATTTATCGGCCCGATCTTATCTTTGTTTTTTATTTCTTTTTTCCTCTTTGAATTTGGTCTCTTTTGTCAGCAACATCTGAAATTTTCATTGATCCATTTGTGCCCCCCACAAGCCCACTCTACTACTCTTTTATTGCTACTCCATTAAACACATCACATTTGTTTTTTTGACCCGCCCCCGACCGACCTCCCTTCAATTCGTTATTATGGATATATATTCACCGTACTATTTATTCGGTGGATTATGTTATGTGTACCCCAAGATTTGTACTCTAATTTGTACCCTGCGGTTATGCACCAATATTTTGTGTTGATGTAAAACTAATTTTTGTTAAACACTTGTGTCCGTGTGAATTTTTAATAACGCACCAATACTTGTGTCGGTGTAAGCCATCGAAATGTTTGTGCAAACCTGTGGTGTACGTACAAATGGGGTATATTTGTTGGTGTAAATGTAGCATGGTCCTTACTCGGTATATGCTACCCGGTCTCATTAAATATTTTAATTTTCTCATTTTAACTGTTTCATTAAATATTTCAATTTCTTCAAAATGGAATAAAATACTCTTTTTAGCCATACTTTCACGCATCTTATCCATCAAATCATCTCATCTTACAACTCCCTCCCATTATTCTTAACTATTAATTGATGGGAAATATCAATTTTAAAAACTTAACTTTGAAGCCACTATGGAAGATCAGATACCAAAATACACTTGTTTTAAATCACTTAAAAATTTAAATTGGAAAACTTTTATGAGATATATGATGGGATGGCGTATAATTGTGGCATGATGGAATGTGTGATTATTTAATATTGTCAAGTTGGGACTTGGGAGCAGAATTGAAGCTAAGCTTTCAACTTGAATTGGTCCCCGGCCAACAAAACATCACCCATTTCACCCCATCATATACCATTCCAAGGGTGGCCCGAAAGGTGTGCAAAGTGGCCAACCGCACAGGGCCCCTTAAAATTTAGGGCACCATATTTTTAAATTTGTTAATAATTTTAAAGTAAAAGTATTCTAAAAATATAAAATAGGGCACAAAATGAAAATTTGAGACCAGGCCAATTTTATTTTTTCATTTTTCGGGGCCGGCCTTGTACCATTCACAAGCTAAGCTATGGGATCATTTTATCATTATTTACTTTCTTTACGATCTCCGTCTCTTTGACAAAATCTTCAACATTCATTTATCTAGTTTTAGTATTTTCGATAGACTATCAACATTCATTGATAGTCTATAAAAATGATAGTGTTTGGGATGATGTTTTCAAAATAATTTATCTTTTCATAAGATATGCAAAGGGTTCACACTAATTGAACAATACTCCCTCGCTTTAAGGAAAAAAGACTAAGGTAAGAATAAAAACAATAAAAATATATTAAAATAGGACTTCTATATTTTTTTCTTAAAATATGAGTTAAAATACTTTTACACGGTGTCATATTATCGCAGTGCGAACTCTTATTACCGTACCTTTAATGTTTATTTTTAAAAATTGTGTTTTTTCCACAAGACCCTTCCGGTTTGACTTTGGGGAAAAATAAAGAAAGTGTAATTTTGGTTGACTTTCCAATTTTGCCCCTGATGTGATGGGAAAAAATAAGATATGATAGTTTGGTTATTAGTGAAAAAGTATGATGTGATATGTATGGTATGAAAAAGTAGGAGTAAAAGTGGTTTTTTAATAAAAAGTGGAAGTATTTTGTGGAAAACAAAAAAAAAACGAAAGAGGAAAGGTTTTGTGGAACAGAGTGAGTATTTTCTTTTTTTGAATGTCCTAATTAAACTGATCATCATCTCATTCTTTTTAGAGATTAACGGTTGACAAATGTCTAAATTAGGTTTTGTATTCATACCATTGTAATGTACTCCGTACTCCGTAATTAAGTTTTGTACTCCGTATCATTTTTACGTGAGAACTTAATTATGAAACGGAGGAAGTAAATTGACTTAAATTCTTTATAATTAAACGCAGCACACACCAAATTTGACACTAAAGAAAGAAATTTGTAAACAAAACTTGTCTTTGAGTATTTCACAAATATTGTTTGTTAGTTTTTGAATTCTTTTTTTATACTCCTTCCGTCTCATACAACATTTCTTGTTTCAAAAAATGGCACGCCTTTAAAATGAGTAATTTTAGTGTTATTTTTTAATTATGACTAATCTATTCTACACATCTCATCCTACTTTTTTAAGGAGTAAGGGCAAAATTAGAAAATACTTCCATCAAAATTACTCATTTAAAGGCGTGCCATTTTTGAAACAGGAAATGTTTTATAGGACGGAGGGAGTATGTTAGGTACTCTCTATATCAATCTTGATGTGCATAAAAAATGACCAAATCATGTGAACAATAAAATATATTTAGTGTAAGAAAATGTAAATCTTAATTATTTTGAAAAGTGAGACGTTGCAAAAAAAGAAAAAGAAATTTAATATGTGCTGCAATTCACGGAAGGGGGCTAATAACAATAACAATAATAATAAAAAGATAAGGCCGGAAGGAATTAATTAGTTAGAGGTACGTACAATGAATTGAAGATGCATGGGCTGGTGGAGTCCATGTCCGCGCCCAATGTGTGAAGAAGAAGAACAATTAATTAATTAATTAATTAAAAAAGACCCCTCACCACTAATTAACAATAATAATAAACACAAATTATTGATGTCCATATATAGATGCGTCCATTCCTCCTTGTCCCGTCCTTGATCATTATTAAGGGGCTGTTTGTTTCAGCCTCTTAATAGTTCAGATGTCTGAATGATTCAGCACTTAATGGTTCAGACTGTTTGTTTCAGTCTCTTAATGGTTCAGATGTCTGAATGGTTAAGAGATTTGCCTCTGAATGGTTAAGTATTATACAGAGTCTGAATGGTTAAGAGCTCTTATCTGAATTGATCAGACATTTGCCTCTGAATAGTTAAACAATATACTAGCTCTTAATGGTTCAGACCTCTTACTGGTTCAGCACTTAATAGTTCAGACCTCTTACTGGTTCAGCACTTACCCATTCAGAAGTTGCCAAACAGCCCCTTAATAGTTCAGACCTCTTACTGGTTCAGCACTTACCCATTCAGAAGTTGCCAAACAGCCCCTAAGGAGGCAAGCAATTCGACAACATTAATTTCTTTTCCTCGCTCTAAATAACGTTTTTTTTAAAATTGGGATGGTGGTTAATAATGTTGATGATGCACGGTGGTAATTAAACGGACCAATATGAAAATTACAGTGGCAAATTAAACTCAAACAGTCTAGATTAGGAATATAATCAAGGCATATAATCAATATATTAGAAAGGATTGTATTGTGCGGGGTGAACCAAAAGATATGTATAGACTAGTTTTTTACCCCGTGCTTCGCACGGGCTCGTATAATCTCACGTAAAATATATTTATAAATCAAAGTTTTTTAAATGAATATATGATTCATAAATTTTAAGTATACATTTTTTACTATGTCTTAAGGTGTGTAGATAAGTAAGGAGAGTTTTAATAAAAAGAAAAAAGAGTACATAGTTCAAAAGGATGGAGATCCTCAACAAATCCCCTCAAAGGAGAAAAGCAAAAGTAAAGATTGAAAACCTTAAAAACAGTATAAGAATATCAACATTCCAAACCAGTGGTAGAGCAGGCTAACCAACCTACCGAACACGAAATGTTAAAAATGAAGTCAAGTTTTCTCACATCAGAAGTCTTGAGTAATACCACCAGATCAAGAATATGAGGGAAAATCTGAGCACCATATGGTGTGTAGCTCCAATAGTGAAAATCAGACAACAGAGATTTGATTCTCGCTGATGAAATCGCCTTGAAAATAAACCAAACTGATGCAGCTTTCTACCTTCTCAGTAGCCCAATCGTGCAACTTTCTACCTTCTCAGTGGAACAATCTGAAATAGTTGCAAGAAAATATATCCCGCAACCCTTGAAGGAAAGCCACCATATGCTTCAATTATGAGGACATCATTTCACTTATGCAATTAGAGTCCTAAATCGAGGGTCTTAACTTGAATCATAAGATCATAGAGCAATGTTTAAAACTTATAACATGTACATTATTAAAAAATAGCCATCAATCATAATGACAACCTCCAAATAAATAGAAACTGTAACAATCGTAACCTTATAGCATCCTAATAAATGAGATTTTATAACATTGTGTTATGGCAAGGAATCTTCTTGAACTAATGATTTCCAATGAATTGAATCAAAACATTAGAGCACAACAAAATCAAATGTGCTAGAGAACTTATGGCGTACCATATCCCTGCGTTTCCTATAAAGGTTGATAAGAGAGATTGAGTGGGCAATCCTGGAAAGAATAAGAGCTTTAAGATGGCATGGCTGCAGCCCTGCACCCTCTATCTCGCTGAGACAATTCATCGAACACATATTGAGTATCACTGTACACTCTAGATGCTAGAACATACAGTAATACCAATTCCATTTTTAACTACAATATCACACTAATTGGTAAGTAAAACTGTAAATGATTTTTGGAATTATTTTGAATCATATAACAATTTAAGTACTAAATAAAATTATAACTATAAATTTGAATAAAGATGGAGCAAAGAGAAAGAAGATGCAGGTTTAGGATTTACTTGCCGCCACGTTGAAGGAAGAAAACTTGGAATTCTATACTTGTAATCGCCGTAGGTAGTGGGCCAGCCCCTCAATCGCCACATTGAGCCTCAAGCTTTTTCTTCGTTTGTGAGAGAGGCGGTGTGTAAAATGAAACCAGAGTCTGACAATGGCAGAATCATTGGCGCTCTTAGTCGTGAAATCAGCAACGCCGTGAGACCTATAGGGCAAAATTGAGCTCCAGTGGTGGTTAGAAAGAGGGAAATCTAAGATGACATTTAAGAGATGGGAGCATAGATACATGAAAGGAAGAGAAATGAATCCTTCATCTCCTCTGCTGGAGCGTCGGTTCAAAAACCACCAATGCTCGTAACCGTCGTGGCAGTGTAAGACTCCACATAAGTTCTCGATTTCATTTCTCACTTCCAAAACCTATAAACATGAGGCATCATAAATCAAAGTTAAAAGATATGGTAACCATTAATAGGAAAGACATCTAAATAAATTAACACTTATAAAAATGTTAATAGGTCATGTGGTATACTATACAAAATTAGACCTGTATACTGTGGGCTATAAGATTCCATGAGGTCAATTTTTACTCTTATTTTCATTGCTCTTTAATATTATTATCATAATCTCTCCCTAAATAAAAATCACTTAAAATATTCACACATTAAATGATTAAAGGGTGTAGTAGTAGTAGTGGGACTGTTAAAAAAAGTAGTAGGAGTAATCTTAATAGTTTTTATATTCAAGCATCTCACCACTTGCTACATCCACATTTGAGAAAATAAGGCCTTTGTCCATTCACCTTCAATTACACAAAATAGAGCCTGCAAAATTTAGACAATTAGGTAAAAGTACGGGGCAGTCTTGTCTTGATTCTTGGCTGGATTGCATTTTGCACTTCATGTAATTAGGTGTATTGATTTGCAATTCGAACAATAAGGGGTGCTGAAAGAACAAATATGATCTCACAATCTAACCAGCAATCCTAATAACCTTGGAAAGAATAAGCATTTAAAATATCAACCCTTTTTTTTAACTAAAAGCTAGACGCGGAACAATAGATACAGAAATGAAAGACGAAAGAACTGTAAAGCAACACAAAGAAAGAGTGCACATATGAATCCCCCAATAATTGATTAAAAGGCTAAGGTGCAGTAGGGCTTTAGCTTAGTTGAGAATGATCGGATGATATTTTTTCCTCAAAATTCTTGAAGTAGGAAAAAAACACAACCATCACAAAACAACTTTTTCATTGAATTACAACATCAATATGGAGATAGCACATTCCAACCTGGCCTTCGACATCAAATATTCTCCACCTGAGGCCTTCGAAATCTTTCTGTCTTAAACCAGGATTTGATTTCTATAATAACAAATGTGCTTGTCAGTCCCAATTCTTGGAGGATAGCAATGGAGAAAGTAATAAATTCTAATAAGAGATTATTAAAAGCACCAAAGTTTACACCTTTCGAACAGTTTCAATTATCAAGATAAAGCTTTAGGTTGAATACTCCAAAGCTGTCCCCTGCTAAACTCTCCTTCCAAACACATCCTAAAAGATTTGATTTTAACCTTCAAGTAGTCCATAGAAGCATTCAATTCGCCAAAAAATGAGCTATACGTGACCATAAATTAAAGTAAAAGCATTCCATTGCAAATTTCAGGACCTAAATTGCAGACTCCATGGAACAGTAACACATTACAAAAAAGAAATCTAAAATCTAGCTTATATTTACATTGAAGATGCCCTGAATACTAATAAATAATAGAGGTGGCGGAAGGGGAAATGTGTTCGATTACATAGAATTTCCTAAAAGTTCCTTCAAAGAGCACGTGAACATCAATTTTTTCTCCATAAGCTTCAAGTCTTCAATGACCTCAACAACCATTGCTGATATGGTGGAGGTGTTTCCCCCAGCCCCCAGCTCAGCCAAAAATCCATCAACGCCTACAAAAACATAGGATGCAAAAGATCTGATCAGAATAATGAGAAAGCAACCGTTACAACATTTTGGCTTACCCCAACGCCACATAACTTACCTCGTGGCAGATATTGAATTAGAACAACTCCAAGCACATATGGAGTCTCATATTAAATCATGAGAAGGAAGAAAAATGTTACTTATAGTTTCAAGCTTGAGGATTCTAGAGAAAGAGGGAAATCTGAAAGAGTTGTGGTAAGAAAATTGAGAGCCATATAAGCATCTTCTCATTATTAATTTTCTTATTCTCTAAAGTATGATAAAATCAATACATAAAAAGTGAATAGAAAGAAAATGAAAATGAAAGAAAATGAAAATGAAGATTGATTGATGGGGCCTGAGAATTGAACTCTTCTACCTTGAACATTGAGTAAACTCATTAGGAATGAAATATTAAAGACACGACTCCAACATAAATAACACATTGAAATTTGAACACTTGCTGCCACATTGAAGGAAGAAAACTCCAAATTGTACACTTGTACTCGTCGCAGCTAGTGGTCTTGGTAGGCCAGCCCCCTTAATGGCCTCTATGAGCCTCAACCTTTTTCCTCGTTTGTGAGAGAGCTGGTGAGTGAAACGAAACTGGAATCCGAGAACAGCAGAACCATTGCCACTCTCAGTCGACCGAGAAACAATCTTAACATCGTTTGTTAACATCGTTTGTTAAGATGTATGCCGGAATGATATTTATTTGAATTTAATTAGTTTTCTAATGTATTTATGCATAGAATTTAATGTATTTTGTTAGAAATCCCATATGGTGTGTACCTCCAGTAGTGAAAATCAGACAACCGAGATTTGGTTCTCGCTGATGAAAGCGCCTTGAAAAATAAACCAAACTGATGCAGCTTTCTACCTTCTCAATGGCTTAATCGTGCAACTTTCTACTTTCTCAGTGGAACAATCTGAAATAGTTGCAAGAAAATATTTCCCACAACCCTTGAAGGAAAGCCACCATATGCTTCAATTATGAGGACATCATTTCACTTATGCAATTAGAGTCCTAAATCGAGGGTCTTAACTTGAATCATAAGATCATAGAGCAATGCTTAAAACTTATAACGTGTACATTATTTAAAAAATAGCCATCAATCATAATCACAACCTCCAAATAAATAGAAACTGTAACAATCGTAACTTTATAGCATCCTAATAAATGAGATTTTGAAATAAATGCAGAAGCGATGTAGATTGTACATGCAACAGTAGAAATAACATTATAGACGAAGGAAAATTTCAGATGGATTCAGAGACTTCTAGCCGTAAGAGATGTAAAAATCAAAAGTTGAATGAATGAATGATTGAAATCAAAACAATATGTGGGAGGACATTGTGTTATGGCAAGGAATCTTCTTGAACGAATGATTTCCAATGAATTGAATCAAAACATTAGAGCACAAAAAAATCAAATGTGCTAGAGAACTTAAGGCGTACCATATCCCTGTGTTTCCTATAAAAGTTGATAAGAGAGTTTGAGTGGGCAATCCTGGAAAGAATAAGAGCTTTAAGATGGCATGGCTGCAATCCTGCACCTTCTATCTCGCTAAGACAATTCATCGAACACATATTGAGTATCATTGTGCAGTCTAGATGCTAGACCGTACAGTAATACCAATTCCATTTTTAACTACAAAATCATCGTAATTGGTAAGTAAAAATGTAAATGATTTTTGGAATTGTTCTGAATCATATAACAATTTAAGTACTAAATAAAATTATAACTATAAATTTGAATAAAGATGGAACAAAGAGAAAGAAGAAACAGGTTTAGGATTTACTTGCCGCCACGTTGAAGGAAGAAAACTTGGAGTTCTATAATGAAACAATTGAAAATGAAGATGTACAAAATCATTTAGGAATGAAAATTGGAGAATTAGGGAAAAGACTAAAACAGAAATTACAACATTTGGGTAAAATTGAAACCAATAACCCTAAAAGAATGAAACAAAGAATGGATTTCATTATCTAGCCTATGATTCACATCTGGTGCAGAGTGATGTTCATTACAATATGGTAGGTTACCTCAAGCCAATGCAAAATGTTAAATTCCAGTATCCCATGCTACATCTTTCTTGCTCTAATTCAGATGAACTCTAACAAATGCAAGTAAAAGTAGGTTTATAAAGGAAAAGAATGAACTTTTTTGTTCAGCGTGTAGTTCTTGAGCCCTTCCAATCAGAATTCCATAAACAATTAAAAATTCTAAAATGTAAATCCAATAGCTTCAAGAATGTCACGCTACATATCCTATCACACAAGTTCAGCAAAATGCAAATATGGAGTACTTCAAATCTTCAATGCCAAAAAATTCAATGTGCAGAAAAAAAGGAACCTGGGGTCAAGAAAAGGGAGATGGTTGAGAGGGCACTCATCAATCACAGAATTATCAACTGGGCTTCTCATCCATGGTAGCACTGCCACCTTATTTGTCTCGCTTTTCTTCTTCTGTTCCGTTGCTTCCTCCATATCAACGGCTAACTTCTCGTTTGGACTCCCCAACAAACACCAAGCAGGCAATCCACTACGCTTAGGTCTCTACTCTATAGAGAACGTATAAGGTAGTAGAGGCCTGCCAAACAATACAAAGGAACAACTGCAAAGTTGCCTGAAAATTTGAATTACACAACAAATAATTTTAATCTATTTCAAAAAATATGGAAGATACTCCATTATACCCAATTTCATATGAGAAGCAAATATACTGTAAAATATAAAATTATGCCCCATCAAATGTTGAACAAAAACCTCTTTGAAAGAAGAAGAATTTTCGCTGGCCCAAGCACGTCTTTGCCAAAATATAATCGTACCTTTGATCTAAGGTGCAGAAATCAAAGATTTGAATTAGAAACAAACCAAGAGCAGTTTCACTTGAGAAGAAGCATGTTTGTTAAATGCTAACATATAGAATCAACGCTGATTAGATAGTGAACACAAACATTCTCCAAACCCTCCAATATACCCCAAGCGTACAAATCTTCACACACCCATTCGTATTGGTAGTTTACCTTTTTAATCATGCATTCCCAAGTAGGCCAAGTACTCTTATTAGGTTCTACTGTGTAAAGACATGTGAGGTATAGACATGTGAGGTTCTCCTGTCAAGTGCCCGAAAGGCAAAATAAGCCAAAGGAAAATCAAGGATGAATAGAGTACTCTGTATTTTGTTTTAACTTGCCAAGTTAACATAACTGGATCATTTATGTTTGTAATGGGATAGGGTATTTTATACTTTTTGGCTCTGTGTGTTCATGTGAATCATAAGATTTTGATGTTGTATGACGCATGAAGTACATTTGTCCAATGTTATTTTGCTTATTCACACTTCATTTGTGTAATACTCTGATTGTAGGTTGTGTTCTTTTAACTGACATGGGAGTATATAGAGTTTATTTCTAATATAGTCAATCTTTTTCTTGTTAAAATATTGAATTTTAAAAATCTAAGATTGTATTATGAGCTCGATAGACTCATGTCTTTCCTTAATACCAGAATAGGTTGAATATCACAAAAACAGTGTGCAAATATGCAATAGATTCTGACTTAAGGCCTACTGGATCTGAATTTCAATCCAGAGCAATTGAAAATACTATTAAGCATGACAATGAATTAGATGAGGAGCATGTTGAAGCTTCTGTAAAATTAACTGGACATAACTTTGATAGAGTATCACACCAGTGAGCAGCACCGTTGGAGACAACTCATCAGAGACAACTCACACCATTGGAGATGATAAATTTTCAGCTCTTTTTCCTCTAGGTTTTACATGGATAATTTAAAATTTCAAATTGACATATAAAATTGTCATTTACTATGTATCAAACATCAATAATTCAAGTATCCAGCAAATCAATCACCAACACATCATCTAAATAATCCAAAATCCAAAGAATACTCACAATTTAAAAAAATCCTAAAATTTAGAATTCAAGCGAAGTATAATAAGGAGAAGGAATTAGGAATTTTTAGATACCATAATCAATTGCAGTGGCTGGACAGCTCGAGTGTTGGTAATTGGACTACGGCAGGGCAGCGGGTACTGGGAAGGTAGCGAGTGATGATGGTAAGGATCAGCTCTTCCGTAGCGGCAGGGCGGTGGGTCGTAATCGCACAATTTGCCCATTCCCGTATCGATGATGAAGACCTCCGACCTCTCCTGGGAAAACCAAGACGTTACAGAAAGGGAGAAGGTTAGGTTGAGAGAAATGAAATTTTCCGATCAAAATTGAGTGTTGTGGTAGCCTGGCAGGGAGTAGCTTAGTCATCAAAATTATCTGCCATGTCATTGTCCACATGTCAGCCATACAACTAAAAAACCCTACTTTATATATATATATATGATTTATGCCCTTTACTCAACTCTATTAATATGAATTTTTTTAGGAGATATTGTTACAGACCATTTGGTCTATAAACCCCACATCAATTGCCCATACAATCGATGTGGGACAAGTCCCATACCTTGCAATGCTTTCAGTCAATAACAGATACCAATCAACAAAAGAATATAGCAACGTCAAACAAGCACAACCACACAAAATCCTCACACTGATGACACTATCATCAATAACACACCACATTTAGACCAAATTCAATTATCAATCTCCTTCAATTCATACCCCGTTCTTCTTGTGTCTCCACCACCATATTCGGTTGTTGGTGGGAAAACTCCTCTATATAGCCGAGTGATTTCCTCTTTAATTGTTAGCAATTCACGTGTTTGAGATGATCTCATCTCATCGAGCTCTTCCTTTGATCTTTCAGAAGTTGTATGATCCTGAGTTGAGGAAGAGGTTTGTTGGGAGAACACCTCATTCCCACACCGGATGATTTAGAAGAGAGGAACCAAAATATATAGCTAGGTTTTCGCTTACTCTATTAGTATGAGCTTTTGGGAGATATACATCATATACCTAAAAACAAATCTGTGGGGCTTGACGTAGAGCAAATAATATCATAATAATGCATGGTTAGGGTGTGAGGGCACACACAATCCCAACATATTTCACAATGTGAACGCTTGAACTGCTTTTGATTCATTGGAATAGTGATGTTGGTCGGATGACATGACTTCTGAGTTCGACAGAGATACAAAAAACTAGAAAGACAAGCGAACGTTAAAATAATTAACCGAGAATAAATATTTTGAACAAGAAATTGTCAGAATTCTCTCCCTCGAGCTTTTGTGTTTTGCTTGATGTCATTTACCATAGGTAAATTTGAGTTAATCTCGAAGTCCTATCAACTCGTGCTCGAGACTCGAGTCCAAGTTGTCATGTAGTCGTGTCTTGAGGCCCGATGCCCGCATCTCGGCTAATGTGGTGATTTGACCTATTGGCAATTTACGTAGAATGTCGTACTGCTCATTGTTGTATTGTGCTTTTGAATTTTCCATTGGTAATTTCTTTTGTCTTCTCTACCTCTTGTTTTGTCGTTTTTCATTCCAACTTGTAAGTTATGAATGGAGTAAAGGTTAACCAATGGACCAAGGGGTTTCGAGACATAATCCCAGAGGCATTCGTGTCTCCTTACTCGACTTGCAAATGTGCCAAGAATTTTTGTGATGTACGAGCCTGGAGGCCTCCTTGCTTCATTACTAGACTTTCATCATATTTTTGTGTATGAGAACGAATAGAAGAAAGCAATGTTTCAAACTTGAGCAATTAGGGTTCTCATCCCTCATTACTTCATAGATGAATTTATTTTAGAATAGATAGAAATAGTCATTATCTCCTTATGATCAATGTCGACAATCTTAGGACTTTGTTTTTAGATGATTAAGGTAACATTTGGGTCAATTCACCTGTTTGGTTTATTTGCAGGTCACAACTTGGACTTAATTTGATCAGCTACATTTCTCCTCATTGGGCCTGAATACTTGCATTGGGCTTGTTACGTTAATAATTACCAATACCCAAAATACTTGTCACAAAATTTATACTGAATCATGGTTTGAATTTTTTCTATTTTATTTTGAAAAATATAAATTATAATTATAATTAAAAAAAAGTTTCATGATAAGTTGGAAGCTAAAGTTTCAATTTTTTTAAAAAATATAGAATAGTAAAAAATAATAAAAAATGTTCAAAATGAGTAGAAAAGAAAAAAAAGATTCTGAAGTCCGAAAAAATTAAAAGAAACAAAGTTACGAGTATATTATTAAGAAAATAAAATGATTTCATATTTATTTAGAAAAAAATGGAATACATGTGCAATTAGAACTAAAATTTGTTCTATATACCAAAATGAGATTTCTCAATCTTTTAATGCTAAAATATGACTTTAATTTAATATACTAAAACTCTAAAACTAAATAAAACTAAATATTGGTGTTAGATAATTTTATCAAAATATTAAAATTAAACTCTGATAATTGTGTAAAACAAACACTACATAAAGTCTTCTATTCATTTTTTATAGTCTCAATTGTCAATCAAATAATTTTATTTTTCTTAAATTATTTAAAAATAATTTAAGAAACTAAATTGAGAATTTTTTGATGAACACTACACCCAAACGAGTCTTTTCTTATAGTGGAGGTGACAAAACTTAAACCCGAGTACGATGCCCCGATCCGGAGGCTCCCGAAAACGCGGCCGCGGTGGCGGCGGAGGCCGAGCGGGAGGCGCTGGCAAGCGCCAAAATAAATCCAACTTCCAACAGCCGGCTATTCGCAGGTCTTCCGCCGCGCCTGGTGGGCGCCTGTCGTTCGGCAATGGGGTAGCTGGTCCCCGCAACCGTAGTGCCGCTGCTGCTTCCACGCCTCCGGCTCCTTCCGATGCAACAGAGGATATTTTTAGCCTCGTTTCCGGGGACCGTTTTCACTTTGCGACAATTATTCGGTTGACGCCGGACCTTGTGGAGGAGATCAAGCGAGCGGAGGCTCATGGCGCTACAACACATATAAAATTTGGCTCGAATGCCAGTAACTCTGCTGGGAATGTCAGTTCATCTTTGTATTTCACAATTTCTGTAGTCTAATATGTGTTTTGAAGATGGAACTTTTATTTCATACCCGGAGTTCAACTCTGTGGTGTTTATTGCATTAGGGAGAAGCATTTATTAAACTGTCTTTTAGCGCTACAAAGTTAGTATCTTGGGAGGCATGTCATTGATGGGTCTCTAAGTTCAGGCATGAATTGCTAGCTTATATCCTCCATCTTCTTGTAAGGCTTCAATTGGTTTCGAGTAATGTTATTCAGCACCATGGAAATTCATCTAGTGCAAACCAATATTAAGACAATATTTGGGATGTTCAGACTGAAAGTCACACCTCTTGTACCAGAAAACTGAGCCCAGCTTTATTTGTTTATCACGGAGGACTATGCATCTTATATGACTTAATTATTTGTTTATCTTTTTCCCTGTTAAAAAGAATTGAACATGACTTCTTCATACTTGGGAGGATGAACAGAGAGGAATTTTTGAAGGTTCAAGGTTGTCTTTGATAGAACCGTGACAACTTTGTTGTATTGAATATTTTAATAGTTCATCTTATAGATCCAGCATGCTTATTGGCTGCTGTTCAATGCATTAATTGATTTTGTTTTCCAGGTTATTAATGTTGGTGGTAAAGACTTCAGATTCACATGGTCACGGGATACGGGAGACCTCTGTGATATATATGAAGAACGCCAAAGTGATGAAGATGGAAATGGATTGCTTGTAGAATCAGGTAGTGCTTGGAGAAAGGTAAATGTACAACGTGTTTTGGATGAATCAACTAAAAACCATGTTAAAATGCTATCTGAGGAAGCTGAGCGCAAGTCCAAATCACGCAAGTATATTCTTCTTTTGTCATCTTTTCCTTTGTGTTTACTTGAATACTTGTTTGCTTACAATCAGTTTTGGATTTTATAATAATTTTTGTAAACTGCTTTTGCTTATTCTCACTAACCATATTTCCTTATGCTATTTGCATGCTTTTGCATCTGGAAACAGAACCATTGTTCTAGACTCTCGCAATCCATCTACAAATAGTCAAGTGAAGGCAATGGATGCAGTAGAAGGTAAAACTTTTCTCTGGACTCCAGTATTTGTAAATTTACATATTTGTAACTTGCTGAGGCAAGTATGACTTTTTATAAGATACGAGTTTTTTTGAATACAATAGTTTACATTTGCACCAAAGTGAAACTCTTTAGCTTTCAGGAAATCCATGTAAAAGGGCTTTCAAACAACCGCCTCAGAGAAAGAGAAAATTTGAACCGCCTCCAGGTAGTTAAGATTTCAATCTCTTGGTTTCTTGTTGCATTTTTCTCCCCCAAGTATTCCATCCAGCATATGGTAAGCTGTACGTGAGTTGATCTTCTAGGTTTTTTATCCAAAGTCCTGATGTGTCTTGCATTTCTCGTTCTTGTTCCAATCATGCATGCGCAGCAAGAAGCACTCCTAAAGCTTCTCAGAAATCTGGTTTGTCAACAATTACTTCATTTGGTTGCAAGAAAAGCACAAGTTCCAACCTTTGTGATTTACAGAGCACATTGACAACTGTCCTTATGGACAACGGATCACATGGAATGACCATCAAGGTGTGTGAAGAACTTTATTCGAAAATATATTAATGTAAGCTTAGTCTTTGTGAGAGTTAGATCCGCTCATCTATATTTTCTACTTGTGACTTGTTATTTCCTTGCATAGAATGGTAGAGAGTGTTCATATATGATATGTCATCAAAACTTTTAAGCTGAATCACATAAATGAATTTTTGTATTACTAGACATTGGAGAAAGCTGTTCGAGAGGCCTTTCCAAACTCAGGAAGGCAATTTGAGACCATGCTTAAAAAGGTTTGTATCAAAGGTTATCACTTGAATAATTTGTGAGTAAAAGAGGGAAAGCTCTCTCTGTAATTTCATTGTAAAGTGATGATTTAATAACTAGTGTTGTTTTCCTATGAAGTCCGGGCTTCCGCCATAAATATGTATTGGAAAAGGATAAAAGAAATACCATAGTAATTTTCTTGTCTCTGCTATTTTTTTCTATTGTTATCTACAGAGTACATATTTAGCAACATCTAATATATTGTTCACATTAGGTTGCAATCTTTCGGGCTCCAGGCAGATATTTTCTTAAACCGGGAGTTGAGATGGAAACTCTCAAGAAATCAACAATCAACAATGGAAGGTATAATGTCTAGTATTTTCACATTCCTCAAGCTTGTGTTGTTTTTTGTGCATGCCAATCCAAGAAGTACATCATAGGATTAAAGCTTTAGTTGAAGATTTGTTTGTTATTAGAAGAACCCATAAGACTTCAGTAATTCAAGTCTATGGCAATATTCGTACTGTGAACGTTTTTAGTTCCTACTTCCTAGGGTGATTTACCTCTCTGCCTAGACTCCAACAGAGTTGGGATTATACTGGGTTGTCGTTGTTGTTGTTGTTGTTGTTGGGTGATTTACCTCGAAAACCCTATTGAAGAAACAAGGGTTTTCTAATCATAAAGGGGCTTTGTCTTTTGATTGGACGTCTCCTCCAAATCAACTCCTTGACTCTTCATCTGACGGATATACTGCAATTATCTTAAATGAATAATACGGAGTAGTTGCTACCATTTTGTTGAACTGTCTGAGTTCCTTAGAGGCTTAGAGTAACATTTTTCCTAAGCTTCACAAAATTGATTTAATTTAATGGGATCCTGGTGGCACTGTGGCTTATTACTTGAGGATTCCTTTTCTGGACTCTTATTATAATATCAGAATTTCTCTTGCCAGTAAAGCCATTTGATTTTGACAATTTTATGGTATTGCAGCTATTCATGGTATATATCTTTGTCAATGCAATATTCGGTGGTTGTGATGTTTTGTTTTCCTTTTCCAGTTCTCCCGAAGAGAATAATAGCCACAAACCACCTAGCCATAATAAGCATGAAGATACTGCTCCAAAATCTAGCTTGCCGTTAAGAGCTGATACTGAAGCATTGGAAGGGCCATTACAGTTAAATTATAATCTTGAAGATGCATTAACTTCCTTAGAAAAAGTAGATATAATCCAAACTTCACCTGACTATGGTGAGAAAAACGCCCCTGATCACTCTAAAGGACCAGCAGGTATCTCTAGTGATAGTGAAAGTAACAATAGTGATAGTGTAGGTAAAAGCGGAAGCAGAAGCCTTGGGGGCACCAGTGAAAGTGACGCCTCTTCTAACAATGAGTCATCAAATGATGCGGTGGGTATTTTGGGAAGTGATGATGACCGGGGGGCAAAATACGAGCAGAAACTTTCTAAAAATAGGTTATCAAAATTTCCTATTCAATCAACATATCAAGATT
>OOIL02000462.1:75033-112769 GCA_900332095.2 Cuscuta campestris | reverse complement strand
TGGTGAGAAAAACGCCCCTGATCACTCTAAAGGACCAGCAGGTATCTCTAGTGATAGTGAAAGTAACAATAGTGATAGTGTAGGTAAAAGCGGAAGCAGAAGCCTTGGGGGCACCAGTGAAAGTGACGCCTCTTCTAACAATGAGTCATCAAATGATGCGGTGGGTATTTTGGGAAGTGATGATGACCGGGGGGCAAAATACGAGCAGAAACTTTCTAAAAATAGGTTATCAAAATTTCCTATTCAATCAACATATCAAGATTCTGAACCCACCCAAATCAGGATTGGCGAAAATAAATGTACTCGTGTTGCAGACATCTTGGAGATTGAGAAAGACTTGCCAGATGTGGAAATTACCAATGTTAATTTTGGATCAGTTCTGATAGAAGAAAACCGAATACAAACGAGAAAGCTTGTCATTGAAAGTGATCTTGAAGAAAAGCAAGATGATAAACCCGGTGCCACTAAGAGGCAAAAAAGTGAGAAAATGCATCAACAACAGAATTCAGTAAGTATGAAGCCACTTTTTGCCAAGGGTGCTGTTCAGGATAAGCACCAGACACATGTTGATTCCCAACCTATTTCTCAGCAGCACTGCTCTGCAGTTGTTCAGACTGTAGTTAAATGCCATAAGCATCATAAGCCCTCTGAAGTTGATAGTGAAAAGCAACATAATATAACTGAGGGGTGTGTGGAGTTCATCTATGGAGATAATCATCGCATGGTTTCTACTGGAGCAGCACAATATGACATAAGTAATGATGCTTGCAAGGGGAAGAGAACATCTTCTGCTGATGAGATCAGTCCATACTTCATGTATGAAAAGAAAGAGCCAGAGTTGAGGCTACCAATAAAGGGTTTTGGCCAGTACGTTTTATTTACTGTTTTAAATTCGTGCTTTTGACTGAAGAGATACACACAATGCACTATGTCATGAGTAGTTCCTTTAGTATCTTTTCATTTTTTTCCTGACTTTCACTTTCATATCATTTGCATCAATTAGTATATGTTCTGTTTGAAAGCGTTCATTTCCTTAATATGTGATCTCATACATCTCAGGTATAAAGAATATGTTGAGGAGTACCACGAGAAGTATGAAAAATATTGCTTGCTGAATAAAAACTTGGAGTCCTATAGGTATCTTGAAATTCAAATCTGCATGTTTACGATTTGTCGTATTTTTTTCAGCTAACTGATTTGAGTTATATTTTGTTGGTACCCAAATTGCTTTAGGTCGGAGTTCCATGACATTGGAAAGGACTTGCACGTTTATAAAGGGAAGGATATGGAGAGATTCTATGAAACTTTGGAGCGTTTGAAGGATTCTTATTACCAACATGGACATGTAAGTTTGACTTGTAATCCTTTGATGTTTTGATAGTGCATTGTGATTGTGGAAGGGTTGATGTGAAATTCATATTGTTTCATCTACCCAAAGTCTGCTATTTGAAAAATCTGTAAAACTTTTACATTAAAACAACAACTTAACCCAGTTGAATCCAACGAGAGTAGGGTTTGGGGAGGGTGTGTGTATGCAAATCTTTCCCCTTACTCGAAAATAGAGAGGTTTCCAAAGAGACCCCCAGCTCTGTGCTGGCTATAGGTAATCACGTACGTAGCCTAACCTTATGTTTAAAACATAGAGTGGTTGTTTCCGGATTACCCTTGATAGGTGAAAGTTGCATTGACTAACTGCTACTTCACTATTAAAAGAAGTGCATATAGTTTAAAGAGCCATTTTGCTTTATTCCAGCATACTGCAAAGCCAAAACAATAGTGAATCTATAGCTCCATCTAAGATGTTGGAAAATTACAAAGATTTACTTAAATACTAAAGCCAAAAATACTCCGTTAGTATATAAATCTTTTACATAAATACTAAATTAATACTAAATTTACATAAATATCTAAATCTTTTACATAAATACTCCCATTAGCCAATTAATCCTTCTGTCGCGAGATTAGGAATCTCAAGCAATTGAATGCCTGCACAGTTTTTTTGGAAAAGCTCTCAAGAACACCCCTAAAAGTTGACAAATTTACAGTAGTGTCTCCTGAAGCTGATATTTACAGTTTACACAAACACTCCAAAAAGAAAAAAACACCATTGTCACCGGATTACGAATATCCGCCACACAATGCCTATGTGTCATTTTTTTAAGTCGTTAAAATTTGTTTCAAATTTTTTGAAATGGTTTTGAAAACGATGATGAAATATTTTTTTTGCTTTTGAATTTTCACACCATTAATCACACATATCATTACCTCATTTGCCTGATTCATAGTCGATTAAAACCATGCTTTTTCCCTCCGTTTTTACTTTTATATTCTCTTCTATTCTCTCTCAATGAGAATTGTTTGATCTCTATTCAGTATCTCTACTTTCTTCTTGTCTGTTTCAATATCAAATGCATGCACACACATTCCAGTTGATGATGTCATTGCTCTTTGGATTTCACTAGCCACGGTCATGGCTAAAGGTATGAAGATCTTTATAAGTAAAAAGGGAAGATTTTACGATTTTAGAAGAAAACTCTCAAAAGTAAAGATTCATGAGAGTACTCTAAAAAATTGATGATTTTACAGAAAAAAACTCCCAAAAAACAAAATCAACAATCCATGCATGCATCTTGTGGTTGTAGATTTATAATTTGGTGATAGAAGGAGTGTTTTTGTAAGTACACAATTTTTTGGAGTTTTGGTGAGTTGGTGTAAATGTAGGCATTTGAGAGTATTTTGTAAAATCATCAATTTTTGGGAGCATTTTTGTAAATTGTATTAGATAAATGCATATTTTCCCAGCCCATCCCTAATTTGAGTGTGAATGAGGCAAGGTTACACCATAATATGCATACAACCACGACAACAACCTTGCCCCATTATTATTTTTGTTAGACCCTTGTTGCAAAATTTCATAGAATGTAAGACGCAAGAGAGGTTTAGTGTGCCATTTCATTATTTACCTGAAACTAATACACTGTCAAAACCGACTATTTTAGCTCCATTGGCAATGAATGCCTACACCATAATATGTATAAGCAACTAATTTGCAGTGATATTGTTTATTTCTCAATCATCTTTAGTTACTAATAATATGAACAGTTTACTTCGGGTGGATACAGAACTGTCTGAACGATTTACTACAACTTACATATTAATTTGTATTGCTGCAGAGACATAAACGGCTAAAGAAAATTTTCATTGTGCTTCATGAAGAACTGAAGGTGGTGTTGTCCCCTTAAATTTTTTTTTGAACTTTGGTTCCTCATTTCGTTCAACATTTTTTTTTTCCATTTAAAGATATTTACCCTAACTTCTGATGATACTGTGTTGCTTTGTTGCAGCATTTGAAACAAATGATCAATGACTTTGTTGCCTCAAATGGTACAAGAACAATAACCAGTTTTGATCCATGATTCTCCTCTTGCATATTGCTGTTGGTTTTACTGGAAATGTAGGCTATGTTTGGGAATACCGTTAGAGATTAGCGTTAGCGTTTTGGATAATATTTTAACAGTGCAGATTACTTTGAAAACACTAACGCTAAACGCTGCCCGTAGATAGCTTTTTCAAAACGCTAACGCTAATTGCTAACGCTATTCCTAAACAGGCCCGTAATTAGACTTCCAAGCAGGATTTACTGAAGTGTGACCCGAAAGCTAGGGGGTGTTTGCCAATGACCTTATTGTAAGCCAAAACAAGAGCCTTATTTCAAAACTCGGAGAGCAAATAAATAACATTTATTAAATATTTTATTTACACGATATTTTTCAAACTAATTGTGAAGAATCTGAAATGTTTACTTTCAAATTTATAAAATTATATTTGTTGTGTATTTATTATATTCTCATCCTAGAAAATCTAAAATTATTATTTGTCTATATTTAATGATTTTTTGTTTTGAAAATAGATAAATTTGAGAAAACACTCAATGAGAAAGGATCATTTTAAAAAATTAATATAAATTTGTTTTGACAGTCATTAGTCGTTGGAATAAACTGAGCATTATTTTCGACTATGAGAGTTATGCAATATCTTGATAATTAATTTATAGAGTAAATTTCATAATTGGTCCTTTTTAACAGGTGGTTTCCCTATTTAGTCCTCTATTATCAAATATTACCGCAGTGGTCCTTCTTTAACGGGTATCTTTCCACAATTAGTCCTTTTTTAATCTTCTATCATGTTGGTGTTAATTTGAGGGCTAAAAATGTGATTTCACAATGATGATATATCTTTTTTGTCATACACAATTCCAAAGGGTGTGCCGTTTGCGTCATTTGTGAATTACAGTCGCTTTCTACTATAACCACAGTCTACAAGTGTGGTCTTTCATCGGAATCCTAGCCCACAATCATAGTCATTATTTTTGTGTTATTCGCTTAACCAATATAAGAACACGTCACTAGACATAATGTTGATATTAAATTATACTTTTAGCCTTTAAATTAATACCAACCCGGCAGAAGATAAAAAAAAGGACTATTTGTGGAAAGACGCCTTAAAAAAAGGATTACAAGGGTAATATTTGATAATAGAAGACTAAATATGGAAATCTCCTTGTTATAAAGGACCAATTATGAAATTTACTCTAATTTATACTAGTATTTTAGCATGTGCAATGCATGGGATGGAACGAATTTTTTGTTTTGAATTTTTTATTTTTCTTCACTACAACAGTTTTTTAAAATCAAACAAAATAAAATATCAATTTTAAAAGTTGAAATAATGGTAAAACATATAATATTTGATAATTAAAATTCTACTTTATACATTTGAAAATAAACATGTCAAAGTCTTATTTGAATTAAAACATTTTAAAAAGTTGAGGGATACAACATATTTGTGTGATGTTATAAAGACTGCCAAAAATATCTAAATCTTATACTTTAAATTCAGAAAATTACTCACGGGTGACGCATGTTTTGTCGAAATAACTCTCAGATCCCTCTATTTTCAAGAAACTAACGGAGGTCTTTACATTTTGTTGTAATAACTGGGAGGGGACATTCCACCCAATATTTCATCCATAAACGTAAATAAATGTAATTTTTTCCTTTTTTTTCTAAATATTTTAAGGTAATAAATCTTAGGTCGTTCCTTTTTTTATTTCTTTATTTTTCTTTTTTTGTTACTCTTTTTTAAAGTGTTATTTTAGAATTTCTTCTATAAAATCGGATAAAAATTCAAAATTGTTTGTATTATTTTAAAATAAATTAAATAAAATATTTTCTAAAAAAGAAAAAACCGAGTAATGGCAAAATAGGAAAAAACGTTAATGAAAAATAGAAAAAAATATATTTATTAACACTTATGGATGAAATATTGGATGAAATGTCTCCTCCCAGTCATTACAACAAAATATAAGGACCTCAGTTGTATTCTTGAAAATAGAGGTACCTGAGAGTTATTTCGACAAAACTCGCGTCACCCGTAAGTAATTTTCTACTCTAAATTCTACTTTTACTCTCACTCACAAATTAACAATATAAAATGAGTAAATTTCATAATTGGTCTTTTATAATAGGGGGGATTCAATATTTAGTCCTCTATTATCAAATATTACCCCCGTAGTCCTTTTTTTAAGGGTGTCTTTCCACAAATGATCCTTTTTTGATCTTCTGACATGTTGGTATTAATTTAAAAGCTAAAAGTAAATTTGACATCAACATTATGTTTAGTGACATGTTCTGATATTGGTTAAGCGGATAACACAAAAATAATGACTATGATTGTGGGCTAGGATTCCGACGAAAGACCACATTTGTAGACTATAGTTGTAGTACAAAGTGACTTTAATTCACAAACGATGGAAACGGAATAGCCTTTAAAATTGTGTATGACAAAAAAGATATATTATCATTGCGAAATTACACTTTTAGCCCTCAAATTAACACCAACAAGATAGAAGATCAAAAAAGGACTATTTGTGGAAAGATACCCATAAAAGAAGGACCACTGGTGTAATATCTGATAATAGAGGACTAAATAGGGAAACCCCTCTGTTATAAAGGACCAATTATAGAATTTACTCATATAAAATTAAGCGTAAATGAATACTGACTTGGTAAAAACTAATCATATAAATGACAATGTTTGGCTCTAACTTTCATTTATAACCATAAAGAAATATAAACTATTAGAAATTGTATTCTTTGAAACTTCAAGTGTAACCATGTATAAAATGATACATAATTCATTTAGGTTGTGTAAACCTTCTCTACAACTTTATTTTCTAATACTACAATTGCACCAAAAATGATTTTTCGCAACTCTTCAACGATTAATCTTATACTATTACATAATTCAGATTGTTAATTAATGTTTCTCAATAACATAATGGGTATAACTTTCTTCAAATTAATATTGCTTTGTGGTTCAAGATTCCCAATCATTTGTTTTCATTCATAAACTCAACTTTTATACAATCGTCATTATTTTAAATAAATCATTATATTAAATTAAATAGATGTCACAAGAAAAATTGGAAGCATATTAAGAGCATCAACCCCTTTCTTGCAACCTGTTTCCACAATGATATGCCTTCAATCTTTGTCCTTGATCCAACTTAAAGTCTCTTGTACTACAATTGTCTCCACTTCTCTAGGTCTTTAACATCCCCTACAATGAAAATTTCGTAATGCAATAAAAATCCATTAATAGTTTGGAGCAATAAAGCCGAACCCTGAGACTCCATCAACCAACCCCGTCGAGGCATCCACATTATTCTTGACGTAGCCATTATACAATCGCCATTGATGGGCAAAAAATATGATTCCCCCATATTAGTTTAGATTATCGAATAAAATTGATTTATCTATCCGCATTAATATGATTCTCCTTTCTCGTATTGATTAAAAACATATAACTTTTCTTTCCTTGGATTAATTCAAAAAAGTATATTAGTGATTCTATGATTATTCTCCTTTGCATTAATTAAAAGAAAATTGGATTGCTGGCCTGATGATTCAAAGAATATGATTCTTCTATCCCGTAGCGATGCATTAACTTTGATTAGTGAAATAAATATTATTCATCTCTCTAGTATTCTTATGACTCTCCCCCTTCTCATTGATTAAACCAATACTCAGTATGGTTCTTCTCTTCCTGCATAAGTCAAAAAATAAAATCTTGGATTAGCAATCCTATGATTCAAAACAATTAATTAAAAAATCATTAAAAATCCAATAATTCTACTCCTCCGTATTAATTTTAAAAAAATTAATATAAAAAAACATTAGTGATCCTATTATTTTGAATAGAAATTTAGAAAAATATTGATAATTTTTTTTTTCAATTTTTCAATTTTTATTTGAATACAAAATCATTCAACCCCTGAAAGTATTCTTCTTTAATTTATTTATTTAAATATTTGATCATTTAAAAATAGTCTAGTCATTTGTTCTAATTTAATGTAGAGATTAAAATATATTATTTGTTATTATTTTATATCAATATTTAAATAAATGAAATCAAAACTAACTTCATTTATGCATGCCATAAACAAATATGAATTTTTTAGAGGTTATGAAAGTACCTTTTTTTAAAGAAAAAAATCTTATTTATTCATTGATAGTTTTATTATAAATGGAGTGAAAAAAATATAAAATTAGAAAAATATATCCTAATAAAAGCGATTATCTCTATTCCATAATCAAATTTACTCTGTAATGTTAAAATTGTAATTTATGTTAGTGCAAACATAAAATATCATGGTAATACATTTTTTCGATCAATAATATTTTATAATTTAATTAATAACATCATATCATAATAGATAACTAAAAATATTATATTTTTAAATTTTAAATAAAAAATAATCTAAGGACCACAAATCATAAATTGTCTAGTAATAAAATCAAATTATAAAATCAATATATTGAACTTTGAGATGACGTATAGTATTTTTTTTTATTATAAAAGAAGAGTAAAAAATATTGAATTGGGAAGGAATATTATCATTAAGATTAATGTTTCTTTTCCATAATTAAGTTTATTCAATTATTTCATACCAAAATTATTGGGATTGTGACTACATGATAATAACTCCAGCTGTACTTGTTAAGGAGTCCCAACTATTTAGGCTACTTGTGGATCAAGATTAAGGAATTTGACTTCATGCCAACTTCTACTAACCTATTTCTACTAGGATTGTGTTAAGAGTAGCCTATTAAAATGCAGCAGGTCCCTGGGAATTACTTGGAGCGATTGAGAGGGAAAACTAAGAATATAAGCTGATATAGAGCAATCTCGTCGCGTCCCGGAGCTTTCCTTGCGTGAAGAAAGTTACGATCTACATGAAGGAGTCCTACAACGAAAAATAGATCGTGACAACCAGTAGATGAACCAAAGCTTAAAGAGAGGGCTGCCAACAAGTTTGTCCTCGTGATCTCGGTGGAGATGTGATAGTCGAAGCGGATTTGTATAGGGTATGGGTTAGAAATTCTAGATTAGAAGTTTTGTCATAACAATTCGGAGAAGTGTGTCTTATCATGTTGTTATGTACCGGTGTAACTTGCATCTACTGATTTAGTGGAGACTATTACATGGATGTGGGCCCCACAGACATAGGAGAGTTGTTCCGAACTGCGCAAACATATCTCGTGTTATTTTTTACGCATTTTATAGTTACATCATTCTGCCCATTAGGCACTGTAACGCCCTCTGCATCATACGCTTCTGTGTGTGCTTGTGACATAAATGTTATAGTACACTGTCGGTCATCTGTTATTGTTACAGTGATGCAGTATCTTCTCTATAGCATAGTTGATTGGTTTGTTTGTATAGCTCTTAATTGGTGATTTTTGCTGCGTCCCCACGAAGTTACAGTACATGCTTCTCTGAAATGAGTTTCTATGTGTAAAATGATACTCCCTCTTTCCACCATAGATCTTCTCAGACACTATTTACAAAGTCTAACTTATTTTACTTAACTTGTTAATTTTTACTACTCATTTCATAAAATAATACTACATAGTGTTGTCACTTCTAGTTTTGTAGAACTTTTCACGTAGTTTATTACTATATAGAATTTATATTAAAATTTTACCCATATACTCAAATAAATGAAATTAAAAATAATGTCGGTCAAGTCTCGTAACGCGCAATAGGAAGATCTTAGGTGAACGGAGGGAGTAATAAGGAGAAGCTAAGCTAACATGTGAGACAAAATAAAACAAAACGTGTGTTCGTGACTTCGTGTGGCATTGTGTGGTTGCCTAGGGTTTTAACATATCTTTCCTCAGTCCGGCGCCTCCGTCTCAAAAATCTAGTTTGGCCTTTGCGGTTGGCCAATTGTCATGGGAAACGAACTTCCGCCGTTTGAGGAATCCCCATTGTACCCTGATTTGAGACGCTGCGTAGTGAATATGGAGGCCCGACAAGCCGGGGACGAAAATACTAGGAAATTACTCCGTAAACTCCGTGAGACATGGGTGCGTTTCTTCATTTGACTAATTTCAGTAATCATTCATTCCCTCGACTCGTTTCGTTTTAATCGTTACACGTATTTAGATTCTTTATATCCCAATTGTGTTAATGTGGGGATTGATTTATTCACCCTGGCTAATTATATTCGTCAATACTATTTTGATTAGATGATCTCAATTGTGTCGATGAACTTCCAGATTGACGGATTCGTTGTTGAATATTGTTGTTTTTCGTTATTATCCTTGGAACTTGCATTTAATATGAATTCGGGTGGTAACTTATCTGATCATTGTTTTCACAAGCTGTTGCTTAATTAAATTGAAATTGCAAAGTTACTTGGTAGGGTTATGATCTTGACATGAATGTGGATGATGTTCCGGTTTCATTTCCTCTATGTCCGGTGGACATGTCCAACGAGGATTGCCAGTATATTTTCAATGACTGTGTA
Organism: Cuscuta campestris; assembly: GCA_900332095.2. Classification (NCBI taxonomy): domain Eukaryota; kingdom Viridiplantae; phylum Streptophyta; class Magnoliopsida; order Solanales; family Convolvulaceae; genus Cuscuta; species Cuscuta campestris. Next base: position 102,892 of record OOIL02000462.1, on the reverse strand, counting down.
TTGAATGCAAGACGCTTTGCGATCCACAAAATCAATGAGATTACGGTATGTGTGCATTTGATGATGTATATAAATAACATGCAAGTGTTTTGTTTTCTGTTGCTGCTTAATTGTTGTCATGTGTGTGGCCTGCAGGGCGAAACTCACTTGTTTAAGGAATTAAAGAATGTTGTTATTAGCACCTCCTGCATATGTCTTTTGACCTTCACTGCTGTGGATGCCGATGAAGCTGGTGCTGATGATGCTGATGTGGTGACTTTTCAAGCAATGGTTGAATTCCCACTACTTCCTAGTTTTGGCTGGCATGAGCTTCTGCATTGGAGGATTATAGAAACAGCCTGACTGCTAAATCATCGCTTATGTATGTCCTTATTCCTTGGGGCTGCTTCCCACCATATGATGTCGGACTTGTGCTTGCTTTATCAAACTGTAAACTCTAAGAATCTTAAATATAAGGTGACTTGTTTTATCTGTTGTTGCTGCTGCTGCTGCAGATTGTAATGATCTTTGAGTCTAAACTCTATCCTGTTAAGTACTTGGTGAATTGTTTTTCTATTTTCACATAATTATAGTCTAGTTATTTCTTTTTTCATATATCTTTTAATGTGGGTTTTAAAATATATTGTTTGTTTTAGTTTTACATCAATATTGCAATAAATCGAATAAAAAAAAAACTTCATGTTAACATATCATAAACAAATACTCTTATGACATAGATTCAGAAGTAAAAAAAGTATCTTATTTACTAATTAAAATTTTTATTATAAAAGAAGAGTAAAAAATATTGAATTGGGAAGGAATATTATCATTAAGATTAATGTTTCTTTTCCATAATTAAGTTTATTCAATTATTTCATACCCAAATATTAATTTCATATTTTCTATATCTTAAATTTAGTGGCATATTAGATTATTAGGTGTTGAAACAAATATAGAAATTATTTATAGGGGAAGAAAATATTTCATTTACTAGGGGTCAATATTTCAATCAATATAACCAAAATAATTTCATGTAAACATATACTAAAAAACTATAAAATTTATTTATAGGTGAAGAGATTTTATTATTTATTAAATTTTTTTTATATATGAAGAGAAAAAATATAGAATTTGGAAACAATATTAACATAAAAAGGAAGATTTTTTCCCATGTTTAAAATATACTCCAAGATCTCTTACCAAACTTTTAATTTCTTTAATTGCTAGGGAGTATGTCATAAATGACGTGTCAAAATACGACACATAAGCACCGTAAAATGTCACATTCTTAACATTGTCAAATATCACATTCTTGAAGTTGGGAGTCAGCTTTTTAGATATAAAGGATTGATGAGTAATTTACTAGGTTTATCTTGGAAATCATTTCATATTGATGATTAATTTACTACCGTACCATTTTAAGGATTTCTAAATTGATTCATTCATTACCACAAAAAGCTACGGGTGCCCCCCCCCCCCCCTTTTAGAAGGATCTCGTCGGCTGATTGCTTGAGTTCAACCGTTCTCATTCATTCCTTATTTCGTATATGATACGGTCAGTCTCCTGCAACATCCACATAACCGTGAGCGTGTTGTATTGTGGTTGCCTAGGGTTTTCTCACATCTTCCCTCAGTCCCGCCCCTCCATTTAATAAAATCCTAGCGCATAGGTAGTCTAGAACAGTTGAGTCTATAGAGGGTTTTTAGAACAGACACTAAGAACACACTAAATTGCTCACAAAAGTATGCACTTAATCTGAGACTCTGAGCTTTAGGTTATAAGATTAAAGATTGAACTTGTAAGGTATGTACTAACTAAAGCTGTAGATTTTATACCACATATGGTATGGAAAAACATTTTGGGACGGACAAAATGAAAAGAACAACCATACCCATAAAATCAAAGAATCCAATTCTCTTAATAGTTCATATAGAGTACTATTATATATGAATCACATGATACGGAGATAGGAATAGCCCCATATGCAATAAGCTTCTCAAGGACATGCATCGCAATTTTCCCAGAGCCACTAACCACACACCTATTCACAAAACACAAAGAACAGGAGAACACTTTTTAATTGAACAACTGATATTTCCTCAAAGCCAGACATTGATTAGTACAGAGAAAACACTTCTTTGTGAAATTCAATTCTATGTTCAGGGTTCTGCCCTATGTTTTCGTTTTAGCACAACTGCCCTCTCACTGCACGTCCCTCCCCATACAATTCTTCTTCTTTTTTCAAATATACGGGTCTAAGAGGTTTTGTGTACCAGTGTACTTGTTTTAAAAATGCAATTAATTAATTAAGCCTCCTAACTCAGTACAAAAACAAATTGATTAGCCCATTCCTTGTATTGTTGACAGGTAAGCAAAAGGTACCTTAGTACTTTTGGTTCTTTGTTCATGTCTGCAAATACCAGTTGTGCAAAGAAAACCTGCAAATTGCAGTTGAAGCAGTCATTTCTGATTTCTCTAGGATAAAAAAATTACTGTAATATATTTTTATCAAAAAAAAGCCACTGAAAAGATGAAATGATCTTCCACGAGATGACTACAAGGGCGCGCGTAACCTATATAAATACTCCATCAATCCAGAAATATACTGTACTGTTCATTTTTAAAGAAGAGACACCTAGTAGTATAGTAGCTATGCATGTTATCTGTGTGACGACTATATTTCATCATTACTGTAACCCGGAGAGTCACCTAGAAATACTCCCACCACACTGTAACCAGCATGCATTGTAAAGAAGTGTGTGTTAGCCTCTGTGCGAAGGCTGGCACCTGACCAATTTACCCAGGGCCCCGTAAAACTTCCCTGCATTAGTTAGTAAAGATTTCCTGTTAGTCTGTGATACGGCTAAAAGTAAATAATGCTCTCACTAATGACCAGCTGGCAAGTTTTCCAGGTTACATTCTTTAATGGTGCGTCGTATTCCTTCTGTGCGGCCTCTCTCCTCTCATATGATGACATGTTCTTGTACCTGCAACACTGTCAATTGGCAAACAAGCAACTGGATCAATAGCAGTAGTTCTCTTAACATGTAAAACAATGGAATTTTCATCATCTTGATTTACTTCGAAACACATTGCCATAGAAATAGCAAACCAGTAGAGGCAACAGCGTGCGTGTGGCATAGAAGACAACATCCGAAACCCCAAGCTAATGCAAACCATTATCCACTACTAAATCATCATGGGAGATTGTTAAAGATCTCATGGTAGACAGAGACTATCGGAGCCTGGCGAGTTTCTGTTGGATCAGGGATGCCAGATCGAATGTCGATTTTTGAAAAATATGCAGCACCAGTTTACTCATCCAACAATTAATCAGTATTAGGAATATGATACTTATCTCGAATGGTGAGTTTGTTGAGTGCCCTGTAATCAACACGTCATGTTTCATCCTTTTTCTTGTTTTTTTTGGTTGTTTGATTGCAGTTTTGGACTTCTAAAGCGGCTACTTTGTCTTGTAATTCGTCCAGAATGTTCGGTCAGGCAGCGATGGCGGCCAAGCTATCACTCTGCTGTGCCAGGATGTTGCTGACATCAGGATTGCCATGAGTTGCATAATATCGAGTATTTACCATAATTGCACAAGAACTTGCCTCTTATACCAAAATGGTAGCTACCAAAAATTAGAAACTAAAAACAAAAACAAATCTTCTAAATCTCTTTCAATCAAGAATCTCGATTAATTGAGACTAAGAAGCCCAAGAGAATCTCTGAAAATAATAAGCTTAATATTTCTCTTCCTTTAGCATAAACTGGCTAAAGGTATAAATAGTGCGGTAATACAAAGGGAAATATCAGAAAAGAGAATCTCACTCACTTAGTGTGGTTTAGAGGGTGATCCAATTATCCCACAATTATTCCAACAGACTCTAAACATTGACTGACTCAATTGCTAATAAAAAGGGATAGACTCATATTGAAATAAGTAAATAAAGAAACATGACTAAGTCATATCTAAATAAATAAACATGACTAACGCAAATGCTTATTCCCGCGCCTCTTAAGTGAGAAACGACTTAGTCTTATTCAGAGTCATATCACTTTGTAGCCATTGGATTCCATGAACTCTTTAAGCTTGGTGGCATCACAAGTTTGTCTTTTGCAGAGGGATTCCATCAAGAAGGAGAGAGCTTCATTTCTAAGTCTGACTTTATGTACAATGTCCTCCTCATTAATGTCTTTAATGAAATCAAATGCTTCCTGGTCCTTACCCTTTGCAACCAATAAAATGATGATATTGGATATTAAGCCTCCACATACATTGATTCCCTCTTGTTTCATAATATCAATGATCTTGAAAGCTAAATCAAAAGCTTCATCCTCTTTTTCAGAAATTGTTGCAGATTCTATTTTTTTGTTTTCGTAGCCAGCTCTAAGATGCTCAGAAATGTGGCTAATCACCATTAAGCCTGCACCATGCACCAAATGCGAGCGATTGGAGTTGATGAACTCATAGGCCTCCTTGAACTTTTCTTCTCTGCACAATTTTAAGGCATCTACGGACCCCCTAAATGTTGTCCCAGAAATTCTGTGTACCGCGACAGAAGAGGTTAATCTGAATTTGGAGAGCTAATGTCTAGACATAACTCTGTACAAGTGTCCCATATTTCTACTTCTATACCTCTTTATGATTTCCCATTGTTGCTCTCTCCGCTACCCACTTCTTTCCCTGCTCGACTCTCTCTGTCCTTCCACTCACTTCTTGTTCTATCGTGCCGCCCGTCCTACTTGGTGACGTGCGGCGGTGGGGAACAAGGCACCCAGAACCAGTGAAATGTAAGTTGATTTCATGTATTTGACCTACATGTAACCGCAAATATAAACATTTATTTTGGGCCAAAATTAGAATTAATACTCCATCTCTTTTTAAAATTTATTTCTAAAATTCTCTTGGCATTTTTTCTGTGTTTCCTTTTATTATACTCGTAATTTTTTAATTTCTTTATCTAAATTTTTTACAATATTTTAATAAAATTAAAATTATTTGTGTTTAAAATATAAAATAAAAATGAAAAAATATTACTCCGTAACTTATACCCCATCATTCTCAAATCAAACATTTTCAATTTTTTGTTTTCTAGAATTAATTTTTTTTTGAGAAGTTCAAAAAATAAAATATGGAGTACAAATAATTTAAAAAAATAAAAATATGAAAAAGGAAATGAAAAAAACTGTAACACACAAAAAATAATCATATACAAAAAGTAATTTTGGAAACTTCTAAACAGGATATCCCCTTTAACTTTAAAATTTCGATGTCAAAAACAGGATATCCCCTTTAATTTTTTATTTTATTTTTTTTCTATTTTATTCCTCATTTTTTTAGATTTAAAAAAAAAATTACTTTTGATTTTGAAAAACAAAAAATAATTTTTTAAAATTTAAGATAGATGAAGTATATGTTATTTAATTATCACTTTATCTTTTTCCAAACACAAACAATTTTATATTTTAAAAACATTATACGGAGCAACCAACAAATTTAGAAAGGAATTTAAAAAAATATATAAAAAAAACAAATAGAAGAAAAGGAAAAATAAAAATAAATGGAGAACGAGAAAAAAACTGTAGTGCCCCCCGTGGATTGGAAATTAAAATAAGTATCAAAATCTCTTTTTGCCGGAAAATGGCCATAAATAAATCAAAAGGGAGCATGTACAAGTACATCGTTTTAAAATCACAAATTTTTTTAAAATAAGTTTTGAAAAATAGATGTGTTTATTAGTGCCCAAGGATAAGAAGCACTAGAATTCTAAAAAACTTGAACGTGAAAGTAGAATAAATAAAATATATTTCTAACACGATTTTTAATCAATGAACAACGACAAAGTAGAATAAATAGTATTTGAGGAACTCGAAGTGTACTCGAAAAAATCTTTTTTAATTCCAAAATTTTTGAAAGACTTTAGGGTACACAACATCTTTGGTATGGTTGTAAGGATTTTCATTATCATCTAGAACCAATATTTTTAATTATGTCTTTGCCTTCACTCGTGAAAAAGTAATATAAAGCTAACCATGAGTAAATACTGAATTGGTTAAAAATAATACAACAAACGACAATGTTTGACCTAGACTTTTGTTAATAGTCATAACAAAATATAATAATATTAAGAATTGTCTTCTCTAGAATTTCAAAGGTAGTCCTGAATCAAATGATACCAAATTCATTCGGGGTATATAAATCTTTTACCCATCTGATTTCCCAAAACGTCAATTGCAGTGATAATGTTTATTCTCAACGATTAATCTTCTACCATTACACAATCCAGATATTTGGTCAATGTTCTTTAATGACATAATAGGTACCCTATTTTTAAAAATTATTTTGTGGTTTAGGATCCCTGATTATTTGATTTTATTAAAAAAACTAAAGTGTTATCTAATTGTTAACTTTGCATGAAGAATCAAAAAGTAAGCACTCTTTTTTCACCTCCTAGAATAAGGGATATGACAAATTCATTTACCATTCAACAAACTCGAGCGTGAGTGATAATACTTCACTATCCTTTAAAAAAAATAATTTTTCATGTTCTCTAGTAGGTTTGGATAAGTGAATTCCATTGTTCTCTTGAGGGGATAACTTATTTCAAAAATCAAGAATTCAGGCGGGATTTCAACGTGAGCAATTCCATTGATCACTTGTCTAAATTTTCCATCTTCAATTTTGATTATCCAATCAGAAAAAACTTCTGTGTCACTATCTGTGCAAGAGACTGTAGATTAATGCAATCTCATATTTTTGGTCAACGTATAAATTTTACAATACAACCGCATTTGTGAGCAATTGGTGGTAGCACCTACAATTTCCACCCTCAAAGCTATGAGTAAAACTGAAAGAATTTAAATAAAATCACCTTTGAGTACAATTGTTTTTCCTGCGAATGGTTAATTTATGAAGTTATTATTAGATATACTCATTACATCTCTCATTGTGCAAAGACGGTCTACACCAACAGATGCCATTACATGTAGTAGCCAATAGAGAAGGAGGGATGGAGAATTCAGCGAAGCCCAAAGCCCAAAACCCAAAATCTCTATTTAAATTTCTATTTATACTCAAAGCCCAAAATCCATCAAAATCTCTATTTTATAAAAATATTTTAAAAACAATTAATTTTTGAATACCATTAGATTCAGAAGGATATTTTAAAATATGAATTGAGTACATATAGACTTAAATGATTTTTTTAAATCCGAATTGAATACCCACATATTTTTAAAATCCTAAAAAATACTGCAGAATAACCTTAGAGTTAAATTTATATACGGAGTATAAAGAATTTTAGAATTAACAGGGTGAATTTAGAAATTAACTAGTACCTTCCGGATCCATGCCCCGGTCCTTTGGAGCCCCAAAGGTTTCAGTTGAAGTGGTCTGATGAATCGTCGTCGTAGTCGGTAGTTGTCGTCCATTGTCTTTTTTCACTCTCGCGGTGGAGGGGCGATACGTTAAGCTCAACGATTTGACCCACGTGCATGCTCCCAAAATCACACTCAATTCATCCTTCTACTGTTTTACCAGCTCTAAATGATTCTCCGATAACTCCCAAATCTCAATCAACCCCTTTCGGTTTCTTTTCTCCAGTTACACAGCTGAAATATGGGAATTTGATTCAAGGTACAATACTCATTGACAGCTGAAAGTTTGGAAATTCGATTCAAAGTAAAGTCATCTCTCCCTGCTGATAGTTGGGAATTCGATTCAAGGTAAAATTTTTCTACAATCCCAATTTGATTTGCTGCAATCATTGGTGTCACTTGAAATTTGTAAACGATGTTGATATTATGCAAATATGTAAACCAAGATTTTGTTTTTGTTTTTTTAATGGTAATAGATGAAGCCTATGTTATGTAACTTGGAACTGGAAAAATGATAAGGAAATGAAAAGAAAGATAATTACCGAAATACAAGGGCAAGTCATCACGTCTTTATGTTTTTACTTATTCAGGTTTCTTTCCCAAATATATAATAAAGTTGCTCCAAGACTGTCATGCTGAATGCTGATTTCAGGGGGTGGGGATGGGATGAATTCCACAATGGATGAACTGAACTTGATTGAGCAGGCTCAGAGACATCACCACCTTGTGGTGAGGGAGATAGAAGAGATTGATTTGGAAATTGGAGCAGGGGATGATGATGACGGCCACTCATTTGCCCAACGCACCCTGATTTCCGTTACACCACAAGAATCTGAAGCCGAGGAGCACAGAGAGAATGGCAAGCTCATCATGGTTTCTCAACTTCCGACTGAGAGTCAAGATCTGTCAAAGATACAACCGATGAAGAAGAAGAAAAAGGTGGTTAAGAGATGGAGGGAAGAATGGGCCGATACATATAAGTGGGCCTATGTTGACGTGAAAGATGGAACTCCAAGGATATTCTGCTCTGTTTGCAGGGACTATGGACGGAAACATAGGAGGAATCCTTATGGAAATGAAGGAAGCAGAAACATGCAGATGAGTGCTTTGGAAGAGCATAATAATAGTCTACTTCACAAAGAGGCTCTTCGTCTCCAGATGGCGTCCAAAGAGAAACTTATTGCAGATAAACCAGTGTATGTTAAAGGTAGTTTTCTTCCCTTCTTTATGTACATCCTTTAAGCATACATATCATTTGAGTATTCTCTATCCTTGTTACTTTGTTGTTGAAAATAAAAACAACAGAAAATAAAAGTAAAACAGCTATTCCCTCCATCCGCCCTTAATATATTTTAATTGCAATGAGCATCTTTTGTAGTTTTGTGTTGCATTCTTTTCTTTCTTTTGGGTAACAAGGGACAAATATTTTGATGCTGAAACTTCGAGTTCTTTGATAGCTTCACTTTATGTTTTGATGCATTAGCTAATTTTTCTGCTTCATGATTGTTGAAATCTGGGAAAAAGCTCTCATGTCAAAAACATCTGGATCAATTATTGAAGCTGCGTTGAAAAGAGATCCTCAAGAAGCCGAGTTTCTACAATCCATTCAAGAGGCTATTCATGCATTAGAAAGAGTGATATCAAAAAACTCTAAGTAAGTTTTTTGCATAAACACACAGTTAACCCTTGAACAAATTTTATCTTTTTGATAATATATAACTTGACCATGAAGTTGCAATTTGAGAGCTTTTTTTTTGTTACTATAGTTATGTCAGTATGATGGAGCGGTTATTAGAACCTGAGCGTACAATTATTTTTCGAGTTCCGTGGGTTGATGATAGGGGCGAGACACATGTGAACCGTGGATTTCGGATTCACTTCAATCAGACCCTCGGTCCATGCAGGGGTGGACTCCGTTTCCACTCATCAATGAATCTAAGCATTGCGAAGTTTCTTAGTTTTGAACAGGTTTTTCTTGCTTCTTTCCTGCACAATGGACTCTAGTTTCCTGTTTTGTGGCAATTGTTCATACATTTTATTTGAAAGTTCTCTATCAATCTGTGTTTTAGAAATTACAATGCAAAGTTGTAATCTGGATCTGACAGTTTAGGTCTCTTCTTGTTTCATAGACTTTAAAGAATGCCTTATCTCCATATAGACTAGGAGGTTCTTCAGGTGGAAGTGATTTCGATCCAAAAGGAAAAAGTGACAACGAGGTAATTAGTGTTCATTGTTGAGCATATTATTTGCTAGTTGTGGGATTTTTATAGGCTCAAACGTTTTTTTGTTGTCTGTTATCTTGACTTGCAGATAATGCGGTTTTGTCAGAGCTTTATGAATGAATTATATCGTTATTTAGGCCCTGACAAGGTATTGTATTCACTAAAGACCCCTTGCCATTTTTGAAAATTTTGAATCAGCTCCAAGGCAACATTCCTATTATTTGATGGTGTGTTTTTAATGTAGGACCTTCCTACAGAGGAGATGGGTGTTGGCACACGTGAAATGGGTTTTCTGTATGGTCAATACCGCAGGCTGGCAGGGCAATATCAGGTATAAAAGTGCTTAATTTTCTCATACTTTAAATTGATGGAAAAATTTTGTTTTTATGTGATGTGAAATGCTTGTTATGTTGCTATATCTATGGTTGTTACATCTAATTCCCCTGAGATATGGTCAAATTACATAATGGTACCTAAAGTTGCTATATATCACAAATAGACCCTTTGAGCAGTCAAATTTGTTGTAACTGACACCCTTGACACCAAAATATGATGGAATATAACGACATTAGCAGGAATTAGTGTTTTGGGCTGAACTTTCTAATTTTACTCTATCTTATTGAATAAAATGCTGAAAGTTTTTTTAAAGAAAAAAATGCTTAGATTAAATGTGAAGAGTAATTTAGGCCTAAAACACTCAATTCATGTTGATACCATAATATTATCAGCTATGGGTGTCATTTATGGGACAATTGATTTGCCAAGGGATGTATCTGTAAATTTTAGAAACCTTGGGTAGTACTCCTTTCTAGGGAGAGGCAGCTGTAAGTAACCCTTCCTTCTATTGGTTATGGAGTGAATGTTGTACTTTTAGTCATAACATGGACTGACAGGAAATATTGACTAACTAATGCAGGGAAGTTTTACGGGGCCCAGAGTAAATTGGTCGGGCGCCAGCCTTCGCACAGAGGCTACTGGCTATGGATTGGTGAACACACACTTCTCTATACTGCATGTTGGTTACAATGTGGTTGGAGTATTTTTAGGTGAATGTCTGGGTTGCAAGAATGTTCAAATATAGTCCTCACACAGATAACATACATAACCACTTCTGGGTTTTCTTCTTTAAAAATGTAAACTACAATATATTTCTGGATTAATACTTATATAGGTTACATGCGCCTCTGTTGTCATCTTGCAGAAGATCATTATACCTTTCAGTGGCTCTTTTTTATCAAAAGTTAATTTATTTTTCTTGATCCTAGAGAAATGACTGCTTCGGCTGCAATTTGCAGGTTTTCTTTGCACAACTTATACTTGCAGACATGAACAAAGAACTAAAAGGACTAAGGTACCTTATGCTTACCTGCCAACATTTACTGAAAGGACTAATAAATGTGTTTTTTTGTCTTGAGTTAGGAGGCTTAGTTAGTTAATTGCATTAAAAAAAGCATGTACGTGAACCTATTTGACCCTTATATTGGAACGTGCAGTGAGATGGCAGTTTGTGGTAAAACGAAACATAGGATATTGAATTTCACAAAGAAGTGTTTTCCCTTTACTAATCTATGTCTGGCTTTGAGGAAATGTCAGTTGTTCAGTTAAAAAACATTTTCCTGTTTTTTGCATCTTGTGATTAGGTGTGTGGTTAGTGGTTCTGGAAAAATTGCAATGCATGTCCTGGAGAAGCTTATTGCATATGGGGCTATTCCTATCACAGTATCAGGTGATTCATATGTAATAGTATTCTATATAAACTATTAAGTGAATTCTTTTTTAAAAAATATTTGGGTATGGAATTGAATGATATGCTCCCTTTGTCCCATAATGTATCACATTTCGGGACTCCAAAATAAATCTCCTTTAACCTCCCAGAAATGTAATGATATGGAATTTCTACACTCCCACACCCCATCCTTGTTGTTTGTCTTCTAGGGAGTTTGTAACTCTAAAAACAATTATGTGACATGAAATTTAGTACTTCCTTTACCCTGATTTAGTTGTCCACTTTCTAATTTTCGTTTGTCTGAAATTAAGTGTCCATTTTCCATATTCAATAATAAATAATGATGAATTGTCTAATACTACCTATATAATAGAGATAGGGTATGAGCATTGTTGACATGAACTAGTGTCAACCTCATTTGAAGGACTTCCTTTTCTTAAAAATGAGATTTTTTTAGAAATAGGGCAACTAAATCCAATCAGAGGGAGCATTTTGTTTAAGAACTCTTCACATAGTATTTGTGTTGTGGTCAAGTGTTGCTTTCCTAAAATTAACATATTGCGACCATCTCAAAATGTAAGGATTAATTTCCTATTCCTAGAATCATCATAACTTTCCATTACAAGAATAAATTTTTCCTATTCTAGATCTAGTTTTTTAAAATAATCTTTTAACTAACAAAGATCATTTTAATTAACTCCAATGTTGGAAACGGGAATATAAAGCTTCTTGCTATGTATGTGGTACACAATATTTAACTTCCTCATATAGCTTTAAAATAATAATAGGGTTTAATACTAAATAGGTTTAAAACATGCACCTAAATAGGTCTTCTAATATTTTTGTACCTGAATAGGAGTTAAAAATGGAAATGAGACACAATTATTTATCATTTATGTTGCGGGCCACTGAGGTGGTAGTGAAAGTAAGGATTCATTCACACTCAGCATCTAAAAGAGACAAGTTTCGGTGCTTTGGTTTGATGATCAATGCAGCTAAAAGCAATAGTGCTCTTGAAAATCAGCATTAAATCAATATTGTACAAATGAACAAAGAGATCAACAAGAAAAATCAATGGTGCTCTTCAGTGAAAACCAACACGCTATATGCATATCCTAACTAAAGAGCAAATCCAGACCTTGTATTTGAACGATGTTCCTGACTTGTGTTCGGCCTGGCGTTCAACATAAGGATTTGTTGTTTCAGGGGTGTGGAGCTCTGTGGGCAGATCTACGGTGAGACTGAAATCCTATCTCTAGGCAGTGGTGAGATTATGGAGGAGGCTCTGATAAGAGGCCGGACGACGATCGACAATAGGGTGTCGTGGTCAGTGGTGAGGTTAGGGCCTAGGGGTGGTGGGTGGAAGAAAGGAGTGAAGAGAATTTAAACAAAGAAAGATTTGAATTGTTTAATGAGACTAGTGGTAAAATAGAATTGAATTATAAAAACAATTAGGAGTCCTATTTAGGTATACGTGTTATGTTCGTTTCTATTTATCATCTTTTCTTGTAATAATTACGCCTGACTTTTTTTTGTGATGATACTCGTGTATCCAATGTACTCCCTCTCCCTCCATCCCTAAATAAAGTACCTGGTTTGACTTGCACAGAGTTTAAGAGAGAGTGAAATTGTAGGGTGGAAATTTTTGCAGAGGAGAGAAATAATGTGCTTTTTATTGGGACAACTAAAAAAGGAAAGCATGAACTTTATTTAGGGACCTGGGGAATATATGTTTTTTTTTAACTTCCAAGTATGCTTTCAGACTCAAGAGGTTATCTTGTGGATGAAGACGGGTTTGATTTCATGAAAATATCTTTCTTAAGAGACATCAAAGCTCAACATAGAAGCTTGAGGTTTGTATCTCTTCTTTGTTTGGTTCTATAGAACAGTAAGTGACATTGTGTTTGTCCAACTGTGTGGTGCTTATGATTAACAACTTCTTTCAGAGATTACTCTAAAACTTATGCTCGCTCAAAGTACTATGATGAGGTGAAGCCTTGGAATGAAAGGTGTGATGTGGCATTCCCATGTGCGTCACAAAATGAAATTGATCAAAGCGATGCGGTTGCTTTAGTAAATTCAGGTTGTCGCATAGTTGTGGAAGGTAGTGGACAACAATATTGTGAAATTTACAATCTTTTAATGGTAATCAATTTAAGCTGCTAATATTTATTGCATTGATATTCCTTTTCAGGATCAAATATGCCATGTACCCCCGAGGCAGTTGATATTATGAGAAAGGCTAATGTTATAGTTGCTCCTGCTATGGCTGCTGGGGTAGGAGGGGTATGCTTTCTACTTCTCTTTTTTGCATTTGTTCATGAAAGTCATCTGTTTTTCGCATACAAGCTATATAGAGCATAGTTTTGAGAACCGGACCGGGGACCGAACCGGTCAAGGTACTGGTTCACGGGTATATATATATATATATATATATAGAGAGAGAGAGAGAGAGAGAGAGAGAGAGAGAGAGACATTCTCATATATAAATACATAAAGAAAGTAATTTATAATATTTGACTAAAATTATATTAACATACTCGAGTTATTTTACTAAATTAAAAGATGAAATTTACATGTTAAAAATAATATTAAAATTTTATTAAAAACATATCAATGATTTTGTGTTTGACTCATAGCATATAATACTACGTATTATATTTTTAAAATTGAAAAGTAATCTTTATATAATCTTTTTATTAATTATGAAATATTAAAAAAAAATTATACGAATTTGAAACAACAATCACCGTTACTTGGATGGTTAGGAACTTAACCAAATAGCTAAGAGGTCTTGGGTTCAAACCTCCATGGAGTGAAGTTTTGGGAAAAAATTGTAAAAAAAAAGAACTGGTCGGACCGGTCCGACCGGCCGGTTCTTACCGTTTCACACCGGTTCGGACCGGTTCAAAGCGCATTACGGTCCAATGGGCCGGACCGGACCGGTTGGACCACCGGTTCTCCGGTTCGCCGGTTCACGGTCCGAACCGGCCGGTCCGGTCCGGTTTTTAAAACTATGATATAGAGTCATGCGATTATAATCTAGTTGAGTTGGTGTTTGTTTTTTGGGTCGGTTAATAGTTACAGTTACCTCTCTAAGGTTCGGTTAATTACCAAAATTCTTTGGCCAGGTTTTTTTATTTTTGCCAAAGCTCCCCCAAATCAACGTGTTACGAACAAATCATTTGAAATACTATATACAAATTGTCGAATTCCAAATATTCCTAAAAGGACAATTATGAATTCTTAAAACAAAAAAAAAGGTTCTTTCATGTTTCAATGTACAAAATATTTGTTGTAGGAAGAGATAGAATGGGTAACTTTGGTGTTTTTAATGCATTTATAGCTAAAATACTTACTTCCTTAGTCCCACTATTTTTGGGACATGAGAGGCACGGAAATTAAGAAACGTAATAGTGTGGTTGATATTGAAGTCTAAACTCTAAAGTAAGATAAAATAAGCACAAATATGGCCAAATATTGGGATGGAGAGAGTATTATTTTCTCTTAAAGAACATTCGGGATGATACCACCATATCTTACTAATATCACTTTGTTCTATCATATTTCATTGGCTTTATGTAAAAAATTGACATTTCAAGGGACTTATTTGTAAATTATAAAAATGTCAAGGCCATTTGGTATTCTTACCAATCACGTGTGTGGGTGTGGGGAAGATGTCTTTAACCCTTGTTTTTCCCATACATTTCTCCTAGCATAGTTGTGAAAGGTGCACCAACGAAAGGCACACGGGCATGGGCCGCTTGGTGCCTTTTCATATGCAAGGCAATTGATGTTTCTGATGCGTGCACCTAGGTGCGAGTCATTTGCTTATGCACATGCGGTGGGTGTGGATTAGGTGCACCTCACTTACACCCAACTTAATTTTTTTAAGGTAGTGCTTGGAAACTAGGAATTCAATTGAATTCTTGGATTTCAATTCTAAAATGTGGGGTTGGGAATTTAAATTACAAAGAGGGAAGGGGTATGGATTTGTGATTAGACATTGTTGGAAATTCTAGGACTTGGCCCAAATCCAAATTCAATTTTTTAAAGATTTCCAAACATATAGTTTAGGTCAAGTTTGAAACTGGAATCCAAATATGAGTTCCCAAAGAGGCCATGATGCAATTCAAAATAGCACTTTTAGGGTTTAATGGTACGTAGTTGGTAATGGTAAATATAGCTTTATGCCTCTGCCTCCTCTAGACTTATCCAACACCCGCCAGTCTTCGTGTGACCACCTCCACACTCAACTTGAAACTTTGAAGTTCATTAAGCTTTATATATAATGTGTTGTTTTATGTGTGTGGCCAGTTTGCGTTATTAGTATGGAACATATTAGTCTTTGTTCTAGACCATACCTCCATGGGGTTCTACTGGGTTGTTGTTGTTGTAATCTTTGTTCTTTTTTTGCACCTCTAAATTTTGTTGTTCTCTTTAACATGGGGAAGCCAAATGCCTTCAGGTTGTTGCTGGGGAACTAGAACTGAAGGAATGCAACTTGAGCTGGTCTCCTCAAGATTTTGAATCAAAGCTACAGGTTTTTGAAACTGAAACCCAAGGATTCAACTGAATTCCTAGTTTCCACGCACTACCCTAGGTTAATAGCGGTTGGGATTAACAATTGACTTTGTGGCAAGAACTTCATTTTCTTGGCCTTTTTTTTAAATGACAGGAAGCAATGAAACTGACGTATGAGAGAGCGTTAAAAGCAGCAAATGACTTTGGGTACCAAAAAGAGAGTCCCGAGTAAGACTTGTACATCCTCCCCTTGCCACACCCAACCTATTGGGTTGGAGTATTATTAGACTATATACTTTTGAGTTGACTTACGTCCAATTTAACAATGTGCACGGTAGATTAGTTTTTTCACTAAAGGTTTCTTGTTTTTTTTTGGGGGGGTGGTAAAAACTTGAGGTTTCTTCCGTATTACTCATTGCAGGGCATTGGTGCATGGAGCAGCAATTTCTGCCTTTCTTACCATTGCCAACGGCATGACAGATCAAGGCTGTGTATAGTCTCTATCCCTTCCTTCTGCTCGTGCCCCGTCCTTATTTGTCACAAATTTGAGTATGTATAAAAGATGCCGAGCATGATAGGGGTGGAATTACTTATTTGCCCACTCACTCACCCCCGAGCTGCTCTCTCAACGGTGTGTTGTTTTTGTATCTTCTTGTATTGTTGAAGAAGAATGAATCAATGACCCACCCGAGTTTGATACATCTATATATAGTCGTGATATGGAAATATGTAAAGGCTGGCAGACTGGTGGACCAATTTATTATTCATTTATAGTAGAAGGGTTTATCTGTAAGATGTGTATTGTACTGTATATTATTATTGTTAAGAATGAGTAACATTTGGTGAGGGTTATTTAGTTTTTTTTCTTGTTGTGTAAACAATTTCAAAAAAATGTGGTGAATTATATTCTTTGATTCTGTTATATTGACCACTGTGTGCTCTACAATACATCATCTTTAGGGAACAAAATTGTTAGTCGATTGTTGTTTTATTATAAATATTTTTGAAAATTTGGTAAATGTTAAAATCAGGATCAAGCTAAGGTTGGTTGTAAATAAGTTGATGGGAAAACAATCAATATATTGTGAACGATTTTGAAATGGTCAAAACACTATAAAATTTTATTGTATTTGATTCATTTGTTGATTGATCATTTATGTAGCTATTTATAAAAATATATACACTCAATGCTACTCGGTGGCATATATTTTCATGATAATGGCATTTGATTCTTTAATAAGATTATTTATTATTCCGTATCATTTTGTAATAATACATTACAACTAAGGATACTCACAAACGAAGGAACACATGCCATTAAATGATTTTTCATAAAAAATTTCAACATCGATTGCATAAGAAATTATTGAAAGTATCTTGATGAAAACAATTTATAAATTAAATAATATCATGATTAAAATTCAAAACAAATTATACTCTTCTTTATTTTCCTTAAAACAACAATTTTTTGAATTTATAATTTTTTTCGTCTATAAATTTACTATCCAAAAAATCATCCAAAATTGTTAAGTTGAATATTGACTTGAATTTGCACTTAAACTGCATGGGACTGTGGAAATTATGAAAGAAAAAAACTAGGCCTAAAAGACGGGATCGAAATTGGGACGCCCATTATTCTTTCAGCTACGCCTACGCCCATATATAGCCTAAAATGAATCTATTCTCATTCTCATATTCAAATTCTTCTGCAACTAGCTATAGCCCTCTTCCTCGGCACAAAAATTCTTCCCTTTTTCAGCAATGGCAATTGTGTCTGAATATGGATGGACTTCCACCGCCATAATCCCATTGCAGAAAACAAGACAGTCAACGACACTGCCACGTGTTCCTCCTCGGAGTTCTTTGTGTGTCTCTTCTTCGTTCCCCTGAACACCTCACATCTATCTGTATCCATCCGTCTCTTGTCGTTTTCTCTCCCTCTTTTCTCATATTCTTTAGCACTTGTATTTCTTTCCAATCCAAATTCATACACCTCGATCGAACCACCACAAAGGGCAAACGATTAAGAAAACCCAGGTGGGATTTGTGACCCATAACATTCAAAGCTTGAATCTTTTTTTCAATTTCAGAAGAAATTAGTCAGCCTTTTCCCCTTTCTTCACAAGCCAGAAATCCGGGTGCCCTTTTTATTTGGGTTGGTGAGAAGAAGAGGATTTTGGTTGGAAATGAATGGGGATGGAGGAGGGGATAAAAGATGTGCTTTTGAAATAGGGGTTGTGGTTCCAAAGAAACACGAAGATGAGAGCAATGAATGCGTTGAGGTTCTTATTGATGAATTTGAAAAGGCGGGACTCCTTGTGGACAGAGTTGTTGGCATTCAAAATGAATATATTAAGGTCCCTTCACTTTTCTTGTTCCCTCTTGCCTCTTGTATTTTGTCTGGTTCAATCTTTAACATCATTACCTAAAGCTCAGAGTCTCAGCTTAAACGCACACATTTGTGAGCAATTTAGTGTGTTCTTAGTCTATGTTCTAAAAACCCTTGATAGGCGCACCTGTTCTAGCCTGTTGGTAGGAA
Source organism: Cuscuta campestris (assembly GCA_900332095.2). Classification (NCBI taxonomy): domain Eukaryota; kingdom Viridiplantae; phylum Streptophyta; class Magnoliopsida; order Solanales; family Convolvulaceae; genus Cuscuta; species Cuscuta campestris. The sequence goes on along the minus strand of OOIL02000462.1, from coordinate 84,521 downwards.
AAGCTACTTCAGGGTGGCTTGGTTAGAGGCAATGTAGTGTAGTCAAATGCACATTTTGGTGAATTTACACTAAAAAATATACTCCCTCTGTCCCATATCTATAGTGTGAAGTATTCTTAAGTTATATGAAGGTTGAAAAATAAGGTATGTGAAATACACTTTGGAATGAAAAAATGGGACAAATAGGATGCGGCGGGGAGAGTATTTGATTAAGGTATGCCACAAGTACTTCAGAATATACTAAAATGGGAAAATGGAACAAACATGATGTGACAATGGGGGATTTGATTACAATACTTGTTATGACATTCTTCCCAATCTAGGTACGGTATTGTTTGCATTGTGTAGTTATCGACTATTTTTCCAGCTGGCAGCATCATTGCGCGTTCTGGGACAGACTGCAGCCGAGTTGCGAATGAAGAAACGAACTCATATTGGTAATATACTTAAATGCATTCCATTGCGGCTCTACATATATATATATATATATATATATATATATATATATATATATATATATATATATATATATATATATGCTTGTTGGATTTTGTGATTTCTGGCATATGAGTATTTGTTTTGAAATATCAGGAGTGGACTTGCAGTTTGAATGGGATGAAGTTGAAGCATTTTCCAATCAGCCCGATGGTTCCTTGTTCAGTTGGTCCGAGCGTTTCAATTGCTATCATTACTTGCTGTATAAAATCGTGAGTTGGAAATTTTCCAAAATATAATACTCCGCACATAATAAGAGTAATAATAATAATTGTGAGTTGGTTATGTTTGATTTTACTTTAGAAAATGCAAAGGGAAATGGAGTATGGCTGTTTTTCTACAAACTATCCATATATTTAGATTCCTTAGCCTCTATACAATAAACATATACGTAGAGTCATAGATTAATAAAAAGAGGTTTTCCTATCTTTTACTTCCACCTTTTTTTCTTTCCTTCCAATTGACATTCCCTAGTACTCCATCCCAAAAATTAAAAGTAGCTTTTTTTAATATAAATGTTGAAAACTGAAGTGTGTGGTTAAAATTTCTTTAGAAGAAAAAGAAAATATTGGGAGCCACATAGAAATGTAAAGAAGTGTTGCTTTTATTTTGGGACGGAGGGAGTATTAAATATTAATTTTCCCCATTCCAATGGACCTTTAACTCTTAAAGCATCCAAGTTTTGAACTTGGAATTCATTTGACATATGTATTCATTTTGATCTAAATTGTTAGCTATAATACAATCAACACCCTTTTGTTTGATGTCATCTTCACATATCTTATGTGTCAGTGTTACTCTGTATTTCTAACATTATGTTTCACAAGGAAATAAAGCAATAAGAGAAAATGCCATTCATGATGTCACTTTTGCTTTTCACTGTTTTCTATACTCTCTAGGCTGCTCATTTCACACTCAGGCAAAAACATTACAGGTGAACAGGGGCGAGTCGGTTAGAACATTAGCTGCTGGCTGCGAGGAAGTTCAATGGGAGACAGGAGAATCACTACTTAGAAAATTAGAATTTGAGGGGATTGTTAAAGAAGTTTTCCCTTTGCATGGTATATACAGTTTCACATTCTTCAGTTATCTTTTAATTTATTCTTCAATTATTATCTTAGTAGGTTATCTGAAAATGTTAAAGACTTCCTAGAAACTTTGATACACTAAGCGTTATGATTACGAGTGCATTTTTTAAAGATGAAACGAAGAGGAAGAAACTTCTTAAAAGTTGGGCACTTAACTGGTGGGACCTGACAGTGCAGCCCATTGACAATATCTGTTCATATTATGGAACAAAGGTGAATTCTGGTTTTTTATATCTAATGTTTTGGGGTGATTACACTTTTTGTTCATAGTTTTGCGCAACTAGAATTTCATGCATGATTACAAATTGACACATTTTTTTGCATTCAAACAGATTGCTACATATTTTACATTTCTTGGGATGTACACAAGATGGATGCTCTTTCCTGCTGCATTCGGACTGGCAGTACAGTTGGTTGATTTTGGGTAATGTTATTCAAAAATGGAAAATTTTATTTTAATTTTAGTCTCTTGTTTATCTCATATATTGAACATTTTATTTCCATTTTCATTTATGTTCTTTCTCCTCCTGCAGATCTTTGCAGATGTTTGTTCTTCCTGCTTTCTTTATATGCCTAGTCTCATGGGCAGTATTGTTTTTGCAGTTCTGGAAACGTAAAAATGCTGCTCTTCTTGTCAGGTAACCTCATATTTTTTGTTCCAAAAAGACAAATTTGTATGGAATAACATGTGGATTGAAAAATATAGAGTAGTCCTTAAGCCACAAAGCCCTTAAACTAAAATGTCTATGGTTAGATCAGTTATTGTCAGTTTCCGTTATGGTCAGTTTGGCAGTTTGTTTCAGACCTACTTGAAATTCTGGAAACAAAAAATAAGGTAGCGTTAACCATAGAAACAGAAAATTAAATGCACAGTTGCATGCCACAAATTGAAACTTGACCATCGGTAGTTGTTTATTTCTCTACCCTTTTGAACAATACATGGTATCTCTATTACCAATTTACCATGAATGGAGTTAATGCTATTATTATGAGTTTCATTTATGGGTGGATATTTGAATAGGTGGCAGATAAATTACCCAGTTGGAGGATATGGTGAATTTAAATTTGTGGAGAGAGAATGGGGTCTGTTTCAGGCCCCGGCAGAGCTCGCGAAGCAATGGGGGATTGATAGCACAAAAGAGAAAGAAACATCCCAAAGAGAGGAATGGTTTGGGCACTTGATGAGATTCAGAAATGATGCATTGATTATACTGAGCATTATCTGTCTACAGCTGCCGTTTGAACTGGTTTTCGCTCACCTCTATGAGGTTTTAAGCTCTGATATATTGAAGTAAGCATTCATATTATTGTTTCCGATTATGAGTGACTATTATCCACTCATTTAACTTTTACCCCAGTAAATGGTAAAGGTATAATTTTCATTAATAGGTACTCGGTATGTTATTAATCAAATCCTTTTTTTCCCAAAGGAGCTAGCCAAAACTTTTATTATTTTCAACTTACCATCATTTGATTCTTCATTGCAATTTCAGTTAGTTAATTAGCTCATTTTGACTTCCCAGTTCCGAAAATCTTGATTTCGGGCCTTGAGATTCTACCATGTTTCCCCATTTTTTTCTCCAACCATTTCCATCACTAGATCAAATTCTTGTCCGTGATGTTTTTACTTTTTACCATAATGTCTTTGCATATGCTTGTTTTCAGGTTTGCTCTGACAGCTATATACCTCCTTGTCATCCAGTATTTCAATGGAGTTGGAGGCAAAATATCTGCCAAACTTGTAAAATATGAGGGCAATAAGAATATAGAATATAGAGCTGACAGTTTGGTTTACAAGGTGGGTAACAAGAGTCTCTTTTCTCTGCACTTGCACCTACCTGTGTGTTATTATCCATGAACTTTCCTTCCCTTGCAGGTCTTTGGTCTTTACTTCATGCAAACATACATCGGAATTTTCTATCATGCCCTTTTGCATCGCAACATTTTGACACTTCGTCAAGTTTTGGTTCAGCGTCTAATTTTATCAGAGGTAAGTGGGATATCAGAGAATCACTTTGCTTCTGTTTGGTAAATTGTAGAAAATTTTCCAGTTTAGTTCCACATTTGGTAGGTCATTTCCACATTAGGACTCCTATTTTCATTTTTTTCACATTTGGTGCACATTGCACAACTGTGGACTTCTTGCCAATTTTGGTCCTTTTCAGTCACGTATTTGGCAAAAATCAACTGGAATTTGCATGGAAATGGGCTGACTAAGGCGTCGGAAAAAATCAGTAGTGGCAAGAAGTACATAGTTGGAAGTCAGAGAATGAAACAGAAATTACCTAGTAGTCATGGGATCAAAAGTCGAATATGCTCTTTGATTTGTGTTTGAGCCTCAAACATCTATCTGATTATTCTTTGTGTTATCTCTTTATTTTTTAGGTGCTTGGTAATCTGGTGGAAAATTCTTTGCCTTATTTAACGTATAGCTTTAGGAAATATCGAGCAGTTAGGTAAGCTGTTTCCTTTTGTACATCAAGTTTATTCCCTTCCTTGTTTTTGTGGGGTTTCCAAACACCTAATGTTTAATTACACTCGAAGGAAAAACAAGAGAAAATCTGATGGAGCACTGTCCATAGCAAAAATCCAATACTTCTCAAGGATAGAAAAGGAATACCTTAAGCCAATTTATTCTGCAAGCATTGGGGAGGAGCTTGAAGATGGACTATTTGACGGTATGTTTTGAAGATTCACTCCATTTAATATAATTATGCCCTGCAGGTTTGGCACTTGAATTTGATTTTATTTCCTCACCTCATATTTCAACGGATGCTATCATTACTAGATTTTCTGGAATTGGCACTGCAGTTTGGAATGATCATGATGTTTGCTTGTGCATTCCCACTCGGTTTTGCCTTTGCTACATTGGTATTCACCTTTTCTTCTTTGTATTTTATTTATTCCCTCTGTTCTAAAAATCCCTATGTAGTCTCTGCTTAGTCTCTAGGCATTCCTTTCCCACTTATATTTTATTTCCCCAACCCGCCCCGCACTCTACTAATATACTCCGTATATTAGTAGCAACAATGACAAAATCTGAACTCCATTGGAGTCTGGGGGTAGTCTTATCCTTATAAAAACGAAGAGACTGTTTCAATGAGACCCCCTAGATGGATTGCTGCAATGTGTGTTAATTTTATTGAAAGTGAATTGGGTTAATTCCAAAGATTCAATTTTGCTTGATGCTGCAGAACAACATAACTGAAATCAGAACAGACGCGCTTAAGCTCTTAGCCATCTTCAGAAGGCCGATTCCTCGGCCAAATGCCACAATTGGTGCTTGGCTTAATATATTTCAGGTAAATCCGCTTTATCATCTTAAGCTTCATCTGTCACTTTCGTGGTCTGTAATTGATAATGTGATGTTTGGGCTTCAGTTTCTGATAGTGATGTCCATATGTACAAACTGTGTGCTTCTGGTATGCTTATACGATCGGGAAGGAACCTGGAAAATGTCACCCGGCCTTGCAGCAATCCTCATAATGGAACATGTTCTGCTGTTGATAAAAGCTGCTTTTTCTCACCTTGTTCCCGCTGTAAGTTCCATGTTGAGATCAATGATTTTGAGTTCATTAAAATCAATCCCTTTTCCGTCCTACTCCCAAACACCCTCTCGTAAATAACGGGCAGCATTTCTCTCTTTATTGAAATGATATAGGAGCCGGAGTGGGTGAGGGCAAACCGTGCAAAGAATGCAAGCTACGCACAGGATATGTGTTCCCGCCAGCTTCTGAGGAGTATTTCTAATGAGAAGATGCACAAATGCAAATGACTAACTTAACCTCCCTGATATATATTTGGGATTTTGACAATGATGGATATGTTGGTTTGAGAATCCTATCAATATTTTTGTAGCAAAACTGGTTTCTGTTCAAATGTGTAAGCTAAGCTTCATTTGAACGCAAGGGTTAGTGTCATCCTATATACAACTTGTTATCAATGTCAGGAACCACACACAGACCAGAGATATGAATCCATAGGAATATGGACCAATAGTTCTGCCACCAGAAATGAAAAACTTTCATAATAAAATCTCAATCTAAATGCTTCTGCGCTCATTTGCACATATCCTCAATTGCTTCTTAGTATAAATACTTCATGCTTCAAGACACTGAAGGTCCAAAAGGGATACAACATAATGGTCAATGTAATTACAAAGATATGAAAACTGTTGCATTCGCAGCCAGCTCCCTTTGTACTAGCTGCAGCATAAACTAAAACTAGAGACTGAATATGGCTCAAACTATCACAATTCTAAACCATCGAAGCCTAACAACTGGATAACCATTCTTTACACCTCAACTAATGATGTTACACGGTTTATGTACATCAAGCTAAAACAGGCAAAGAACAAAGATAAATCTCAACCAATGGCGGGACTGACCACCGGGTGCGGAGACGTATTTGGACTGTTCAAATCTTTGCTAAGTCTGCTGAACACTACTTTAAGAGAGACACAAGCTACAGCAGTCCCTTTTAGTTTTGCCGGTGATGTTGACACTTCCTTGCCTTGATTTTGCTTCTGAGAACCTGTTAATGAAGACAACATCCTAATCTTCCTCTTTGAAAATTGACAGTTTTTCTTTGATTTCAATGACTTTGTTGTCGATACACGGTCCTTAGTAGGAGCCCTAAAACCACCTGAGCGCTGCCCGGTATGATCCAAGTCATGGTTGCTGCCTGAACCCAACCCGATGTCTTCCAACACCTCAACTGTGATCGGGTGGCCCACGATGGGTCGCCCGTTTAGTTTGGTCATTAACGAAACATACGGAACATGCTGTGCACGATAGCTGGACTTAACCTCCACCTTAACATCATACAATGAGGAATCTGATATATGATGATGCCTTAGAGGGAAAGCCGAAGAGTCATACTTTGGGTTGACCGAAAAGCGGGACTGACGATAAGGCAGTAACCTCTGTGGCGTGGGTAACACGCTTGTGACTGCTTTTGACTTGTGATCTATAGGGCATTCTGAAACAGTAACAGCTTGTTTGGTTACTTAAGAGTGCATATATGGGGAAAAGAATATTTGAAAAATACTCCACTCTTTCCTAGCCTCTTCTGGTATCCAAAGATACCCTTGGGCCTTAAAATAACAAAGCAAAGCTGAAAGAAAGCCTCTTTCCTGGTTCTCCCACCAACCAAACGACCCATAGAGACAAATTAGATATGACCTTCTTCTCTAGGCCTAGGCGAACTAGGCATGAGCCTAGAGTCCCTGATTGTTTTGGGTCTCGAATTTTTTAAAATAGTTCTGAAGCATGTCATCATATACTGATATATGTAAAGCCAAAGGTCTAAAGTTCAAAAGCTCACCCCATTCAAGTCATAAATGTCTTGATGGTCAAATATTATTATCAGCTATGTCCTATCTCACTTCCCATTAGAAAGACCCCTAATTAATTTGCCGCCCAGAAAAGCAAGGGCATATCCATTCATACCTGCCAACTTTGCTGCATAGGATTCACCGCCATCCAGATTAGTATTTTTTCCTATATACCGCTTTTTGCTTTTATTTACATGCCTTGAGTTCCTCTTTCGTTTAGACTGCCACTCCGACGTCCCCTTTTCCCTACACTCATTGATTTCTGGATGACCCTCGGAATGGTTTTCTTCTTCCACAAATGGAACATCAGACAATGAATCTAAACATCCATCCTCAGGCAACTGCGGAATGCTCAGAATCTCATTCCCAGCAGCAATGAGTGTCCCATTTTCACATACATCAGAAGCTGCAGAATCACTTGGGCTAGGAATTCCTTCACATGCAACGGGAAATGACACTAGAACAGTACTCCCCATCATTGGACGTCGGCGGCCCTTCTTTTTCAGAACCTTGCAAACATGGGCCACCGCAGATCTCTTTCTCTTGAATGACTTTGTCCCCAAGTCATCAAGACCTTGCATGTGTTTACCACTTTCATCATCTGAATCATTTTGGGCTCCTTTGGAACTCTGAAAATGCTAGGGAAAGAAAATACATGAGGAATTTGAAGCGAAATAAAGCTTGAGGGAAAGTAAAACACCGGTACAAAAACTGCACTCTTTCTTTTTTTTTTTTAAGTTAACATAAAGACAGCAAAGAAATTCCACAAATTAGTAAAATTTTGAAAAAGATACTCCCCCTTGGTCCCATAAAAAGGCTTCACATTTCCTTTTTTGTTTGTAATAAGGTTTCACTTTCCATTTAAAGAAATGATTGTATTGTTCATATCCTTTCTCTCTTCTCGCACAGCTCTCAGCCACTCAATTTCACATCTCCTTATAACCGTGCTAGTCTGCCAGGTCAAATGTGGAACCTTGATTCAGGACGGAGGGAGTGATTAGTATAAGTCTAAACACAAGAAAAAGGGTTCTTTTTGCATGTTGTTCCTTTCCATGTCATTTTCTGTGATCCAAACATACCTTTGGGTTCTGTCCCCTATCCTCCACGGGTTCCTCCTCAATGGATACACCAGATTGAGATAAAGCACTTGAATTGTTGTTCTCAGAACTTCTGCTACTGCCACAATCTTCTTCTTTTTTAGTTATAGCACCCGCTTTATTTTGCTTATCATCACCTGACCTTGAAATGAAGCTAGGATTATGTTTTCCAATATAAGAACTTTCAATCTCGAGGGCCTGAAGAATGGCGTCATCCCTGCGTGCATATTTCACTAGCTTTCTAGAAGCATTGGCTGTTGAGGCCTTAGCTTTCTCAATGCAATCATCATACTCCCCACAACGGAATGATTTCACTCGCTTTGACTTCTCAAGATTATACCAGTCCCTGCAACAATATATGCAATATTAAACTCCATTACACACTTTTTTTAAAACTCAGAAGATGATTATTTTGAGGTGAGAATAGCCCATCATCATCACCTTAATCTCAACTATTGACTTATTGTTGGGGTTAGTGACATGAAACTTAATTGGTCAACTAATGTCAAAAAAACACTACTATGTACTCCGTATTAATTAGTCACCCTTCTTATGAATGAATAATGAGATGAAATTCCAAATCCGTATCATCATAGGTTTTATTTTCAGCAATATGAAAAATATCATGATGTGGTTGAGTTGAAATTGCTCCTATGCGCATGACCCATTACATGATTTATAGTCCCTCTTTGCCAAAAAAACCAGGTTCAAGAACTACAGAGTATATATCTTCTGGAAAAAAGGTGTCCGACTTGAAAAGTCAACTTCATTTTTCAAGTGAAATATCTGTGAAGCCAAGCATCAATAGCTTTCAGCCAAGTGCTCTGAGAAAATCTTGAAAATGTGACCAGGTACAAACGACCATTTATAACTTGTAAACAATTGTACCTTGATTGAGTTGAATAGTGAAGAAGAATTATTTTCATTGATTAAATTGTGAGCAGAGTACATGTATATATACAAAAGTCTCAATCCTAATTAAGGTAGGAGAGACAATCTAGGAAACCTATACAAATATGGTAACAATAATAATACAATAATATTAAATATATTATATATATTTAACATGCTCCCGGCTACGTCGGCAGTGCTGGGGGTCGGATACCCAGGCTTTCTCTGAAGTCAAGAAATAATTGTGAGGGCAGTCCCTTTGTGAAGATATCAGCAAACTGAGAAGATGACGGAACATGCAGGACTTTGATCTGACCGAGCGCCACCTTATCACACACAAAGTGTATGTCAACCTCGACGTGCTTGGTGCGCTGATGCTGCACCGGGTTTGACGAAAGGTAGACCGCACTGACATTATCACAAAAGACAAGTGTGGCGCGACGGAGTGGCTGCTGGAGCTCAATGAGAAGATTTCGGATCCAGCTGGTTTCAGCAACAGCATTTGCTACAACCCGGTATTCCGCCTCGGCGCTGGAGCGAGAAGTAGTGGCCTGGCGCTTAGACGACCATGAGACAAGGTTG
>OOIL02000462.1:50201-71730 GCA_900332095.2 Cuscuta campestris | reverse complement strand
CCATTCATCATCATCTTTTGAGATTGGGACAATAGACCCGTCAAGGTAGCCGCGGAGGGTGAACCGCCGGGCAAGGAGGAGGAATAAGCGGCTCCACTTCTTGTAATTTGGTTGAGAAAAACTGAGTTGAATAGGGACATGTAATTTGACATTAGAAACATAGAAAGCCAGATGTGGAGATTTTTGGGTGGTAGATTGAGAGGTGATCTCGCTTTCGGCCATGGTAGAGAGAGGAGGGGTGGCCGGCCGTGCGAGAGAGAGGGAGAGTGGCGGCGGCGCTGGTGTCTCGGCGAGGGAGGAGGGAAGCCGAAAGTCAGAGAGGGAGAATTAGGGTTTTTGGTTAGGCTCCGATACCATGAAGAAGAATTATTTTCATTGATTAAATTGTGAGGAGAGTACATGTATATATACAAAAGTCTCAATCCTAATTAAGGTAGGAGAGACAATCTAGGAAACCTATACAAATATGGTAACAATAATAATACAATAATATTAAATATATTATATATATTTAACAAATAGAAATAAAAATTCATACATTAGTTAGACGCGATTCTTTTTTAGACAGGAGTATACTGTAAAATCAATGCTTGCACACACATACACATGAATATTTATAAAACTACTCCCTAAATACCAAACCAAACTAGCCCATTAATTGAGATTACCTGAACCAAACACCCCTGCCCCAGCCCACCCTAAGTACTAACTGAAATGGCATGGTGCATTGTAAGGGATTTAGCTGATGATACTTCCACTACTGACTGGTTCATCCACAAAAATTAAACCACACAAAGCAAACTTAATTTATTTATGATGAACAACCAAAACAGAACACCAACTAAAAAAAGAATTTGCTTAAAAAAAAGAGGTGGTAAAATAACTTACACACTTGAATCCTCTCTCCCAAGAAGCTTAACTGGAGTCCCTGATCTTGGGGTGATCATATTGTTCTCTGGCAAATCATCCACCCCAACAATCCGACCCGGCCACCACGACCCATTTCTCCTGCGGATCCAGACTAAACCACCTGGCGGCGCATTGATGGATTTCGTGCCAGACTCCCCAGAGCTCCCCATCGCCATCCCCTCTTATCACAGCCGCTGAAATAATGAGGAAAATCGAACAGTACGGAACGCCCCAACTTCAAGGAAGCATTTCTGAGCACAAAGACGAGACAAGACTTGGCCGACCTCCGGATGGGTGAAACATGAACATACCATTGGGGGAAAAAAGCAGGAAACTTGTGAAAAGAAATTTCAAACCTTAAATGCACCGAACAAAGCAAACTCTGGATGAAAATGAATGCTCTAGACAAACCGAAAATAGAGAAATGAAATCAAGTCAATAAATGGAGGAAACCCATAGAAAGACATACGGTGAAGAAAGATAGATCTAGGGATGACAAACGAAACTAAAAAGAAATCAAAGAATCGATCTTTTCTTATATTCAACCACGAAGATACTCGAATACTTAGTTTTCCCTCTGATTCATCAAGTCTGATAGCTGCTAAGGTTCACAGGTAACTCGTTTTTATTCAACCCAGGACGGCGAGGATTTCCTTTGGGGTATTTTTGAGCTTCACAGATAAGAAAAGATCAATGAAAAAAAAGTGGGATAGATGGAGAGCCGAGAGAGAGGAGCTGCTGCGTGGATGTTAAGAGTGTTTCATATTGATGACCACGAATAGAGAAACAGGGGAATTGAAGGTAGGAGTATCCCTTCTAAAATGGATCGGACCGTGTATCCTCTTCTTCTTTTTTTTCAACACAGAGAAGTAAGTCAACGAGAGGGAGATAATGTGAAAACACTGACTGCGCATGATGAGTGAGGTGAAAGTCATCACTTAGAGCATCTCAAATATATTTGCTAAAGGAAATGGGATAATAATTGTCATTTTAGCAAAAATGAAAAATATTCTCTCCCTCTTAAAATGATTATCTCGGTTCGGTTTATAAGATTTGATTAAAATTATTCTCAATTCAATTTATTTGATTATAAGTATAAAATTATATATTAAAAAATATATATTTTAAAATAACATTAAAAGATCTACAAAATAAGAGATGATATAACTATGTTATTTATTTTACCAAATAACTAACAAAAACAAGTAAAAAAGTGATTAAAATTTGACTATGTGAATAGTAAATAAAATAATCACTTTATGACGAAGGGAATATTGTTTTACCTATCTAAAACTCCATAATAATTACGGAGTAATATTTTTTATTTTTTAATTAAATTGAATGTGAAAAAGATGTGGTATAAAGATAAGTTTGGATGAAGTGAAATAGGAGGGGAGGGGCAAGGCATTACGCTCATAACATGGATATTTATAACTTCAATTGAGAAGATAAGGAGAAAGACAAGTAGAGAGCAAAACCCAACAATTACTAGTGGTGAGTAATGACGACATGATAAGGCAACGAGAGGCTCATTTAAGCCACCGTTTTGGAGAGAAAAAATATGTGAAGAGTGAGGAGAAGAATTTTGAGCGAAGATAGGAGAGATACGGAGTATATGACAACTAAAAAAGAGACAAAAAGAAAAATATAGAAGAAAGTAATTTTTTCAACATTTTTCCTAAAGAAGGTAGAAATTAAACTAGATAACTATTTTTAGAACAAAAAGAATATAAATAAAAGTGTAAATTAATGTGGTCTCCTAAAAACTATGGACATCTAATAATTTTCATAAAATAAATGACTAAATGTGAAATATTTTAGCTATGAAGGGTAATCTACTTTAGCACTCACTTTGTCCTCTTAAAAATTTTGCAATTTATAGTGTTTTACGTAGTGTTCATTTTCAAATAAGTAGTATTCATTTTAAAGTAACGTATCTTTCATACAACCATATAAGTCGTTAAAAATGAATATAATACTACACGGAAAAAGAAAAATGAGCATAATTCAATTCATCTTAAATTCACACCTTGTGCTGCCATCCTCACTTCATTCCCTTGCCGCCATCGAGCTTTCCCGATCACCGCAATAAGGATTTGCTGGCCTTCATCATCATCGATTGACACAACATCATAGTTGTGCTCCCTCGATCAATCTAAGAGGAGTTTTGTTTTTTCATCAACGATCTCTCGATTGACGCATCGTCTGTGCTCCCTTTCTTCTCGTCGAATTGACACAGGGAGTGCAGCTGTGCAGGGCGATGGTTTGCACCGCCCAAATCGGATCGTGTCACACACTACAAAGGAGATAGACATTCATTTAAAAATTATCAGTCGTATAAAAAAAACAATACAACCAGTCATATGATAGATATTGCGGTATTGAGTGTGGGTGAGTAATCACCAAAATTTGTGGATGATGTTTTGAGTAATTAAAATGAAGCAGTTTTTTTCAAAAAAAATAAAAAATAAAATAAAAAGAAGTGTTATGCTTCCCTAAACAAAAAGAAAAAAAAATATGAAGTTTTTTAAGGGAGAGAGGAAATACTTTGGGTGATTTTCCTGCATGTGTAAACTCATTGTTTTATCTTCCTTTATATGTAAATTTAATATACACTTTCCCAAATAATACCAAACGGAATTGCCTACTCCGTTTTTGTCTTTATTATTGACTCAAACGGAGTAGGCTAATCCGTGTTATTCATTGAATTATTGAACGGAGTTGCCTACTCCATTTACCTATTTGTTCCAAATTTGTTTCCACTTTATTCTTCCAAATGGAGTGTCTTGCTTGTTCCAAATTCTTTTGTTCCAATTTTTTTGTTCGAATTTTTTTTCTTCAAATGTTTTGTTCCAATTACAATTTTCTTATTGGTTGTTTTTTGTTTCAATTTTTTTTTGCTTTTTAAACCTTTCTATCTTTTTTTAAAAATATTTTAATATTACTCCGTCCCCAATTTGATTACAAATTATGGGTTACGAAGTAAAATTTTTTACTTTTTGAAATCATTTTATTTACAAGTTGGTATATCAATAAGATATAAAAATTACATATTAAAAAACTACATCAAAAGTTCTACAAAACAAGAGGTGACAAGAATATTTTATTTTATCAAATACTTAATGAAATCACGTAAACAAATACAGAGTAAAGTTATCGAGAGGACATAGAAAACAATTGTAATCTATTTAAGGACGGAGGAAGTATTATAATTTTTAGTTTCTGAAAGAAATCGATTAATTTTTGTTACTTAGAAATTATTTATAATAAAATAATTATAGTGAGTTTGACTTTATAGTCAGCATCTTCTGGAATTTTTGGACATATCAGAATACTTATGAGTTCACTTGTTAACAATTTGTCGTCCTTGCCTCTTGTGTAATCTGGTCTGCATTATCATACATGGTCATATACATTACCAAAAAAGTATAGTAATTTGCACATGTACACTGTCACATTACAACATGGCCAAGTCACATTACCATAGTGCAAAGTCCTATTTCGGGAAAAACAATATGAAAGTCCTATTTTTATATTTTTTTCTATGTTTTAGTTCTATTTAGGATGATTTCTATAAAATGTATTAAAGAAACACCTTGGTTCCCATGACATTGGGAACCAATGTCATGGGATGACCCGGGGGCACTCCGGTGCCCCGTTCGTAAAATTGACGGTTCCTACTCCCCTTAACCCCCCGGTAAACCCCCCCACCCCGCCCCAACCCGAACGCACCCCCCATCCCTTTCAATTGCACCCCACAAGTTGATTTTGACTTTGGAGTCATATTTTGACTCCAAAATCAAAATCAACTTGTGGGGTGCAATTGAAGGGGGTGGGGGGGGTGCGTTCGGGTTGGGGCGGGGTGGGGGGGTTTACCGAGGGGGTTAAGGGGGTAGGAACCGTGAATTTTACGAAAGGGGAACCGGAGCGCACCCGGGTCATCTCATGACATTGGTTTCCAATGTCCAATGTCATGGAAACCTTGCCCTTAAAGAAAAGGAAAATACTAAAGATAATGGCTACCGGTAATTGTTTACATACATTACTGAAATAAACAAGTAAAGTTTACATACATTTATATAAACAAAGTTTTACATATATTGGTCATTTACTCAATACTTATCACTTTCCTTTGTTTATTCACTCCACAGGAAAGCGGCAAAAGCCTGCCCGGCCACGCCCTGCCCGTCCGACCTCGTAGCGGAGTCAAGTTCGTCCATCCTAATCCAAACAAAGAGCGGGTGGCATTCCTTAGGTTTTCGCCCACGGTGCGGTTCTTCGATTTGAGATATTGGACCTAAAGCACGAGCAAAAGGCAACCATGACCGGTAATATACAAAACCCTTTAAATCTTTTTGTGCTCGCAGCTATAGATTTTGACTTCAGATGTAAGATCATACAGTAATTCATGGTGTGAGTTAAATTGTTGATCTGATTGGATTGTGTTTTTTTTCTTTGTTGGGAAGATTCTAACTTTTTATGCTCTAGTAAAAGTTGAATTCCGTAGAATCCAGTTTAAGCTTGCTATTGTTATTGCTGAAGTTGGATTTTCCATACATGTGTGAATGTTGAGCCCATTCAGGTATTATGTGTCTGTTTGTCTGATATTTAACTCTTGTTCAGATTATGTTCTGGAGCAAGAAATGGAAATCGAAGCATTAGAAGCTATCCTAATGGATGACTTCAAGGGTTTGTGACAGGCCGTCCATGTTTAATGCTTATTTTAGTGAGCCCCAAGCTATTTGAGTTTCATGAGTGTTATCTTCCATTTCTTTTTGTCCCAGAACTTCACACTGGTGAAAGTGGACTGAGCACATCCAGAAGATGCTTTCAAATTGCTATATCTCCTCAGGTATATATGTTATGTGAACTGTTAAGTTTTTCTTGAGAATTGCATTTCTAAAGTAATTCTCATTATTAACCTTTTATTGTAACAATGTGTAAATTGGTTTGAACACTTTCTTTTTCAACTGTGTTTGTCATGGTATTGGTTCTTTTTACCTGCCTCTCAATTTCTGACACTACTTTCATCATTTGTTTTATCATCAACATTCTTAATGTCTTATCAACTTTACCTATTTTTTATAGGAGGAGGAGGCAGATGAACAAATAAACTTGTCAGGTTTTACTACAGTAACTTCATGGATACCTCAATCAGATATATTATGCACTTCATTCTGCCTACTGCTTTGGATAATAATGCTTACCACCTAAATGCATCTGCAGTTCGACTTGCATTAATTTTCTCGCACACTGAAAAGTATCCTGATGAGCCCCCACTTTTGGATGTCAAAAGGTATGAGCTACCCTTTTTTTATTGCCAAAAATGGGAAAAAATAAATAAATACCAACTACCTGCCTTAAAAAAAACAACTACCTGTTTAGATCTGGACTTTGGGTTTGGACCCTGACCTGAAGAGTGGGCTTGGAGTAATTTGCTGCCTAACTAGGATCAGGAAGAAGTCAGGCTCGAACATGTGATGAGGTTGGCCCACAGGCCACAGCTGGCCTCCTTGGACAATCAAGCTCCACCCACATCCAACCTCATGGACTTAGCTGTTAAAAGCATCTAGCATAGGCCGGGCTACCCAGTTTGGTGTATTCTGGTTGTATACTGACCTATACTCCCCTGCTGGACCACCCATGTGGACCTTGGAATTTCTGCAGTCAGGGCCAAGAGGCCTGGTCCCTTTCTGCACCTTGCACGCCTATATAATATATAGTATATCCCACATTTGGTGGGGTGGCACAATCTCATAGTACTCAATAGCACTTCTCATTGCCTTAGTCCCCTCCCCAAGGGTCTCAAGACCATCATGCGGTCATCATGATATACAAATTTCTGTAATTCTGTGGTCCTCATATCATAGGATCTGCTTATACGAAGTATATCATTTTAATGGCCACTGAGCTTATTTGGGGGGCACTTGCATGACTGTTTTGTTTTAATAAATCTCGTTGGTAGTTTTTCAGTTTAAAGGGAATTCAACCTGGAGACCTTAGAACTTTGAAAGAAAAGCTTGAACAAGAGGTAATTTGTACATCCTTGATCTTCTATAGTGCACTGTTTGACATCTTTGTGCTAATCATATCATATGCTAGAGGTAAATAATATGCATTCTGAATATTGTTTCTATAAAAAAAATCAATGCCAATAAATTGAAGAAGCATGCCTGAAATCTTAGTTCAGTTTTATACGGAATAACAAATGATCAATGATTAGTTTATATTGAAGAGAACTAATTGCATAGTTGTATGTCTAAACACATTTTTCTTGGTTAAAAAAAGATAGAAGAAAAGTTCCATCCCAGTATTCCACCATTCCAACAAGGCACAATTGTAGCTTGTCTGCAGGTGAATATCTAGATGGAGAAACTGAGCATCATGTCCTCCTAAATTTATTTGAAGTGTAAAGTTTTTGGCTGTTGCATTTATTTAACCACTTAAATGCACAGTTTCCATGACCATAATTTATCATGGAGCTTGAACTGTTATGATTGTATTATTCAGGCAACTGAGAATCTTGGTATGGCAATGATTTTTACATTGGTCACATCAGCAAAAGAATGGCTATCTGAACTTTTTGCTAAGGATGCTGATGATGAATTTGCTGGACAAGCTGAAGTGGCAAAAGATGAGGTATGTTGTTTAATTGTCCAACCTGTTGCATAAAGAGATCCGAAACATACACAAGATTGTATGTATCATTATGTGTACCCCAATTTTATGTCACTTAACTGAAAAGGGTGCAAACCAAAATGAGAAAATGTGTTTTTGACTTATCAATCTTTTCTTCAGTTCAACAACTTCAAGGTCCCCTTAGGCTATGGTTTTTCTGTGATGCTTTTATCAAACTGCAAATCCGCCTGGTCCTAAACTTATAGCCATATGCTTTGATTTGAGTTATTGAAAAGGCCCAATAAAAATTGTAGCTTGCATTATCATTTGATTAAGGGCTAACATGATTTAACGACATGTCGACATGTATGTTTACCTTTTTTTCTAGTATCTGCAGTCATGCAAAAATTTCAAGCAAGCTTTTGTTGTATCCTCCAATGTATCTTGGTGTCTGACTCATGGATATCAGGATTTGATATTTCCCTCATTTCCTTCTACTTTGATCTTCAGTTAAAAAGCAGTTACAAGTTGATATGAAGCCAACATTTTAATCAACCTTCTATTACAAGCTTAGACACAATTTGTTTATTGGGCTTGGAATATATGCTTAACTCATCTTGACTGCAAACAATGAGCTACAGATCTATCTTGCATTTTAACCACCATTTTTTATTCAGCTCATTAACAACAACCCTGTAAGGTATGACAAGGTATGATGAGGGTGGGTGTATGCATACCTTACCCCCTACCTTTTCATTTAGAGAGGTTGTTTTTGAAATACCCTCGCCTAAAGTGTACAACTCATTAGCAGCATTGCAAGTTTTATTCACATTGTAGGACTGTAAGTAATAGTGGGAAATTTTGTTTATATAAAACCCCGTCTGTCCTAGAGTATTCATGTAGTTTGATTTTTTAGTCAAAGTTGGCGGATACTCTGGACAGAGAAAGCATCTTGTTCTTATAGAAGTAACTAGAGCAACTGGCTGCTGAATAGTGAATTTGGTTATGTACTTTTGAATCTTTCCAGAATAGAGTTTCTTTATGATATTTCAATTTTAACTTTGGTGGATGGATGGTGCATTAACAGTGTATGCACATTGTCTATTGTTATGTTCTCAGATGCTAATATTGCCAGTTGATTTAAATTCAATTTTGTTTTTTCAAATGTAATAAGGTTCTATTTTTATTTTAGATAGTTGTGCCTCATGGAGAACCAGTAACCATTGAAACATTCTTGGCATGGAGGGAAAGATTTGAGGCTGAACTAGCCCTGGAAAGAGCCAAGTAAGTAGGGAGTGTATCTTATGTTACTCACATATCAACCAAGTCAAGAAAATCAATTGATATGCTATAGACATTTGTGAGTCATGATTTCCTTTTTAATACAGTTATAAACATTTACTTCACACACAGTTAGCAATTAGTACATTGTGGTGATGGGACACAAAAAGTTGTCATACTCTGATGAAGGTTTCATTAGGGGTGCAAGGTGAATAGGAGCCAAATAAATAATTTGCCAAAGAATATATGAGTTTTTTCTTAATTTACCAAGACTATACATGGAAACAAAGAACACCTGTAGATAACCTTTTTAACTATATACGCTTGGAGTCAAAAGCTGTATTCGTTTTTCCTTTGTGGTGAAAATTGTTTAAAACACGATGCCATTTGCTTTCAGAAGCAGTAGTCCTGATAAATAAAACAAAATTCAGGTTAATGCCAGATTCAGCGCTTTCAGTTCCCAAGGAAAAGAAGCTGACAGGCAGGCAATGGTTTGAAAGTGGAAGAGCATCTTCGGTATTATTTATTTATTTTCCATCCAGCACCAATGGAGCTAGAAGAGTTATTATTCAAAGTGTTTTAGCTTTTGACAAAAAATGGATTAATCTAAATCCCGCGTCAAACTTCTTTTGGCTTTTACTTTCTATGAAGTTTTGGTAGTAAATGCAGCAATGCATCAAGGGTCCATGTGTCCAATATAAATAGTCTGTCTACATCTTGACCCCTAGACCTCAACAGAGTTGGGTTTTTGCTGGGCTTGTTGTTATTCTTCTTTATTGTTTTTTATTTATGGAGTATTTATTTATCCATCCACCCATCCATCCATCCATCCACGGAGTATTAAATAATTAGTTTTGCTTTCTTCCTTCCAATGAACTGTTTCATGTATAATATTAAACCTCGGCCAAAGAAACCGGGCTTATCATGTTTTTTCACCCAGAGTCCTTTAGTGTGTGAGCAAGATTTTCCAATACTATTTGATCCCAACTCCCATTGGCTAACTGTATCTACCTGGCTGGAGATAAA
Source organism: Cuscuta campestris (assembly GCA_900332095.2). Classification (NCBI taxonomy): domain Eukaryota; kingdom Viridiplantae; phylum Streptophyta; class Magnoliopsida; order Solanales; family Convolvulaceae; genus Cuscuta; species Cuscuta campestris. The sequence goes on along the minus strand of OOIL02000462.1, from coordinate 61,896 downwards.
TGAATTTGTTGTACTTAGCACAGTGGATTTGTTTGGAACCTGAAAAGTGCCAGGGAAAGAAAATAGTGGGAATATTTGGAAGAAAAGATATTTATGTTGAAAATAATACCATCGGGGCTGTAGTTGGATTTGATTTTTGACCAGAAAAAACAGATTGTATTAGATAGTTGTATTGGACAAATGGTAAGGGATGAGATATCAGTGAGTATTGTCCTTGTATTCCTACATTTGGCTCTTCATATAATCTCCCTAACCAAATGACCCGGCGTGGCATGCTCATAAGCTCGCTTCATTTGTCATTTGGTTTCTACAGAAGGGCGCAACGACTGTTGCTGAAGAGTCTGATGAAGGAGAAGAAGATATTGATTTTGATGATGAAGACTTTGAAGGTCACTTCCCATTTCCCCTTTCCCATTTCTACAGAAGTACACTAGTATACTTTACCCTCTTCTTTTTGTGAACAGATGTAACACATGCCTTTTGTGTTTTTGTAGTTGATGAAGACGATATGCTGGAGCACTATCTAGCAGCAGAAAGACCAGCATAAGATCCTCTCATTTGGCTTTATCTAAAGCTTTTACATCACTTGAACTCTGCATTTATATAGTTTCTATAAGGATCTAAATGTGAGATTGATCCTTAGGGCTCTTCTGGTTTTAGATTACTAGGGGTTTTAGGTTGATTGAGCTGATTCTGATTCTCATATCAGCTAGAATCACGTGCTGTTGTGTTGGTTTGAGATTTTGTCTAAAATCAGTCCCCGTGATTCTGCTCCCCAGAGCCTCATATTTAGAACCGATCAGGTGGTTTTTTTTAGAGCCAATAGACAAATCCAGAAGTGACTCGAGTATCAAAACCAGAATTTGAACAAAAAATGAGCCTCTGGCTCGACAATGATTCTTGGCGGTCTTGATTTGTGTTAGAATTGGGATGTCGTTACACACGAAGTTTGGAAAATACATTTGATGCATATTGTTGAATTAGTACTATTTGGAGTTTAAAATGAATATGCTTCGTGACTAGTTGACTAAATATGATTTGATGCATACCGTTTTTTTGGTAACACTAGAATTGAGTGAATATTGTCACATTCCTAAGTCTGGTATGGTCTTTCCTAAATTTGATATAGCGTGCAATATGCTCGTATAGAAGACAAATATTGGGAAAATAGACAAAAAAAAAGTGGTTCAAAATGTGTAAAGCTGTTGGCATGATGTAAATGAAACAGATTTATTTTTTTCCATTTGCCATTACATCACGGAATTGTTTCTCCTTTTTTTTTTTGAAAAGGCACATTTTTGTTGATGAGTTTTTATCCTAGTGGCGTTGTATTCTATTTCAATTATTCACATTAGTTCAATCAGTAAAATTTATGTTATCATATGAGACAGCTGAATTAGAATGGGTTCGAAAAATGGCCCTGTTTTCGATTTTGATTCGGGTTTTAGAATACTCCGTACCAAATGTGGCGTAATGCGCCTACCAAACGCGCTTTTGGGAATAAAATTAATGCGGGCGAGTGGTGTCAGTCCATACCTGCCACAACCATACCTACTTTTTTGTTTATGTGTACTCGGTAATAACACCATAACAGTCCTTTAAAAAATAAAGCACGTGACCATCAGGGGTGAATTCGGGTCGGTCCAAATACAATCACTGCCGGTAAAACCCACGTTTTCCTCGTTCTAAATAGGAATCTATGTTTAAAAAAGGAAAAGAGAATTGGCATTTTTTCCGGGAAAGGAAATCATTTAAAGAAAAGAAGAAAAGAAAAGAAAAAAAGTTGTTCCTATATTTCCGTAGGCTTGAAGGAGTTAAGCTGACCAACTGATGGTAGATGGAGTAGTATAGTATAAATTAATCACAAAGCCTTTGTGTTGTTAAATCTTGGTGTCCGAGAGAAATCATGATGAGTTTCTCCAAATTGGGTTTATTGATCCTGCTTCATTTCTTGGTTTCTCCGAAACCCATTTCATCATCATCATCAGAAGAGATCCCAAAGGCTTTCTTGAAATTGGCAAAGGAAAGAGATGTGTTTGATTGGATGGTGGGGATAAGGAGGAAGATACATGAGAATCCTGAATTGGGGTATGAGGAATTTGAGACCAGTAAGGTGATAAGGGCGAAGCTGGATGAGTTGGGGATTCCTTACAAGCACCCCCTTGCTGTAACTGGTGTCGTTGGCTATCTTGGTTCTGAAAATCCTCCATTTGTGGCTCTAAGAGCTGACATGGATGCTCTTTCTATGCAGGTTGCTTTCCCTTTCATTTGTTTGTTTGGGCAGTTTTAGACTGTGTTTTGCCATGTGCAGCAGTTGAGTGTATTATGGCTTTTTGAATTTGCATAGGAATTGCTGGAGTGGGAGCACAAGAGTAAGATTGATGGAAAGATGCACGGCTGCGGACATGATTCACATGTTGCAATGCTTCTGGGTGCTGCCAAGATTCTTCAACAGCATAAACACATGCTTCAGGTTTGATTCTTGATGATGTCTGTCTCTCTGTTACAGTGTCAGTGTGTGCCCCCCTTCAAAATGCCGTTCATAACCCATACTACAGTATAAGACATCATGCTCTGAGTTATAGAGCCCATTTGGTAAGTCTCATTTGGATGAAATCAGTGGATTTGCTTAATCATCTGAACGGAAAAAGTTTTAGTAAAATGAATTTCAGTCGCATAGGTAAATCAAAAGCTGCTTATTGATTTGATTATATTGATGATGATGCTGCCACAAACGGCCTTATTTGGCTGAAACGAATTCTTCCGAAACACTCTTCTTTTACACAAGTTGAACCATTTCAGCCAAACAACATCAAATGAGCTCTTCGTTTCATTTAAACCTAAAATTAGTTTCGATGCAATATAATTTTGATCACAGGGAACAGTTGTTTTGGTTTTCCAACCAGCAGAGGAAGGTGGTATGGGGGCAAAGAAAATGGTAGATGCAGGAGCACTAGAGAAGGTGGAGGCTATGTTTGCAGTGCACGTAAGTCCTAGCTATGCTCTTGGGGAAGTAGCATCCAGATCCGGTTCATTTGGTGCAGGAAGTGGCTTCTTTGAAGCCGTGATAAGTGGGAAAGGCGGTCACGGTGCTATTCCTCAACTTGCAATTGACCCAATTCTTGCTGCTTCAAATGTCGTCGTCAGCTTGCAGCATCTTGTCTCCCGAGAAGCTGATCCTTTAGACCCTCAGGTAACAACATCAATTCTGTTTTTATGCCCCGAATAAAATATTTTCCAATCCATTATCCTCTCTTGGCTTGTGGTTAAAATGGTGGAAACAAAATGCTGTTTTGAGCTGTTGATTTGTGTGCTACTAGCTCATATTTACTGTGGTCTGTGTAACCTGTTTCACCAAGCTAAGACTAACACAATGACCATGCTTAAGGGGTTTAAGTTGCAGCTCTATGTTTATGTTACAGTATTTTCACATCACGACAAGTTTGATTTTTCAAGATCAATAATGAGGCAACTCCAGTCTATTGCCTACCAACTTTCTCAAACAAAATTAGTGCATTCCTCAAGACACACATACTTTTAATATTAGCCCCAATTTATGTTGAAATCTACGGTGAGTGTTACATCTATCAAGTGATGAATTGTGAATTTAAAAGATGCTAAGTTGTGATATGAATAAAAACTAAATACAAATTAACCGACAATTTATCGAAATTTGGGTGTTGTGGTTTGATAGCGTCACTTCTAATAACCGCAAGCAAGACTTAGCTTCAGTTTACCAAACTAACTCTTTGCATAAAAAGCAAAGTTGCTTGAAAAGCCAGGACAATGCCGGCAGTAGCCATTTATCTTATCTTATCTTATGCAAGGAGGAAGTTGAGGCAATATGTGATAACAGATCAATGTATGCTACTACGTACATGCACTTGCGCTCCCTTTGTTGTTTCATCCTAAATGGTGGACTTTTGTGATACGAGTAACTTGAAACGTTATATGTTTGGTTTGAATGTTTCTATATCAATGTGGTATATATGACTTTAAGATTGAACACTTGGCTTCCTCGTTTATAGGTTGTCACAATTGGCCAATTTCAAGGAGGTGGCGCATATAACGTGATTCCTGATTCTGTTACTCTTGGTGGAACATTTCGGGGCTTCTCAGTGGGGGGAATGACACGTCTAAGGACACGTATCGAGGAGGTTAGTTATGCTTCAAGATGTGACCAAAAAAGAAGAAGCTAAGGCTATGTTTATCTTTGTTTATAAGGATATTATTTGTTACTAATAGTTACTCGATGGCTACCACCTAAATAAGTAACAGGTAATAGTAGGACAAGCCGCGGTTCAAAGGTGCAATGCAACGGTTAAGTTTGATGAAGAGAGTCCATTCGTCCCTCCCACCATCAACGACAAAGGACTGCATCTCTACTTCCACCAAGTTGCTTCTGACATGCTTGGGAGTTCTCGTGTCAAAGAAGCTGAGCCGATGATGGCCAGCGAAGATTTTTCCTTCTACCAACAAGTGGTGCCCGGCTACATTTACTTGCTGGGTTTGCAAGATGAAAATGGCGAAAAACTTGCATTCCCACACTCGCCCTACTTTAAGGTCAATGAAGATGCTCTTCCTTACGGCGCCGCACTCCAGGCGTCTTTGGCAGTGAGGTACATTCTTGATCACAATTCAGAGGTTCCATTGCAAAGTGCAAGCAAGCGTGATGAATTATGATTATTTATGAGAGAGATCAGATCTTAACCCACATTTATTTGTTGTATGCCTTGCATTTATTTATCTAAATATTGCTGCTCTATAATAATAGTAGTATATGGAACTTCATATCTGCTTTTATATATATATATATATATATATATATATATATATATATATATATGATGGCTTTCTTGCTCATTGTTTTTTCCAATTAATGAGCATCAAACACAAATAAGTTTCAGGAAAATAGTTTGAGATCAAATACACGATTTATGTGCATGATCGAAAACTCTAAATTGGGGAGAAAACTTTTGAAACAAAAAATTCTATCATCAACAAAAAAATAAGTGGGTACGATGAGTTCTCATCTCTAGTAAACGCAATTTAAATATGATCATTAAGGAACAACTTTAATTTCACACAAGAATACACAAGCTTTGCTAAAAGTATCACAAATTCACATCACACCAAAAATTGAACCCCGAGGTACGTAGCTTTGAACATGCTCCCAAAGATATGCAGAGTCATGAAATGAATGTAAAAAATAACCGGCGGCGAAGGAGGGGAGGAGGGACAGTAAGACATATGCCCTACGGACAACCGTAGATCACTCCAGAAAGCCTCACTTTGTAGTACCGTGCTAAATTCATTTCATATCTCGGATGAAATATGATATGAATTTAGCACGGTATTGGAAATGGTTTAACGTCCTGGGGTGTTTTCCCGTGTTTAACGTTGTTAGGTGTTAAACACTGCCCTCAAGGGGTGTTTCCGAGGTGTTATTCCCTCTATGTCAAACCTTTAACGATCGAAAAAGCGGTGCCCCCATTTCAAACAGCTATAATGCCGTTCAGCTTTTTTAAAAATATGGTTCCCTAATTTTCTCTTATGGCAATATCAGTTGGTAAATAATTGAACAGATGTACCTGTTTAATCTTAAAGTAAAAGAGAGAGAGAGAGAGAAACTGTAGATAGCAAAGGAGGAGCTCGAAATACTGGACAAAGACCTTGATACGTTAACGAGATTCAAAAGAATGTATTACGAGAAAAACAAAAGGAGATCAAAGCTAAGAGGGTGTTTGGGAGTGATTAGCTTATTGATAAAGTGATTTCTACAAAAGCTGAAAGCAAAAGCACCTCATACCTACTTCTCCAAAACGGTGTTCCATGTAGAAAATAATGTTGGTGAAAAGCAGAAACTGACATGCCAAACAGAGTAAAATCACTTCCACTCAAAGCAGAAGCTAAATTGTTAAAAGCAGCGCACTGCCAAACACCCTCTAAATATGGATGAAGTAGTGTTTTTTTATTTATGTAATAATGTTGTGTTTTTTAATTTTATTTACTTTCTGTTAAGAGGAATTTGAGAATAACAGAAAAAAACGAGAAAACACGACAACAGATTTAACGTGGTTCACCAACGTTGTGTTGGCTAGTCCACGGGAAGAGGGGGGAGCAGTTTTATTTCTGATGGAGAGGCAAAAAACAGAATACAACCTAGGGTTTGTAGTAGCACCCATATAAATAGTGCTTGGCTAAAACCCTAACAGACTTGGGCCCCAAACTACAGATTTAACAGATAATTAGAAGCCCAGTTAGAAAAAAGATTCGGTCATCTCAGGATTTGGATCTCTCGAGATTTGGATTTCTCGACTTCTTCTGAAATTGGATTTCTCGACTTCTCCGGAATTCGGATTTCTCGACTTCTCCGGAATTCGGATCACTCCGGATCTAGAGGAGTCAGATTCAAGGCATTACAACAAATTTCCACCTTGACTTGAATTCTCCATACAGATTCTTCAGACGCACTATGGTTGTGCCAGGCCTCTAACTCTTCCTCAGAATTACCCCGCAGGGCAACTAACAGCTTCTGATGTTAAGCAAGTCCAAATAGCGTTGAAACTTGCTTTGCGGAACCGGCTTTGTGAACATATCAGCAGGATTATCAGCAGTTCCTACTTTCTTCACCTGCATTCTTCTCTCACTCCTCAGGAAATGATACCTCACGTCAATATGCTTGGTTCTCTCATGATGGACTTGATCCTTGGCTAGACAAATCGCACTCAAACTGTCACAATACACTGTAGCCTTATCATGATGCAGACTGAGATCACTAACCAGCCCTTTCAGCCAAATTCCCTCTTTCGCAGCTTCTGTCAAAGCCTTGTACTCTGCTTCCGTAGTTGACAAAGTCACTGTAGGTTGCAAAGTTGCCTTCCAGCTAATAATAGAACCTCCAAGAGTAAACACATAGCCAGTCATCGATCTTCTCGTGTCAACATCTCCAGCATAGTCAGAATCAGAATATCCTGTAACCAAACACTGAGTATCACCTCCATAAATGAGACCAACGTCAGATGTACCCCTAAGGTACCGGAAAATCCTCTTCACAGCCTGCCAATGTTCTCTCCCTGGTTGTCCCATGAATCTGCTAACTACACTTACTGCATGTGCTATATCTGGCCTTGTACAGGCCATAACATACATCAAACTTCCTACAGCACTGGCATAAGGGACTCGTGACTTATACTCCTTCTCTTCTTCTGACTGTGGAGCGAACATGGCAGTGAGATGGATATTGGCAGCACTGGGGGTGTCAATAGGCTTAGATGAAGACATGCCAAACCTCGTCAAGACCTTCTGAATGTAACCTCTTTGTGACAAGAAAAGTTTCCTTTTCCTCTCTGTCTCTAATGATCTCCATTCCTAAAATCTTCTGAGCGGCTCCCAGATCCTTCATCTCAAACTCAGCACTAAGTAAACCCTTCAGCTTCTGGACGTCATACTTTTGCTTTGCAGCTATCAACATATCATCTACATAGAGCACCAGATAGATGAATGAATCATCTTTGAGCCGATTGTAGTAGACACAACAATCATATGAGCTCCGAGTATAGCCCAACTTCACCATATAGCTGTCAAATCTTTTGTACCACTGTCTTGGGGACTGCTTAAGTCCGTATAAGGACTTCTTCAACTTGCAAACGTGACTTTCCTTCCCTGGAACTTGGAAACCATCCGGCTGAGTCATGTATATCTCTTCCTCCAACTCTCCATGTAGAAAAGCTGTCTTCACATCAAGTTGTTCGAGCTCTAGATTTTGATGTGCAACTATTGCTAGTAGCACGCGGATAGAAGTGTGTCTGACCACAGGTGAGAAAATCTCATTGTAGTCCACTCCCTCTCTTTGGTTGAAACTTCTCGCAATGACCCTGGCTTTATACTTGACCCCTTCTGCTGGTGATATCCCTTCCTTCTTCTTGAAAACCCATTTGCAAGTAATAATCTTTCTCCCCGGAGGCTTTATGACAAGATCTAATGTTTGATTCTTATTCAGAGACTCCATCTCATCTCCCATCGCGGCTAACCATTTTTCAGAATCAGGACTTAAAACAGCTTCTCTGTATGTAGATGGTTCAGAAGTATCTACCTCTTCAGCAACCTGCAGTGCATAACCCACCATGTCCTCAAAACCATACCTCATAGGTGGCCGAACTCCAACCCTTCTTGGTCGATCTTGAGCTATACTACGATGGGTATCTGATGGCATAGATTCTGGGAAATCAGTTTCTGTCTGTGGCTCTTGATTCTCCTCTTCAGGTTCTTTCATATCACTCTCGTTCTGAGTGACTTGAAGCTCCACCTGTTTATCAAGGCTCTTAGTTTTTGTCGTAGTTATAGGCTTCACGATGGTTCTAAACAGAGAACTTTCATCAAAAACAACGTTTCTGCTCAGGATAACCCTCTTTTCTGCTGGAGACCAGATTCTAAAACCTTTCACTCCATCTCCGTAGCCCACAAATACTCCCTTTTTAGCTCATGGTTCTAGCTTACCTTCACTGACATGGTAGTAAGCTGTACAACCAAAAGCTCTCAGATTTGAATAATCAGCAGCTTTTCCTAACCACATCTCCACAAGTGTCTTGCACTGAATGCCTGTATGTGGTCCGCGGTTAATCAAGTAACAGGCTGTACTAACCGCTTCTGCCCAGAACCTCCTGTCTAGCCTGACATTAGAGAGCATGCACCTTGCTCTCTCCAGAAGTGTTTGATTCATCCGCTCAGCTACACCGTTCTGTTGTGGTGTATTTCTGACTGTACGATGTCGAGCAATCCCTTCATCCTTACAGAATTGATCAAATTCAGACCAACAGAATTCGAGCCCATTATCAGTTCGCAACCTCTTGATCTTCTTCCCTGTTTGATTTTCCATCAATGTTTTCCACTCCTTGAACTTCTGGAGAGCATCACTTTTGTGCTTCATCATGTACACCCAAGTCATCCTTGAGTAATCATCAATAATTGACACAAAAAATCTGCATCCTCCCAAAGACTCAACTCGGCATAGACCCCAGCAATCAGAATGGATGTAATCAAGTATGCCTTTTGTTCTATGAATGGCCTTTGGAAACTTGTTGCGATGTAGTTTTCCAAAAACACAATGTTCACAAAACTCCAGAATCTTTACCTTATGACCCGCAAGAAGATCCTCCTTTGACAGAATTTGCATCCCTTTTTCACCCATATGACCAAGTCTCATGTGCCACAACTTGGTCATATCTTCCTGCTTGACTTCTGATGATGCAATATGGACTGAACCTGTAACCGTGGAAACTTGTAAAAAATACAAAGTACCCCGCATGACACCTTTCAGAATCAGATTTGAACCCTTCCAGATGCGCAAAACTCCATCTTTTCCTGACCAACTGAACCCCTTGCTGTCCAAAAGACTGAGAGATATCAGATTCTTTGTCATCAATGGCACGTGCCTGACCTCGTTCAATGTGCAGAAGCTACCATCATGTGTCCTTATCTTGATCGAGCCTGTCCCAACCACCTTGCAGACAAAACTGTTGGCCATCGAAATGCTCCCTCTGTCTACCTGCTCATAAGTCGTGAACCACTCTCTCCTTGGACAAATGTGATAGGATGCCCCAGAATCTAGAACCCACACATCTGAGTGATGAGTATTTTCATCAGCAACTAAGGCAATGTCTTCTTCAGAGTTGGTGTCTTCTTCAGCAACAGCAGCAGAAACTGACTGTTTTTCGGATTGCTTCTTCTTCTTTGGACAATCAAACTTCCAATGCCCCTTCTCCTTGCAGTAATTACAGACATCATCCGGCTTTGCACCCTTTGACGACGGCTTTCTCTCCTTCTTCTTTCCGCCGTATTTCTTTCCCTTTCTGGTACTGGTGAATAGGCCGGAAGGTTGTACATCTGTACTCGTGCTGTTAGCCTTATGCCGCAATTCTCTGCTGTGAAGGGCCGATCTAACTTCTTCCAGAGACACAGTATCTTTCCCAACAATGAACGATTGAACAAAATTCTCAAACGATATTGGAAGAGATACCAACAGAATCAGGGCATCATCTTCATCCTCGATTTTTACATCGATATTACGCAATTCTAATAACAAAGTATTTAATTGCTCTAAATGTTCCCTGAGTGGTGTACCTTCAGCCATTCGTAAACTGAATAGACGTTGTTTCAGAAGTAGCTTGTTGGTTAAAGATTTCGTTATGTACAGACTCTCCAACTTCAACCACAAGCCAGCAGCAGTCTCCTCGTCTGAGACCTCCATGATAACGTCATCTGGCAGACACAGCATGATCGTCGAGTGCGCCTTCTCTTCCAGAGTCTCCATCTCAGGAGTAGCGACGGTGTTTTTGTCTTTCGACAACGACAGCCAGAAACCTTGTTGTTTCAATAAAGCCCGCATCTTGAACTGCCATAAACTGAAACTATTCCTCCCTGTGAATTTGTCGATTTTCACGTTCAAATCAGACATCTCGAAATTCTTTAAGAACACAGATTAACCTGGAGGCTCCGATACCAGTTTGTTAAGAGGAATTCGAGAATAACAGAAAAAAATGAGAAAACACGACAACAGATTTAACGTGGTTCACCAACGTTGTGTTGGCTAGTCCACGGGAAGAGGGGGGAGCAGTTTTATTTCTGATGGAGAGGCAAAAAACAGAATACAACCTAGGGTTTGTAGTAGCACACATATAAATAGTGCTTGGCTAAAACCCTAACAGACTTGGGCCCCAACTACAGATTTAACAGATAATTAGAAACCCAATTAGAAAAAAGATTCGGTCATCTCAGGATTTGGATCTCTCGAGATTCGGATTTCTCGACTTCTTCTGAAATCGGATTTCTCGACTTCTCCGGAATTCGGATTTCTCGACTTCTCCGGAATTCGGATCACTCCGGATCTGGAGCTGTAACGAGTCAGATTCAAGGCATTACAACACTTTCTTTTATTTAATATATTTTTTAATGAATTATTGAAGTTTTAATTTTATTAATTAATGATATCCGATTAATGTATTTTTATAAAATATATATTAAAAAAGATCTAAAATCCCGATTTGAAGCCCGGTATTTTCACCGAAATTGTAGTGTATATTAAAGAGGGACTAAGGCTCCGTTCCGTTCAACTTATTTTTTCTGATCTGATCTGATTCTAATAAGTTCTGATCTGATCTGGTCTGATCTGATCTGATCTGATTGGATCTGATCTGATCTGATATGATCTGATTGGATCTGATCTGATCTAATCTGATTGGATCTGATCTGATCTGATTGGATCTGATCTGATCTGATTGGATCTGATATGATTGGATCTGATCTGATCTGATTGGATCTGATCTGATTGGATCTGATGTGATCTGGTCTGATCTGATTAATTATGATTTAATTTAAAATTTCAAATCAATAATTTAATTTGACTTTATAATAATGTTTGAAAATTGTAATGATAATTCATGTTATAATATAATCAATATTTTTTATTTAATGATTCCTTTTTAATAAAATAAAAATAGTTAATTCATATATTAGAATAATCATTCATATTATAATGTAATAATATTTTTTATTTTATGATAATTTTTTTGTAAAATTAGAATTATACATTGGAATAAATATTTAATTTAGATATACATTTAAAAGTAATTAAATTTAGATAATCAATATATAGAAGAGATATTATTTTTATTAAAATATCTCATCCTTATAAAAG
>OOIL02000462.1:11765-50110 GCA_900332095.2 Cuscuta campestris | reverse complement strand
TTTTATTAAAATATCTCATCCTTATAAAAGATCAAAAGTTTAGAAACTCAAATTACAAGTAGCAATAAAAATATATTTTAAAAGTAGAATTAGATTGACATTGTCAATGTATTTTAAAACTAATTTTTCCGACGTCTAATAATTAAGGATTACTTTCTCAGCTTTTTATTTAACCTATTTCTAAAGTTTATTCTTTTTCATTTTTAAGAACAATAATAATAATAATAATAATAATAATGATGATGACGATGATGATGGTGATGATGATGATCATAATAATAATAATAATAATAATAATATAATAATAATAATAATAATAATAATAATATAATAATAATAATAATAATAATTCTTGATGAGATCTTATTTTAATAAGTCTTGATCTGATCTGATCTGATTGGATCTGATCTGATCTGATCTGATTCGATCTGATCTGATTCGATCTGGTCTGATCTGATCTGATCTGATTTTAATAAGAATAAGAAAAAATAAGAAAAAATAATTTGAACGGAACGGGGCCTAAAACTGATATGAAGAGATCCTAAGAGAAGTTTAGAAACCCCTATATTTCTAATGCTCTTAAGACTATGCCCAATGATGAATGGTATTTAAGAAATTCATCAATGTCAATATCACACAATGGAGTAAACAAAAAAATTAAAATATCTGATACTTTTAGTAAAGCTTTAACATTTAATAATTTTTAATTTATTACTTCTTCCGTGTAGCAAAAAAAATTAAAATATGTGATACTTTTAGTAAAGCTTTAATATGTTAAAATTGAAGTATTAGATCATTTAACATTTAACTTATTCTTGCAGAAACTCAAATAATTTAAAGTACAACTTTATAATGTTTTTGAAATCACACAGACTAACATAAGTAAAAAACTTATTTTAAACTTATCATATTGTTGATAAAAATATTCTGCATTAGTATAGTTTCTTTTTTTTCCAATAGACTCCATTCAATTTGCATTGATATAATAAGTTATTTAAATGCTTTGTCTCTTTTTTTTTCTTCGATAATAAGAGTATAATTAGAAGGTCAAACTATGAAATTAAATCTCTCCCAAGTCAAAACAGGAACTGTTTTAGGGAACAGAAGGAGTATAGTTTCTTGAAACACGCCCAATGAATAAAAAATTAAGAGTATGGTTGAAATCAATTCAAATCAAGCTACATTGTTGAAGAAAAAGTTTAAAAAATTTGACAAAAAAATTAAAAAAATCCGGGTTTTCCAGATTTTACTTGGACCGGACCGGAAAAAACAGGCCCAGACCGGTCCAAACTGAAATCTAACTGGCTTTCGGTCCTATACTTTAGGTGATTCTGATTTTCTGGTTTTTTCGATTCCGGTTCGATCCGGTTTTGGACCGATGATACCCCTACACATTGTCATCCGTCATTGTCACCACTAGAGTGCCGTCGCGGATTGTCGACGGTTATTAAAAAGGGACAATAACTTCGAATTTGTTTTTAATTCCTATCAATTTCAAACAGATTCTCGTATTAAAAAATGAATTTTTTGATAAACTATTTTTTGTGGTTTACAAATTTTGATTTTTTATAAATAAACTATAGCTATACATTTTTCTTATCTGTTAATTTTTTATATTAAAAGTGGTTTAAAAAGAACAAGTTCTCGAAATAGTCCTTTATAACGGGGAATTTTCATATTTAGTCCATCTTATCAAATACTCCCTCCGTTCCACAAAACCCTTCCTCTTTCGTTTTTTTTGCTTTCCACAAAACACTTCCACTTTCTATTAAAAAACCACTTTTACTCCTACTTTTTCATAACCTACCTATCACATCATACTTTTTTACTAATAACCAAACTATCTCATCTCACTTTTTCCCATAACATCAAGGGTAAAATTGGTAAGTCAACCAAAATTACACTTTCCTTATTTTTCGCCAAAGTCAAAACCGGAAGAGTTTTGTGGAACGGAAGGAGTATTATTTTCATGGTCTTTATTGATTGGGTACCATTTCACGTTTGGTCCTTGTCTAACGGCACGAAGACGAAAAAATAGACGAAGGATTAAACGTGGAATGATACCCAATTAATAAAGACTATCTATTTAATATTCAATAAATATGGACTAAATATGGAAACACTCTATTTATAAAAGACTATTTAGAGAATTTACTCGGATTTAAATCATTTTGGTCTTGGACCCCGAGTGAATCGATGACTAAAATTGGATCGAAGATTGGACCAGACAGTAGCGATTGAACATTTGGGCTTCTTGTTTTCCGGAAGCTCCTCCCCTCGATCAGAGCCTTCTCGCCTGAGAATTTTCCTCCACAAAACAAAAACTTGGTGTCTAAACTTGCAAAATTTTCACCAAATAAATCAATAAAAAAGAAAATAAAACAAGAAAACTACTTGCATGTTAGTTGGATTTTCTTCATTATTATTATTAATTTTCCTCCAAGCTTGCAAATTCAGCCAAACTAAATTCAAGAGACGACATAGATAGATAGATAGATCTTCCACCTCAGGCCGGCCAGGCACGTACTCATGCATATATCATCGTCATCATCGTAAGATCAGTTGTTGATTTCTATATATTTCGGGCTCCGGTCAACGTTTCACCCCACCAACATTAAATTCGCCAAATCATATCGTCAAAGCTATAATAAATACGACATGGATGGAAGGTACGTGCATGCATGCATGCATGGCTTCATGAGCCGAGTGCTTCATTATTAATATATGAGAGATGGAAGATAGAGATTAAATTAATTAATATATTACACTCGGTATCGATCAGATTGGAGAGATCGAATTATATTATATATGGTCATCGTCTTCAAAAGTATAATAATGATGGGTGAGAACAATGTGATGAGGATATCGTCATCGCCTTCCGCAAAATTGATAGACGATGCAATTTCAAGCAAGAACCCGCAGAGCAGCGTGACGTGCGTGTACCAGACGCACATCGGCGGCCACTGGCGGAGCGTCACCGTGGTGTGGAACAAGAACGTCATGAACCACAGCGTGACCCTGACGGTGGACAGCATCGAGGAGGTGGAGGAGGGGGGCCACGATCACCACCCCACCTGCAAGATCGACCTCAAGCCCTGGAACTTCTGGGCCAAGAAGGGCTACAAGACGTTCGAGGTCGACGGGAACCACCTCGAGGCCTATTGGGACCTCCGCTCTCCTAAATTCTCCGGGAGCGGAAGCCCCGAGCCCTGCTCGGACTACTACGTGGCGTTGGTGGCGGAGGAGGAGGTGGTGCTCCTTCTCGGCGACCACAAGAAGAAGGCGTACAAGCGGAGCAAGGCCCGGCCCGCCCTGGTCGATGCCGTGCACTTCTACAAGAAGGAGCACGTCTTCGGGAAGAAGAGCTTCTCGACGAGGGCGAGATTGGACAATAAGATGAACAAAGAATGCGAGATCGTGGTGGAGCTGAGCTCCACCACGGCAGGCGGCTCTTCCTTTTCTTCTTCGTCTTCATCTTCGAATTATAATAACAATGGTTTCAACAAAGATCCGGAGATGTGGATAAGCATAGAGGGGATCGTGTTGGTCCACGTGAAGAGTTTGCAGTGGAAGTTCAGGGGGAATCAGACGGTGGTGGTCAACAAGCTGCCGGTGCAGGTGTATTGGGACGTCCACGATTGGTTGTTTTGTAGCAGTAGCAGCAGCAGCTTGCCCGGCGGCGGATGGGAGCACGGGCTGTTCATATTCAAGCCGGAGGGGACGACAGGGGAGACGACGACGAGTGATGCGGAGGAGAGCGGCAGCGCGGGCGGAGATAGCAGCGAGTGCGGCAGCACGGAAAGCAGGTACTACTCAACCACGCAGAGTCACTCCGGCGGCGGCGGGTCAACGCCCTTTTGCCTTTTTTTGTATGCATGGAAGCTTGAGTAGCTGAAATTTCGGCTCCCATTTGTACTGTTCATACATACATATATACTCCCTAGTTTATTCTCTGTATCTTAATTCTTAATAATTACTCGTATAAATATAGACATATAGTACGTACGTCGTGGGTAGCCTCAAATCAATGCAAAGCATAAAGAAATTGAAAGCAGCAAGCCAGCCAGCATATTATTGCATGCATGCATGCTTAATGGGTCGATCAAAAGTATTTTCACCCATCACTGCACAGCAACCATTGAGTATGTTAGGCTACACCACTTTGGTGGAGATAGAGAACTTGCACATATATGATAGATAGAGAACTTGCACATGATCGAAGTGCGTGTGTTATTGATGCAAGACTTTTTCAATGCCTCGTTTGACACTGATGAAAACTCCCGATTAAAAGGCCATGTAAAAATAGAATGAAAATGTAAAATGTAAAAGTAAAGAGTACGTGACTATAGAGTTGGAGTATGGATATCGTGTCCTTAGGCTAGGGATAGCGACATTGGTTATTAGGAATTGAGCACCAAAAAATAACTAAACACTAATATCAAATACAGAGTAATGTTATGTGAATCTAGCTAGACCTAATTAAAGGCCGGAGAAGGTACAATATACAAAGGTAATCAAGCCGTACCCCCATGTACTTTGAAAATGGCATCAATATTCATTCTGTTTTTAAAATATATTTCTAAAATTAAAATTTATTTCTAAAATTCTCATGGTTTCAAAACCTTGCACCAATATCCCATTTGACCATTTTCGGATCATTTTCTTGTCATCCTCCGACGAAGAGTAGGCATTGGTGCATATTCTTCAAAGCATAGGGAGCAACATAGCTCATTTTTCTTTTAATTTTTTGTTTATTTTTAACTCTTTGTCAACTCTGTTTCCGTTTCTTAGAAAAAAAATTTAAAATTTATTTTCTAGTTTTTTAAATAATGTTTTAAAATATTCAACATTGTTTGTTTCAAAAATTTACATATACTCCATCCATCTCAAATTAACATTTTCAATTTTTTGTTTTCTAAAATAAAAATATGGAAAGTTCAATAAACAAAATCCCGAATAAAAAGATAACATTTAAAATATGGCAAAACAAAGTGAAAAAAATTGAAACATGCAAAAAGTACTCTTATGCAAAAAAATTTTTAGGAATGTCTAGAATAAGTGAATAACTACATCAAATCTTTTGTAGGTGTAAAATTAAAAAAATAAAATTTATATTTTAATAACTACATCAAAAGTTCTACAAAACAAGAGGTGACAAGACTATATTATTTTATTAAACAACTAACAAAAATAAGTAAAGAAAATAATTAAAATATAACTATTACTCCCTCTGTCTCGGAGTATTCGTCTAGTTTTGACTTTTGGAACTGTTCATCTAAGAACTTTGACTCATCAAATTCTCTCAATGTGTAAGCCTAAATATAGTCATGTGTGATCTTGTTTGATTTGTCTTTACATATAGATTATTAATACATAATTTCTATAATTTTTTAATGGCCTAATAGCTTCGGTGCCCCCTGTGGTTTGGAAAATTGGCACTAATACCCCCTCTGTTTTCAAAACTTATTTCTAAAGTTCATGTGGTTTCAAAACGTTGCACCCACACCCCCTCTGGTCATTTTCCGGCCATTTTCCGGCGAAGAGGGGGCTTTGGCGCATAATTTCTAAACCATAGGGGGCACTTGTGCTCATTTCTTATTTTTCGTTTATTATTTGTGTTTTTCCTTCTTTTTCATTTTCCTAGATTTTTTTAAAAATTTCTTTTCAATTTTTATAATGTTTTAAATTTTTTTAAAATTCTTTGTATTTGAACTAATAAAAAAATTAACATACATTACATCTATCTCAAATTAAACATTTTCACTTTTTCTTACATAGAATAATTTTTTGGAAAGCTCAAAAAGAAAACCAAAAATAAAAATATGGAAAAACGAAATGAAAAAATTAAAATACTAAAAAAAGAGTCTTCTACAAAAACAATTTTGGAATACGCCTAAAAATATCCTTAAAATTGAGATGTCGAAAAAAGATAATCATTTTTATTTTTGTATTATTTTGTTTCTTATTTTATTTATCATTTTTTAGAAGTTCTAAAAAAATTACCTTTTTTCGGAAAAATAAAAATTGTTAATTTGAGACGTGCCGATGCATTATATGTTAATTTTTTCAAACAAAAATAACTTTAAATTTTAAGAACATTATAAAATTAATTGTAAAATAACCTTTATTAATAAATGAAACAAATAAAGGAAAAAATTGGGGAAAAAAGAGAGAAATAAAAAATCAGCACTGGTACCCCCGTGGTTTAGAAAATATGCACAAATGCCCCTCTTCTTCGCTGGAAAAATGACCGGAAAATGATCAGAGGGAGCACGGGTGCAACGTTTTGAAACCACAAGGACTTTAGAAATAAGTTTTGAAAACAGAGGGGGTATTGCTGCCTATTTTACAAACCACGGGGGGTACTGGCGCTATTTGGCCATTTTTTAATATACAAATTACACAATAAAATGAATTAAAGAAGTGTATGAGATGATGTGTAAAAATGAAATTGGAGATAAATGACTTTAAAAAAGGATATGCCTCCTCTCATTCGTGGAGATATGATAGGTGAACTAAAAGCCCACCAACGAAACTTGACTACATAATAGGGCCGAACTTGGCTCTTTCTTCCAATGAAAATCTTTAAACAGATATTTCGCAAAGAGATTGGCAAAATTTAATATTGGTAGCACATGTGGTCGTGGCCTATGATTATTTACCAGACTTGTTCGGCATTTGTTTCTGATGAGCGAGAGAGACAATAAAGGGGAATCCAGAGGAATAGAGAGAGAATTGGCTATTTCTTTTTCCCCATTTTCTCTTCACACCTCTTTCATTTGTTTGGCCATGGAACCTCCACGCCTTCCTTCTATACTTCTTGCTCCCAGATTCCTCCATTGTTCACTCTTCCCCAGTCTCATCATCTCGAGAAAATAGAACCAAAATCAAAACAGTGTTTACTATTATTTGATTTATATCCTTCTGGCAGTTCTGGGTCGTGGTATTTGTGGTTCATGTGTCGAGTTTTGCCAGAAAGATTTGATTATTTGAGGTGAAAAATTCTGGGCATCTATGCAACTACAATTCTTTGAGACAGTTTGGAAGAATTTGCCATTTTGTTGTTTTGCTATGTTGGTTTTTGGCGTTCTTGAAAAGAGAGATTAAAAAAAAGGAGCTCTAACCCTTGGATGGAATCATTGGAATGGGGATTGTTGTTGAGGAATTGAGAAAAGGGAAGATGAAAGGTGAGGAGAAAGACAAAGAGAAGCGGATGGATCATCATCCTATATTTCCCAGACTGCATATAAGTGATGCAGATAGAAGAGGGCCAAGGGCACCTCCAAGAAACAAAATGGCTGCCCTTACTGAAGAACCATACCCTGCAAATTCCCTTCCACCAATCTCAATGCTCCCACTCCCACCTCCCAATTTGGCTGCTCTGAGTCATGTGAGTTCAACCATTATAATGCAACTGTTTTCTCTATTTATTGGTCATTTTTTTCCCAATCTTTCATTCTGTTATTGTTTTTGCTACTCTCTGTGTGGATCATTTATGGAATGAGATGTAGTTTGGTAGACTGCAATAATATATATGGAGTAGCTTAATATACTCCGTAACAAAGTATGTTTTCTCTAAATTTGGACTATATATGCATCTGATTGCATTGCATTCGGTCTTACCAAACTGCACCTTAGATTAATGGTAGAAACTTGATGAGCCATGTGACTTGTTTTGATTTACTATGTCTGCTTTGTTCTGTATGCATTATGCCTGCAATGTCTGGCCCTGCACTTATATAATGCGAAACCCATCCATTGTTTGCAGTCCCATCACCTAGTACGCTTATTATAAGAATTGGCTTAGTTTTGCTATACTTATATATCATCTCTTCTCTAGAAGGTTGCAACATGAAGCGCTTTTTAACATGAATTTAACCAACTGCATACAATTAGGCTCCATTTTGCCTGGGCTATCTGGCTGATGGCTAAATCCGCTTAATTTTCCGAAAGGGTGTGTGTTTTGTGACATCGCTGCAACCCAAAGAAGTTTGGATCAATAACATACTCAGTAAATTTCATGCCACTAATGCCTCCGTACTAAAATATTCTTTATATCTGAGAATGCCTGAAATTGGGGCTTCTCTTATGTGATATCTTAATGGAAATGCAGGCAGATTCTAATGAGAAAATGTTTTCTACCTTCTGCTATCCCTCTGGTCTATCTCATCCATACGCCAGCGCTATTCACTTTACACACGGTGAACCGAGTTTCACAACACCAAGAAATCCAAATTTAACGCCAATAAATTATCAATATTTAAGTGATACAGGGGATTTTCCAAGCACCTCTGGCTATAGTTTTTCTGCAATGAAGCATGGAAATGATGGTGATTTTAGTGTTCCTAAATTTTATCACATAGGGAAACATCCTAAAAGTGAAAACATAGAGAAGATCGTTGAAAAAGGAAAGGATACACCCTCAAGCTCCAATGTTTGTAACAAAATTCAAAGTAGTTCTGAAAAACCATCTAAAAAGAGCCCAAATGTGATAAAGAAAAGGAACCACTTTGAAAAAGAGAGTTGCAATCTGGGAGATGAATATTTTGAAGACGATGATGAATATGGGAAGATGGAGAAGAGTGATAAAAAGAGGTGCTTCCATGATGGAAGACCATGATCAAGGGCCTTCTCAAACAGGCAGAAATGGGGACATCTCAAATGTCTCAGATGTAAATTTATCCCCCGATGATATTGTAAAAATGTTAGGACAGAAGCTATTCTGGAAAGCTAGGAAGACCATTCTGCAGTAAGTATCCTTAACTGCTTTTGCTTCAATCTCATATGTACTTTCTCTCTCTCTCTCTCTCTCTTTCATTGTCTCACACATTTCCTTCCATCCAATTCCAGTCAGCAAAGGATCTTTGTACAGCAAATTTTTGAGCTCCATAGGTTAATAAAGGTACTTCCTAATTTTCCATACATGGCCATATTAGGAATAAGAATATTTATTTCTCCCTCCGTCGGGGTTTTGTTGTTCATTTGTTCCAACACCACAAATTCAAGGAATGAGGGAGAGTTGGGGGTTGAACTTGGGTGAGGCGTGAGAATGTGTGGTGCTTCAACCACTTGAGCACCTCTCACCCTCACAAAGTACACTCTTTAAGGGATATTTTGGGAACTTTTCATTATTTGGTTACTAAATATAGTACCTTGACAACTAAATTCTGACATCCCAAAAAGGAAAAGTGGACAACTTAACCCGGACAGAGGGAGTAATAATTACTTTATATTATTTATGTTTTTTTTGACTGTATAACTTAACCTGGACTTCTTAATATTTATCTTTTGTGGCCACTTTCGTTAGGGTAAATTTGGGTGAAATTGTTAATATTCCTGGAATTTGTGATTGTATGAAGTTGTTGAATTATGATATAATTATTTGAAATATTTTTTGCCAAAATAATATGAGAAGTGGCTAAAATGACCATATTGGGGAAAGAATACTTCCTGTCATGCTTGCTAGTATTTATACCCTTATTCATCAAATACAATGTCTGCTTCTAATGCTTGCCAATATTTTTTAACAGGTTCAGAAAATGATTGCTCGTTCACCCGATATCTTATTTGAAGATAACATCTATACAGGAAAATCTCTTATGACATCATCTTCCACGAAGAAACTACCATGCACTAATGCTGTCGAACCGAAAACATATTCTTCTCCAAAGACAAAGGGCATTTCGGGCAGTAGAGCAGAGAACATAAGAGATAAGAAGCCAATTCTTCACGAAGAACCTTATTCAGGATTGGCATCCCCTGCCCATGAGGCAAAATCAGGACCTTGGTGCTTACCCGCAAACCAATGGCTTGTTCCCTTAAGATCTCCTTCTGAAGGGCTTGTCTACAAACCTTATTCGGGTCCTTGTCCCCCGCCTGGAGCAATACTTGCCCCTCTTTATGGAGGTTGCAGGCCATTGAACATATCTTATGGGATCGGGCTTTTCCCTAGCCCGTCCGTTGGCCAGGCCTACTTTCAACCATATGCCATGCCCGTGATAAACTCACCCACACGTGATCCGAGTTCGGTGAAACCATATGGAACAAAAGCAATACATAACACATCACATGGGGCCCAGAGTGGGATCGTCTCGAATGGGGCCCACCAAAGCTTGCAGACAGATAGAGGGAGTGATTTGCAGGGAAGTACTGCAAGTAGTCCTTCTGAGAGGGACGCACTCTCTCTTTTTCCCACCAAACCAACCGGAGAAGATTCAGACCGACCTGTCCATAATCAGAACAACAGGCAAGCGTTTCGAGTGATCAAAGTTGTGCCTCACAAGCCCAACACAGCATCAGAATCTGCCGCTCGGATTTTCAAGTCAATACAAGAAGAAAGGAAACAACATTGACCGACTGTTTGTCACATCTCATATATACATACAGTAAGTGTAGACTAATATATTAATGGCCAGTGCAGCAGTAGTTGGGTTTAACTGTGTTGTATTCATATATTTCTGCAGTGTTCATTTATCCTGATTCCATGGCAACGAAAGTTGGTTTTTTATGTTTTGTCTTATCTTGGAAATACGAAAGAGGAAAATGAAGATGAATGTGTCCAGAGCTCTTTAGAGCTGGATCACAAGAAAATCAAAGAAGAACACAATGGTGGTGTGTAAGAGAAAGAGAGGAGCACTTGACCCAAACCAACACGGAAGCTAGCACAAGTAAGCAAGCAAGGCTTCTTAAGCCTAACTTATATCCCAGGTTTCCACCTTGACGTTGGGGACTTGAGGTTGGCCAATATGTCTCACCCACTAGTCGATAAGCCGAACGTCATGGGCTTCCGTAATAAATATTCTTGTGGTGGGTTACCGGGCGTGTGTGAGGGATTTAGGCATTTGAATGATAGGATTAGTTAAAGACTTTTTTTTGAAAAATCATTGAACCGTAACAAATGACATCCAATTTTTGATTTCGTTCACATAATCTAATCCTAGAAATTTAAATTCTAATTTTAAGTCAATTTGAAATTAGCTCTATTGAAATTTAATCCGAATCAAGACTACGTGCCTCAAAATTTGTAAATATAATTTTTTTTATTGAATTTCACTCGACCTGACTTAATGCTTTAATCAAAATCTATCTGGCCAAACTGACATTGATTCAATCAGTACGCAAGCTGACTCGACTAGGCTTCACCCAAACTAGATTTTGACTCAAATCTAGAGCGAAGTATATTGAGCCAAAGTTTGCATCTTTCGAACTTAATTTGATTTAATCTTGAATGTGACTGTAATACGGATTAGTATCGAGTACTTGAGACGTAATAAACACTTAATTAAAACTGGAAGAAGCAAAGTTGGTAAAACTATAAACTGATGCATTAATAGTAACAAAATTATGTGGAATAATGAGAATATGTTAGAACCAAATACTTGGTTTAAGTCATAACAGAGACCAAAATATGATAAAAATTACTCTTATTTATGAGAGATATTTGTTAACTCATAAAATAATTCTAATCACCCAAAATGTTTTTATCAACTTCTAATGGTCTTTTTTGTAGTACTATTTCTCCCTACCATATAAATTACTCTCTACATCCCTCTTGGTTATTTCAATTTTGACTTGTACGATCTTCAATGCAACACTTTGATCGTTAATATCTTTATTTATAAATAACTATATATTATAAAAATATGATATTTCAAAATTATATTTCAAGATAAACCCATTGATATTAAAGTTTTATCATAATTCAATGTATATCCTCTGTAATTCGTAATCAAAATTATAAAAAATTGACCGTGCAAGTCAAAATTGAAAGAACAAAGAGAGACCGAGGGAGTATTTTGTAACTATTATGACTATTTTGATATACATTGAAAAATTAAGTGAATATAAACATATTTTATGTCTATTAATTCATTAATCAATGTATCAAAAAAGCATACTGGTCATTCAATAATTTAGACTTGCATAAGTTTGTTACTATTGATGCATTAGTTTATAGTTTTACTAATTTTGGTTCTTCACATTTCAACAAGTGTTTATTATGACTTGACTACTCGATACTTATTACTCCGTAGTAACTCGAGTGTACTTCGGATCGGTTAATATTTGAATCAATATATTTCGAGTCAAATTCAAGCGTGAATTGAATTAAGTTTGGCTAACTTTGGATCAATATACTTTGATTTATGTTACGACTTGCCAGACCCGGCGAGTTGGATTACCTTTCTTGGTCCAAAGATTATATTCTTCGGTTTCGAGGAAAAACATTTTTTACAATCCTGATTTTTTTTACTTTTCATCACAAATATCTTGGTTTTTCATTGTTTTTGAAAACATGAGTACTATCTTATTATTTTAGTATTTGTATTTCTTAGAATAGTTCCTCTTCCATTTTTTTTATTTTTCCTAAAATACTTCTATTTTTAAAAAAAATGACTCATATATCTAAATTAAGTCATTGCAATTTCACATTCAATTTACATTAATATAATAAGTCATTTAGATAATTAGTCAATTTTTCTTATAGTGAACATATAATTAGAAAGTCAAACTACGAAAATAAATTTCTCCAAAATCAAAACAAAGATTTTAGGAGAGAGAGGGAGTACTTAGCAATTCTCATCCGTAACGTATGGAACTTTACCTCCTCCTGACTTTTAAAGCCCGTTCTTCCCTCCCCACTTCCACGCTCTCTCAGATGACCAGACTTTCCTTCCGCTCTCCCTCCCGAAATTCCGGAGGATTTCTTCATAATATTCACGGAATAAGATACGGTGGCAATATAAAAGAGGGCCGATTGCGCCATATATCGAAGGTTAGCGGCGAATATCCAGCGGCAAAGCAGAGATTCCCCTCTATTGATTTCCTTCATAAAGCGATTGTCTTTGTGGTACCCTCACTCGCCCATCTATTGAGCTGAAGCCTCTTCAGCTCAGTCTCTGTTGATGTTTATGGAAAGTGAATCGGTCGCGTGATGTTCTATATTCTGTCCTTATTCTGCCATCTGAATTCTGAGCTGTGAAGAAATTACGCGTTCAGATCTTATTCTGCTCTAACACTGTTCGGTAGTTCGGAAGCCGGATTTAGGTATCTTTCCTCTTTTTTTTTTTTTTTGAAACCGGCCTAATCCCTACTGTGATTTTACAGTTCATGAGAATTTGCTTCTTCTTTTTTGTTTTCCTGCTGAAATTTGAAGTCTTGAATTCGGAGTTGTTCATCTAAAGAGAAGTTTGAGTTGATAAAAGTGAAATAACGATGCAGTCAAGGGGATCATTGGAAGAGGGGAAAGACCTTTCTGTTAGATCAACAAATCAATATAAGCCACTACCTCTAAGATTACTTCAGTTTCTTCTTTTGTTTCTGGGTATCTGTGTTGCATTTTCACTTGTTAGTATGTACACAGTCCGTTATTTTGGAATCCAGACTACAGTTCCTATGTTACAATCCGGACTTGAGTCGTGTTATCAAGAAATAAGTAGTTTGGAGAATTGGATTAGGCCTCCATCACATCTTTTGCATAATCTAAATGACACGGAGCTATTATGGCGAGCTTCGTTTGTACCACAAGTGAAGGATTATCCTTTTAAGAGAAAACCCAGGATTGCATTCATGTTCTTGACTAGAGGGCCTCTGCCTTTGGCCCCATTGTGGGAGAAGTTTTTTAAGGGAAATGAGGAGCTCTATTCAATCTATATTCATTCTTTGCCATCTTATACACCCGATTTCAACACTTCATCAGTGTTTTATGGTCGACAAATACCTAGCCAGGTAATTTTTATTGTACAGTCATTCTATTTCCCCATTTGTTTGTTTAACATTTGAAGCATGTATCCTGAGGTTAAATATTGGTTCTATGTTGTCACAAAAATGTCATAAAATACTTTTATAGTGTAATTAAGTTTTGAAGCTTGCCCTTTAGCTTTGTATTATGTAGGCATACATTCTTTGGAATGGAAATTATGTAGTGTTTCACACACTAGAACTGAAAAAAGCTATTGTTTTGTTGGGTTGTTTTTTAATTAAAACTTGAAATGGTCTTGATATTTACTAAGAGTGTAATTAAGTTTTAAAAGGTTTCTTTTTAGCTATTAAAAGCTCTCCCTTTAGGTATTGTTGAGTTGGGGGGTTTAAAAAGAGTCTTGGTAAATCATACTATCATAGCATGCTTTTCTATCTTTCATCCAAACTATGACTTGACCAGACATTGACCCTTATTCCTTTCTGAATGTGGTGTGCTGGCATATTTTATTGATTGCTAACTGCCTAACTAGTATGAAGCAATTTAGTACTCCATATGTTTTGGACTGGCAGCAACTCTACACACTGAATGAATGCACTTGGAGTTCACATATATTTCTAGCTCCAGTTGTTTTACATATTCTGCTAAGCTCTTATACTTTATGAATGAGGGTCATACTTTTGAGCACTGTGAACCTTTTTGCATAATTGCATTCAAAGTGGCGTTTATTTCCTGCATATGTGTTCTGTTATGCATTCTGCTTTTAAACATCATTTTGTTTTTCTTCTCTATTGTTCGAATTTCTAAAAGATCTGTCGTGTTTGCTTTTCTTTTATATTCAAATTTATATTTTATGGTTTCAAAATCAGAAACATGTTTCGGAAGACAACAAAAACACTATATTCCAATTTCTAATCATAACCAAAACCGTAACCATAACCATAACCATTTGTTTTTGTTTTCTAAAACCGAACAGAGAAACACAGGTATGTATCAAAGAATCCAAAACATTATCTTACTCCAAACATATTTGAACAGACAGTGGGAGTATTTATGTTTTCAAAATGGTGAAGAAAAATACAAAAAACAGGTTAAAACATTTATACCCTGAACCGAACACAGAATTTACTACTGTATAATGAATGATTGTGATGCAGGTAGCAGAGTGGGGAAGGATGAACATGTGTGACGCAGAAAGGCGGCTTCTTGCTAATGCGTTACTTGACATATCAAACGAATGGTTTGTCCTCCTTTCCGAGGCATGCATTCCTCTTCATAACTTCAGCATTGTTTATCACTACATATCAAGATCCAGATACAGCTTCATGGGTGCTGTTGATGACCAAGGACCTTATGGGAGAGGGCGTTACAATGCAAAAATGTCACCCACGGTTAACCTAACCGATTGGCGTAAAGGGTCCCAGTGGTTTGAAGTAAACAGAAAGTTGGCCGTTGACATCATCAAAGATGAGGTTTACTACCCCAAGTTTGAGCAGTTCTGCAGGCCGGCTTGTTATGTGGATGAACACTACTTCCCCACCATGCTGAGCATGGAGTCTCCTGGCCTCCTTGCGAACCGGAGTCTGACATGGGTCGATTGGTCAAGGGGCGGGCCTCACCCCGCTACATATGGCAAGGGTGACATTACTGATCAACTGTTCAAGAAGATATCTGACAAGACATGCTTTTACAACAACCAGCTGACCAATCTCTGCTTTCTTTTCGCGAGAAAATTTGCTCCCAGTGCTTTGGACCCTTTGCTAGAACACTCATCCAAATTCATGGGCTTCTGAAAAGCCACTTCCTTTTTTGTGTGTATGAAATGACCATTACTATACCATACCCTTACTTGGGGTGATTACATTATTGATTCGTGCCCAGGAATGTTTCTAGTAGTAATTTAGTAGGGATGATGCACGCCCTCTCTAAAGTCTTTCCCCGGAGTGTCATTTATTGAAGTCAAGAGTGGACAAGTAAAATAGAGGAGGCTCTAGCACGCAACTCTTGTACGATGCAACTGAAGGTTCATAATTGTTCATACTTTTTCATAACCACTGCATCCATTGTTACAACCCTCCTACATCCTGTCCACAACATTCAACCTATTCTTTGCTTATTCGAGTTTGATCTCACTCAACAAAAAAAATTGAGTCTGTTTAAATTTTGTTTAAAAATTGACCTAGGTCGATCACTAGAAATTTAGCTCGTTTTATGATGGATTTATTCTGTCGTAAGGGGGTCCAAAGCTCTCGCTAATATAATTTGCAATGGATCATATGATGGTTTATGAAACAGTGCAAACGAGTCGTGTTAGCAATTTATAAACCATCAAACACAAAATTTAGGCGGAGCAAGATGACATTTATTATTAAAACTTAGCAAGCCAAGGAGTGCGCAAAGGAAGTGATTCCAATAGGTATGATATTTAGTTACTCTCTCCGTGTAAAAAAAATTGTTTGCTGTTGTTTACGAAGTTTGACTAAAGTCATTTTTAATTTAATTTATTTGAAAATTGGTAAGGAATTAAAAATCCTGTGAATAATAAATAAACTACTTAAATTGGGATAGAAAGAGTATAAAACATAAACTTGGAAATATTGGCATAAATCTTGAGCATCAATTCGGTTTGGTATAGTCATCCCTTTGAACTTGCTTGTCTCCATCACTTCACACCCAAACATTTCAACGACCAACCATCGGCAAAAAGCTCAGTCGTACAGTTAACAAATAACATGCACTATAACTAGTACTCCCTCCGTCCCAAAAAGTTTTTCCTGTTTCATTTTTTGCGCATCCCATAAAACATTTCTATCCCGTCTTGAATGCCAAAAAAACTTTCAAAATAACTTCTACCCACAATAAAGAAGAAATTTTGTAAATTTTAGGCATTTTAGATGTCGTTAGAAGTGTTTTATGGGATGCGCAAAAAATGAAACAAGAAAGACTTTTTGGGACGGAGGGAGTACTTATTAGACCTTCACAAACACGGATTCAATTCGGGTCGGGCTTGAGGTTAATTTATTCCTCATATATTGAGCGGGCAAGCCCGCCAATAAATCTCGAGCCAAACGTCATGCTCATACCCGCCCATGAAAGTGATCCAAATAGGCCACATGGCGGCCCAACCTATAGCTTTTTAATATATAATTTTTTGAACAAATTCTAAATCCATCAAAAAAGTTACAAAATTTGACATGAATGTTTTTATTTGAATGTAAAATCCTTTGTAAAAGTTTCATGTCAAAAAGACTTGTCAATAATGTCTAAATTATTATTTTTTTAGTTTTTCCCTCAAGCTCTAGCTAGGTTATCATCACATTTTTGGCCAAATTTTGAATTCATCAAAAAAGTTGTCAAATTTCACATGGATGTTTCTATTTGCATGTAAAATATTTTGCAAAAGTCTAGTGTAAAAAAAACTTGTCAATAACGTCTTTGTCATTATTTTTTTTAGTTTTGGCCTCGACCTTTAGGGGTACCATCTTAGTTTTGGGACAAATTTTAAATATATCTAAGAAAGTTGTAAAATTTGACATAGATGTTTCTATTTACATATAAAATTCTTTGTAAAAGTTTCATGTCAAAAAGACTTATCGATAATGTCTAGACTACTATTTTTTAGTTTTGGATTCAAGCTCTTAGACCCATCAATTTTTTTGCCAAATTTTAAATCCATAAAAAAGAGTTACAAAATTTGACATGGAAGTTTCTATTTGCATGTAAAATCATTTGTAAAAGTTTCATATCAAAAAGACTTGTCAACAATGTCTAAATTATTAATTTTTTAGTTTTAGTCTCGAGCTCTAGGGGTTCCATCATATTTTTTGGCCAAATTTTAAATTCTTCAAAAAAGTAACCAAATTCGACATGAATGTTTCTATTTGCATGTAAAATTCTTTATAAAATTTTCATGTCAAAAAGACTTGTCAATAATATCTAAAATATTATTTTTTTAGTTTTGGCCTCGAGGTCTACCATCACATTTTTTGGCCAAATTTTAAATTCTAGACATTATTGACAAATCTTTTTGATATGAAACTGTTACAAAGCATTTTACATGCAAATGGAAACATCCATGTCAAATTTTACAACTTTTTTGAAGGATTTAATATTTATTCAATAAATGTGATCATACTCCTAAGAGCTTGAGACCAAAACTAAAAATAATAATAATTCAGATGAAAATAATTGATCAATCATCACCCAAACATTGACTAATTTGGGCATTGTCATGCGCTCCTTCAATCGTAAAATCAATGAGTCCTAAAAGACATTATACTCTTATAGAAAAGGAGGCCGATTCTAGAGCCACTGGAATCCAGTCGCGACAGAAGCCACTGCCCCTCTACGGAGCTCCGTTCATGAAATTTATGATTCCTACCCCCCTAACCCCCCCGCCAAGTCTCGGCCCAAACTACTCCCCTCACCTACGTCAATTGCACCTCGCAAGTATAAAGTCAAAAAAGAATAACAAATCCATTGTACGTTATATACATTTCAGATGACGATGAGGTCATAAATCAAAGCATGTGGATCTTGTAAGTTTGTGGGGTGCAGCGGAAATCACCAATTAAAAAATATGCAAACAGATCAAACAAATATGCTATAACATTTGTAGCACTGTCACAGTAACATATGACAGACAGAGTGCTATAACATATTCAATTCTCTGTCACAACCACACATGCACAATATAAAGTAAAAGTAGTAAACAATACAAAAGAATTATTTACGCAGATCGAAGCAACACTCCAATGTCTACGGGGCCCACATCCGTGTACTAGCCCTTCCATTAAATCACAGTAAGAATTGCACAACCAATCACAAGAGAACATTCTAATATATTGATTTGTCTACTTACAAATGACTTGACGACAAACTCTATTTGCGTCTATCTCCACGGCTTGTTACAGCTCACCAACAACAGCGTACATAAGAACATTCAACAATAGAGAAGGAAAAATCAGGAATATCACCCAAAACGCATGCTATTTGCATATAAAATCCTTTGTAAAAGTTTAATGTCAAAAATATTTGTCAATAATGTCTTAATTATTATTTTTTTAGTTTTGGTGTCGAGCTCTTAAGGGTACCATAACATTTTTTAGCTAAATTTTAAATCCATCCAAAAAGTTGCAAAATTTTATATGGATGTTTCTAGGGGTGAGCATGGTACGGTATTTAGCCCGTACCGATACCGTACCAAATATTTCGGTTCGGTATGGGATTTTATACCGTACCGATCCCGATCCCGACATATCGGTTCGGTATAGTTCGGCATGGTTCGGTATCGGTTTCGGTACAAATCGGGATGAATATACATACCTACTTTACACCTTAAAGTTTAACAATGCCCCTTTATTTTTGAAAATTAAAAGTGAATTTAAATAAAAAAAACATGAAAAATTAAAAAAATGAATATTTAAATGCAATGGATGCATATCAAAACATAGTTTATATTTCACAAACTAAAAAAATGAACGACAACAAAGGATTTTTCGAATCTTTGTGAATACTTTTATGTTTATACACAAAAGCTAAAACTCAAATAAAAGTATAACTTACACATGATAAAACTTGAACCAATTTTTTTTAAAAAAATTACTCTGTATTATTTAGTGAAGGAATATGAAAAATATTACTCCGGGGTATTATTTTTTTATAATATTTTAGTATATATGTTCGGTTTGGGATTTTTGGTATGGTACGTCACCTCGTACCGTTCCCAAATACCGTACCGACCATTCGGTTCGGTACGGTTCGGTTTCTTCTCGGTACTTTTTCGGTTCGGTATTCTCGGTTTTTTCGGGAAATTTCGGTATCGGTTCGGTACTTACTCACCCCTAGATGTTTCTATTTGCATGCATGTAAAATCCTTTTTAAAAATTTAATGTCAAAAAGACTTGTCAATAACGTCTTCATTATTATTTTTTAGTTTTAGTCTCGAATTCTTAGAGTTACCATCACATTTTTAGCCAAATTTGAAATACATCAAAAAAATTGCAAAACCTGACACGAATGTTTCTACTTGCATGTAAAAACCGTTGTAAAAGTTTCATGACAAAAAAATTTGTCAATAACGTCTTAATTATTATTCTTTTAGTTTTGGCCTCGTGCTCTTAGAGGTACCATCACATGTTTTGGCAAAATTTTAAATCCATCAAAAAAGTTGCCAAATTTGACATGAATGTTTCTATTTGAATGTAAAATCCTTTGTAAGAGTTTCATTTCAAAAAGACTTGTCAATAATATCTAAATTATCATTTTTTTAAGTTTTGGCCTCAACTCTAGGGGTACCATCATATTTTTTGGCCACATTTTAAATTCATCAAAAAAGTTTCCAAATTTGATATAGATATTTCTATTTAGATGTAAACTTCTTTGTAAAAGTTTAATGTCAAAAGGACTTGTAAATAACATCTTAATAATTTTTTTTAGTTTTGGCCTCGAGCTTTTAGGGTGACCAACATATCACATCTTTTGGCAAAAATTTAAATCCATCAAAAAAATTGCAAAATTTGACCTGGATAATTCTATTTGCATGAAAAATTCTTTGTAAAAGTTTCATGTCAAAAAGACTTGTCAATAATGTCTAAATTATTATTTTTTAGCTTTGGCTTCGAGCTCTAAATAATGTTGCAAAATTTTACATGGATGTTTCTATTTTCTTGTTAAATTCTTTGTAAATGTCTCATATAAAAAAGAATCGTCAATAATGTCTAAATTTTAATTTATTTAGTTTTGGCCTCGACCTCTAGGGGTACCATCCAGTTTTTTACCAAATTTTAAATTCATCAAAAAAGGTGCCAAATTTGACATGGACATTTCTATTTGCATGTAAAATCCTTTGTAAAAGTTAATGTCAAAAAGACTTGTCAATAACGTCTTAATTATTATTTTTTTGTTTTGGAATCGAGATTTTAGGGGTACCATGTTATTCTTTTGCCAAATTTTAAATCCATAAAAAAGTTGCAAAATTTGACATGGATGTTTCTATTCGCATGTAAAATTCTTTATAAAACTTTAATTTTTAGTTTTGGATTCGAGCTCTAGGGGTACCATCACATTTTTTAGCCAAATTTTAAATTCTTCAATAAAGTTGCTAAATTTGACATGGATGTTTCTATTTGCATATAAAAACCTTTGTAAAAGTTTCATGTCAAAAAGACTTACGAATAACGTCTTAATTATTATTCTTTTAGTTTTGGCCTTGAGCTCTCAAGGGTTCCATCACATTTTTTGGCAAAATTTTAAATCCATCAAAAAAGTTGCAAAATTTGACAAGGATGTTTCTATTTGCATGTAAAATCCATTGTAAAAGTTTCATTTCAAAAAGACCTGTCAATAATGTCTAAATACTTGTTTTTTTAAGTTTTGGCTTCGAGCTCTAGGGGTACCATCACATTTTTTGGACAAATTTTAAATTCATCAAAAAAATTTCCAAATTTGCCATGGACATTTCTATTTTCATGTAAAATCCTTTTTAAAAGTTTCATATTAAAAAGCTTTGTCTATAAAATCTAAATTATTATTTTTTTAGTTTTGGCCTCGAGCTTTAGGGCTACCATCATATTTCTTTGCCAAATTTTAAATTACTCAAAAAAGTTGCAAAAATTGACATGGATGTTTCTATTTTCATGTAAAATCCTTTATAGAATTTTCACGTCAAAAATACTTGTCAATAATGTCTAAATTATTATTTTTTTAGTTTTGGCCTCGAAGTCTAGGGGTACCATCACATTTTTTGCAAAATTATAAATTCATCAAAAAAGTTGCAAAATTTGACATGGATATTTCTATTTACATGCATATTCCTTTGTAAAAGTTTAATGTCAAAAAGACATGTCAATAACGTCTTAGTTATTATTTTTTAGTTTTGGCCTCGAGCACTTAGGGATACCATCTCATTTTTTTGGCAAATTTTAAATCCATCAAAAAAGTTTTGAAATTTTAAACGGATGTTTCTATTTGCAATTTAAAATCATTTGTAAAATTTCATGTAAAAAAGACTTGTCAAAATTATGTCTAAATTATTATTTTTTAAGTATGTCTAAATTATTATTTTATGTAAGTCTAAATTATTATTTTTTTTAGATTTGGCCTCGAGCTCTACATATTTTTTTGCCAAATTTTAAAATAATCAAAAAAGGTTTAAATTTGACATGGATGTTTCTATTTTCATGTAAAATCCTTTGTAAAAGTTTCACCTCAAAAAGACTTGTCACTAATGTCTAAATTATTATTATTTTTAGTTTTGGCTTCGAGCTTTAGGGGTACCATCATATGTTTTTGCCAAATTTTAAATTTATCAAAAAAATTTAAAAAATTTACATGAATGTTTCTATTTGCAATGTAAAATCATTTGTAAAAATTTCACATCAAAATAATTTGTCAATAATGTCTAAATTATATTTTTTTTAATTTTAGCCCCAAACTATAGGGATATCATCACATTTCTTTGCCAAACTTTATATTCATAAACAAAGTTGCAAAATTTTACATGGATGTTTCTATTTTCATGTAAAATCTTTTGTAAAAGTTTCATGTAAAAAAGACTTGTCAATAACGTCTTAATTATAATTTTTTTAGTTTTGGCCTAGATTTCATTGGTGTACCATCACCTTTTTTTGACAAATTTTAAATCCGTAAAAAAAGTTGCAGAATTTTATATTGGCGTTTCAGTTTGCAATGTAAAAGTATTTGTAAAAGTTTCATATAAAAAAGACTTGTCAATAATGTTTAAATTATTACTCCCTCCGTCCTAAAACCACCTTCCCGGTTTGACCGGAGGTGATTTTTAAGGAAGTGCAAAATTTGGGTTGAGTTTCCCAAAATACCCCTAAAATCCTCCCCTTTGCCCAACAACGAGCCCTTGAGATACCATCACATTTCTTGGCCAAATTTTAAATTCATCAAAAAAGTTTCCAAATATGACATGATTGTTTCTATTTGCATGTAAAATCGTTTGTAAAAGTTTCACGTCAAAAAGACTTTTCAATAATGTCTAAAATATTATTTTTTTTTGTTTTTTCCTCGAGCTCTAGGGGTACCATCATATTTTTTTACCAAATTTTAAATTTATAAAAAACGTTGCAAGATTTGACATGGATGTTTTAATATTTGCATGTAAAATCGTTGTAAAAGTTTCATTTCAAAAAGACTTGTCAATAATGTCTAAATTATTATTTTTTGAGTTTTGGTCCCGAGCTCTAGGGGTACCATCATATTTTTTTGCCAAATTTTATTAGTATTAAAAAAGTTCCAAAATTTGACATGGATGTTTCTATTTTCATGTAAAATCTTTTGTAAAAGTTTCATGTCAAAAAGACTTGTGAATAACGTCTTAATTATAATTTTGGTCTCAAACTCTTAAGGGCACCATCACATTTTTAGAGCAAATTTTAAATCCATCCAAAAAGTTGTAAAATTTTACATTGGCGTTTCTATTTGTAATCTAAAATCATTTGGAAAAGTTTTATGTCATAAAGACTTGTCAATAATGTCTAAATCTTTATTTTTTTAGTTTTGGCCTCGAGCAGTAGGGATACCATCACACTTCTTGGCCAAATTTTAAATTCATCAAACAAGTTTACAAATTTCACAAGGTTTGTTCTATTTGCATATAAAATCCTTCGTAAAAGTTTCACGTCATAAAAACTTTTTCAGAATGCCTAAATTATTAAAATTTTAGTTTTGGCCTCGAGCTCTAGGGCTAACATCATATTTTTTTTCCAAATTTTAAATTAATGAAAAAAGTTGCAAAATTTGACATGGATGTTTATACTTTCATGTAAAATCCTTTGTAAAAGTTTCACGTCAAAAAGACTTGTCAATAATGTCTTAATTATTATTTTTTAGTTTTGGCCTTGAGCTTTAGTGGTACCATCATATTTTTTTTCAAATTTTAAATTTATGAATAAATTTTCAAATTTTTACATGGATGTTTCTATTTGCAATGTAAAATCATTTGTAAAAGTTTCACATCAAAAGGACTTGCCAATAATGTCTAAATTATAATTTTTTTAGTTTTAGCCCCGAACTCTAGGTATACCATTACATTTGTTTGCCAAATTTTATATTCATAAACAAAGTTGCAAAATTTTACGTGGATGTTTCTATTTTCATGTAAAATCTTTTGTAAAAGTTTCATGTCAAAAAGACTTATCAATAACGTCTTAATTATAATTGTTTTAGTTTTGGCCTAAAACTCTTTGGTGTACCATCACATTTTTTTGCAAATTTTAAATACGTCAAAAAAGTTGCAAAATTTTAACTTGGCGTTTCAATTTGCAATGTAAAATCATTTGAAAAAATTTCATATAAAAAAGACTTGTCAATAATGTCTAAATTATTACTCCGTATTATTTTTAGTTTTGTCCTCGAGACCTAGGGGTACCATCCCATGGATGTTTCTATTTTTGCAATGTAAAATCATTTGTAAAAGTTTTACGTCAAAAAGACTTGTCAATAATGTCTAAATTATTATTTTTTTTAGTTTTGGCCTCGAACTTTAAGGGTACCATCACATTCTTTTCCAAATTTTAAATTCATCAAAATAGTTGCAAAATTTAAAATAAGTTTTCTATTCACATGTAAAATCCTTTGTAAAAGTTTCATGTAAAAAAGACTTGTCAATAACGTCTTAATTATTATTTTTTTAGTTTTGGACTCAAACTTAGGGGTACCATCACATTTTTTTGCCAGATTTTAAATAATCCATCAAAAAAGTTGCAAAGTTTTACATCGATGTTTCTATTTGCAATGTAAAATCATTTGTGAAAGTTTCACATCAAAGGTGCTTGTGAATAATGTCTAAATAATTATTTTTTTAGTTTTGCCTCGAACGCTAGGGGTACCATCACACTTTTTTGCCAAATTTTAAATTCATCAAAAAATTTTCAAAATTTGACATAGATGTTTCTATTCATATGTAAATTCCTTTGTAAAAGTTTCATGTAAAAAACACTTGTCAATAACGTCTTAGTTATTACTTTTTAGTTTTGGCCTCGAGCACTTAGGGGTACCATCACATTTTTTCGCAAATTTTAAATCCATCAAAAAAGTTTCAAAATTTTACATGGAAGTTGCCATTTGCAATGTAAAATCATTTGTAAAAGTTTCACGTGAAAGGGGCTTGTCAATAATGTCTAAATTATTATTTTTTAGTTTTGGCCTTGAACGCTAGGGGTGCCATCACACTTTTTTTTCAAATTTTAAATTCATCAAAAAAGTTGCAAAATTTGACATGGATGTTTCTATTTACATGTATAATCCTTTGTAAAAGTTTAATGTCAAAAAGACATGTCAATAACGTCTTAGTTATTACGTTTTAGTTTTGGCTTCGAGCTCTTAGGGGTACCATCATATCTTTTGTGCTAAATTTTAAATTTATCAAAAAAGTTCCAAAATTTGACACGAATGTTTCTATTTGCATTTAAAATTGTTTGTAAAAATTTCAATTCAAAAAGACTTGTCAATAATGTCTAAATTATAATTTTTTTAGTTTTGGCCTCGTACTCTAGGGGTACCATCATATTTTTTTGCCAAATTTTAATTCTATCAAAAAAGTTGTAAAATTTGACATGGATGTTTCTACTTGCATGTAAAGTCATTTGTAAAAGTTTTCATGTCAAGAATACTTATCAATAACGCCTTAATTATTATTTTTTTAGTTTTGGCCTCGAATTTAGGGGTACCATCACATTTTTGGCAAATTTTAAATACATCAAAAAAGTTGCAAAGTTTTACATGGATGTTTCTTTTGCAATGTAAAATCATTTGTAAAAGTTTTACATCAAAAGGACTTGTCAATAATGTCTAAATTATAATTTCTTTAGTTTTAGCCCCAAACTCTAGGGTACCATCACATTTCTTTGCCAAATTTTATATTCATAAAAAAGTTGCAAAATTTTACATGGATGTTTTTATTTTCATGTAAAATTCTTTGTAAAAGTTTCCTGTCAAAAAAACCCTTCAATAATGTCTTAATTATTATTATTTTAGTTTTGGCTTCAAGCTCTTAGGGTACCATCACATATTTTTGGATGTTTCAATTTGCAATGTAAAATCATTTGTAAAAGTTTCACTTCAAACGGTCTTGTCAATAATGTCTAAATTATTACTTTTTAGTTTTGGTCTCGAACTCTAGGAGTACCTACACATTATTTGCCAAATATTAAATTCATCAGAAAAGTTGCAAAATTTGACATGGATGTTTCTAGGGAGAAAGACCAAAGTAGGACTAAAACATTGAAGATATACCAAAATAGGACTTCCATGTTTTTATTCCTGAAATAGGACTTACATTAACAAACATGGTCATATATATTACCAAAAAAGTATAGTAATTTGCACATGTACACTGCCACATTACCACAATGCAAAGTCACATTACCACAATGCAAAGTCCTATTCCGGGAAAAAAACATGAAAGTCCTATTTTTGTACTTTTCTCTATGTTTTAGTCCTATTTAGGATGATTTCTAATGTTTCTATTTGCATGTAAAATCCTTTGAAAACGTTTCTTGTCAAAAAGACTTGTCAATAGCTTCTTAATTATTATTTTTTTAGTTTTGGCCTTGAGCCATCACATTTTTTAGGCAAATTTGAAATCCATCAAAAAGTTGCAAAATTTGACATGGATGTTTCTATTTGCAATGTAAAATCATTTGTTAAAGTTTCACGTCAAAATCTTTGGAAAATTTTAAATCCATCAAAAAAGTTGCAAAATTTTGCATGGATGTTTCTATTTGCAATGTAATATCAATTGTAAAAGTTTCACGTCAAAAACACTTGTCAATAATGTCTAAATAATTATTTTTTTAGAATTGGCTTCGAACTCTAGGGGTACCATCACTTTTTTTTTGACAAGTTTTAAATCCATCAAAAAAGTTGCAAAATTTGACATGGATGTTTCTATTTTCATGTAAAATCCTAAGTAAAGTTTCACGTCAAAAAGACTTCTCAATAATGTTTAAGTTATTATTTTTTTAGTTTTAGCCTCGAACTCTAGCAGTACCATCACATTTTTTTACCAAATTTTAAATTTATCAAAAAATTTGCAAAATTTGACATGGATGTTTGTATTTACATGTAAAATCCTTTGTAAAAGTTTCATGTAAAAAAGACTTGTCAATAACGTCTTAATTATTATTTTTATGTTTTGGCCTCGAGTTTTTAGGGGTACCATCACATTATTTTGGCAAATTTTAAATCCATCAGAAAAGTTGTAAATTTTTACATGGATGTTTCTATTTGCAATGATATATAAGTGGTAAAAGTTGCACGTCAAAAGGACTTGTCAATAATGTCTAAATTATTATTTTTTAGTTTTGGTCTCGAACTCTAGGGGTACGATCACATTTTTTGGCAAATTTTAAATTAATCAAAAAGTTGAAAAATTTTACATGGATGTTATTATTTGCAATTTAAAATCATTTGTAAAAGTTTCACGTCAAAAGGACCTGTTAATAATGTCTAAATTACTATTATTTTTAGTTTTAGCCTTGAAGTCTAGGGGTACTATCACATTTTTTTTGCAAAATTTTAAATTCATCAAAAAAGTTGCAAACTTTGACATGGATGTTTCTATTTACATATATAATCATTTGTAAAAGTTTAATGTCAAAAAGACATGTAAACAATGTCTTAGTTATTACTTTTTAGTTTTGGCCTCAAGCTCTTAGGGGTACCATTACATTTTTTTGACAAATTTTAAATCTATCAAAAATGTTTCGAAATTTTAAAATCGTTTGTAAAAATTTCAATTGAAAAAGACTTGTCAATAATGTCTAAATTATAATTTTTTTTTAGTTTTGGCCTCGTGCTCTAGAGTACCATCATATTTTTTGCCAGATTTTAATATATCAAAAAAGTTGATAAATTTGACATGGATGTTTCTATTTGCATGTAAAGTTATTTGTAAAAGTTTCATGTCAAGAATACTTATCAATAATTATTATTTGTAAAGTTTAATGTTTCTATATAATAACGTCTTAATTAAATTCATCACATTTTTTTTTGGCAAATTTTAAATCCATCAAAAAAGTTGCAAGTTTTTACATGAATGTTTCTATTGCAATGTAAAATCATTTGTAAAAGTTTCACATCAAAAGAACTTGTCAATAATGTCTAAATTATATGTTTTTTAGTTTTAGCGAAGAACACTAGGGGTACCATCACATTTCTTTGCCAAATTTTATATCCATAAAAAGAGTTGCAAAATTTTACATGCATGTTTTTATTTTCATGTAAAATCTTTTGTAAAAGTTTCATGTCAAAAAGACTTATCAATAATGTCTTAATTATTATTATTTTTAGTTTTGGCCTCGAACTCTTAGGATACGATCACATTTTTTTGGCAAATTTTAAATCTGTAAAAGAAGTTGCAAAATTTTACATAGATGTTTCAATTTTTAATGTAAAATCATTTGTAAAAGTTTCATTTCAAAAAGACTTGTCAATAATGTCTAAATTATTATTTTTTAGTTTTGGCTCGAACTCTAGAAGTACCATCACATTTTTTTGCTAAATTTTAAATTAATCAGAAAAGTTGTAAATTTGACATGGAAGTTTCTATTTACACGTAAAATCCTTTGAAAAGGTTTCAGGTCAAAAAGACTTGTTAGTAACGTCTTAATTATTATTTTTTAGTTTTGGCCTCGAGTTCTTAGGGATACCATCACATTTTTTGGAAAATTTTAAATCCATCAAAATAGTTGCAAATTTTTACATGGATGTTTCTATTTGCAATGATATATCATTTGTAAAAGTTGCACGTCAAAAGGACTTGTGAATAATGTCTAAATTGTTTTAGTTTTAGCTTCGAACTTTTAGGGTTCCATCTCATTTTTTTGCCAAATTTTAAATTCAGAAAAAATGTTCAAAATTTGACATGAATGTTTTTATTTGCAATGTAAAATCATTTGTAAAAGTTTCATGTCAAAAAGAGTTGTCAATAATGTCTTATTTATTATTTTTTTAGTTTTGGCCTTGAGCTATTAAGGGTATCATCAAATATTTTTGGAAAATTTTAAATAATCCATCAAAAAAGTTGCAAAATTTTACATGGATGTTTTAATTTTCAATGTAAAATCATTTGTAAAAGTTTCACGTCAAAAGGACTTTTCAATAACATCTTAATTATTATTTTTTTAGTTTTGACTTTGAACTCTAGGGGTACCATCACATTTTTTTGGCAAATTTTAAATTCATCAAAAAGTTTTCAAAATTTGACATAGTTATTTTTATTTGCATGTAAAAACCTTTGTAAAAGTTTCATATAAAAAAGACTTGTCAATAACGTATTAACTATTATTTTTTAGTTCTAGTTTCGAGCTCTTAGGGTACGATCACATTTTTTTTAGCAAATTTTAAATCCATTAAAAAAAGTTACAAAAATTTGCATAGATGTTTCTATTTGCAATGTAATATCAATTGTAAAAGTTTCACGTCAAAAACACTTGTCAATAATGTCTAAATTATTATTTTTTTAGTTTTGGCCTCGAACTCTAGGGATACCATCACATTTTTTTGCCAAATTTTAAATTAATCAGAAAAGTTGCAAAATTTGACATAGATGTTTCTATTTACATTTAAAATCGTTTGAAAAAGTTACATGTCAAAAAGACTTGTCAATAACTTCTTAATTTTCTATTATTATTTTAGTTTTGGACTCGAGCCATCACATTTTTTTGGCAAACTTGAAATCAATCAAAAAGTCGCAAAATTTGACATGGATGTTTGAATTTGAAATGTAAAATCATTAGTTAAATTTTCATGTGAAAATTATTTGTCAATAACGTCTTAATTAGTCTACTTTTGTTTTGGCCTAGAGCTCTTAGTGGTAGCATTACATTTTTATGGCAAATTTTAAATCCATAAAAGAAGTTGCAGAATTTTAGATAGATGTTTCTATTTACAATGTAAAATCATTTGTCAAAGTTTCACGTCAAAAGGACTTATGAATAATGCCTAAATTTTTATTTTTTTAGTTTTGGCCTCAAACTCTAAGCGTACCGTCACATTTTTTTGCCAAATTTGAAATTCATAAAAAGAGTTGCAAAATTTGACATCGATGTTTCTATTTTCAAGTAAAATCCTTTGTAAAAGTTCCATGTCAAAAAGACTTCTCAATAACGTCTTAATTATTTTTTTTAGTTTTGGCCTCGAACTTAGGGGTACCATGACATTTTTTGGTCAAATTTTAAGTCCATCAAAAAAGTTGCAAAATTTTACATTGATGTTTCTATCTGCAACGTACAATCATTTGTAAAAGTTTCGCGTCCAAAAGACTTGTCATTAACGTTTTAACTATTATTTATTTAGTTTTGGCTCGATGTTTGGGGTACCATCACATTTTTTGGCCAAATTTTAAATCCATCAAAAAAGTTGCAAACTTTTACATGGATGTTTCTATTTGCATGTAAAATCATTTATAAAAGTTTCATGTCAAAAAGACTTGTCAAAAAAGTCTAAATTATTATTTTTTTAGTTTTGGCCTCGAACTCCAGGGGAACCACCACATTTTTGTTCAAATTTTAAACTTAACAAAAAAGTTGCAAAATTTGATATGAATTTTTCGATTTGCATTGTAAAATCAATTGTAAAAGTTTCATGTCAAAAAGACTTGTGAATAACTTCTTAATTATTGTTTTTTTAGTTTAGGCTCGAGCTCTAAGGGATACCATCACTTTTTTTTAGCAAATTTAAATCCATGGATGTTTCTATTTGCAATGTAAAAATTTTACATGGATGTTTCTATTTGCAATGTAAAATCATTTGTAAAAGTTTCACGTCAAAATGACTTGTTAATAATGTCTAAATTATTATTTTTTAGTTTTGGCCTCAAACTCTAGGAATACCATCACATTTTTTTGCCAAATTTTAAATTCATCAAAAATTGCAAAATTTGACATGGATGTTTCTATTTACATGTAAAATCCTTTGTAAAAGTTTAATGTTAAAAAGACTTGTCAATAATGTCTAAATTATTATTATTTTAGTTTTGGCTTCGAGTTCTTAAGGGTACCATCAAATTTTTTTGGCGAATTTTAAATAGAAATCACCTTAAATAGGACTAAAAGATACATAAGAATACCAAAATAGGACTTATATATTTATTTCCCGAAATAGGACTTCGCCTTATTGTAATGTGACACTGTATATGTGCACATTACTATACTTTTTGCTAATGTACATGACCATGTTTGGTAATGTAAATATATTTTAAGTCCTATTTTGGGAATAAAAACATGGAAGTCTTATTTTGGTATACTTTCAATATTTTAGTCCCACTTTTGTCTTTCTCAAAATTTTAAATCCATAAAAAAAGTTGCAAAATTTTACATAGATGTTTCCATCTGCAATTTAAAATCATTTGTAAAAGTTTCACGTCAAAAACTTGTCAATAATGTCTAAATTATTATTTTTTAGTTTTGGGCTCAAACTCTAGGGGTACCATCAAATTTTTTTACCAGATTTTAAATTAATCAAAAAAGTTTCAAATTTTTACATGGATGTTTCTACTTGCATGTAAAATCATTTGTAAAAATTTAATGTCAAAAAGACTTATCAATAATGTTTTAATTATTTTTTTTTAGTTTTGGTCTCGAACTTTGGGGTACCATCACATTTTGTGGCCAAATTTTAAATCCATCAAAAAAGTTGAAAAATTCTACATAGATGTTTTTATTTGCAATGTAAAAGCATTTGTAAATGTTTCACGCCAAAGGA
This sequence comes from Cuscuta campestris, assembly GCA_900332095.2. NCBI lineage: Eukaryota > Viridiplantae > Streptophyta > Magnoliopsida > Solanales > Convolvulaceae > Cuscuta > Cuscuta campestris. Next base: position 18,681 of record OOIL02000462.1, on the reverse strand, counting down.
CATGTCAATAATGTCTAAATTATTATTTTTTAGTTTTGGCTTCGAACTCTAGGGGTACCATCACATTTTTTTGCCAAATTTTAAATTCATCAAAAATTGCAAAATTTGACATGGATGTTTCTATTAACATGTAAAATCCTTTGTAAAAGTTTAATATCAAAAAGACTTGTCAATACAGTCTGAATTATTATTATTTTAGTTTTGGCTTCGAGTTCTTAAGGGTACCATCAAATTTTTTTTGGCGAATTTTAAATAGAAATCACCTTAAATAGGACTAAAAGATAGATAAGAACACCAAAATAGGATTTATATATTTATTTCCTGAAATAGGACTTCGCACTATTGTAATGTGACACTGTACATGTGCACATTACTATACTTTTTGCTAATGTACGTGACCATGTTTGGTAATGTAAATACATTTTAAGTTCTATTTCGGGAATAAAAACATGGAAGTCTTATTTGGGTATATTTTCAATGTTTTAGTCCTACTTTGGTGTTTCTCAAAATTTTAAATCCATAAAATTAGTTGCAAAATTTTACATGGATGTTTCTATCTACAATTTAAAATCATTTGTAAAAGTTTCACGTCTAAAGGACTTGTCAATAATGTCTAACTTATTATTTTTTAGTTTTGGGCTCAAACTCTAGGGGTACCATCACATTTTTTTACCAGATTTTAAATTAATCAAAAAAGTTTCAAATTTTGACATGGATGTTTCTACTTGAATGTAAAATCATTTGTAAAAGTTTAATGTCAAAAAGACTTATCAATAATGTTTTAATTATTATTTTTTTAGTTTTGGTCTCGAAATTTGGGGTACCATCACATTTTTTGGCCAAATTTTAAATCCATCAAAAAAGTTGAAAAATTCTACATGGATGTTTTTATTTGTAATGTAAAAGCATTTGTAAATGTTTCACGCCAAAGGACATGTCAATAATGTCTAAATTATTATTTTTTTAGTTTTGGCCTCGAACTCTAGGGGTACCATCACATTTTTTTGTGAAATTTTAATTTCATCAAAAAAGTTGGAAAAATTTGACATGGATGTTTCTAATTGTAATTTAAATACCATTTAAAAAAGTTTCATGTGAAAAAGACTTGCAATAGTGTCTTAATTATTATTTTTTAGTTTTTGTCTCGAACTCTTAGAGATACCATTACATTTTTTTAGAAAATTTTAAATCCATAAAAAAGTTGCAAAATTTCGCATGAATGTTTCTATTTGCAATGTAAAATCATTTATAAAACTTTCACGCCAAAAGAACTCTAGGGGTACCATCACATTTTTTTTGCCAAATTTTAATTTCAGAAAAAAGGTTCAAAATTTGACATGGATGTTTCTATTTGCAATGTAAAATCATTTGTAAAAGTTTAATGTCAAAAAGACTTGTGAATAACGTCTTAATTATTACGGAGTATTACTTTTGTTTTGGATTCGAACTCTAGGGGTACCATCACATTTTTTTGCCAAATTTTAAATTCATCAAAAAAGTTGCAAATTTTGACATGGATGTTTTATTTGCATGTAAAAACCTTTGTAAAAGTTTCATGTAAAAAAAGACCTGTCAATAACGTCTTAATTATTTTTTTTAGTTTTCGCCTCGAGTTCTTAGAGGTACCATCACATTCTTTTGGCAATTTTTAAATCCAACAAAAAAGTTGCAAAATGTTGCATGGATGTTTCTATTTGCAATGTAATATCAATTGCAAAAGTTTCACATCAAAAGCACTTGTCAATATTGTCTAAATTATTATTTTTTTAGGTTTGGCCTCGCACTCTAGGGGTACTATCACATATTTTTGACAAACTTTAAATCCATCAAAAAAGTTGCAAAATTTGACATGGATGTTTCTATTTTCATGTAAAATCCTAGGTAAAGTTTCACGTAAAAAACATGTGTCAATAATGTTTAAATTATTATTTTTTTAGTTTTGGACTCGAGCTTTAGGGGTACCATCACTATTCATGACCAAATTTTAAATTCTTCAAAAAAAGTTTCCAAATTTGACATGGTTAGTTCTATTTGCATGTAAAATCCATTGTAAAAGTTTCACGTTAAAAAGACTTTTTAATAATGTCCTAATTATTATTATTATTATTAGTTTTGGCCTCGATCCATGGTTACAGTTTCATTTCAAAAAGACTTTTCAATAATGTCTAAATTATTATTATTTTAGTTTTGGTCTCTAGCTCTAGAGTTACCATCATAATTTTTTGCCAAATTTTGAATTTAGCAAAAAAGTTGCAAAATTTGACATGGATGTTTCTATTTGCATGTAAAATCATTTGTGAAAGTGTCAATTAAAAAAGACTTGTCAATAATGTCTTTAATTATTTGCACTGTAAAATCATTTGTAAAAGTTTCACGTCAAAAGGACTTGGCAATAATGTCTAAATTATTATTTTTTTAGTTTTGATCTCGAACTCTAGTAGTATTTTTAAATTAATTAGAAAAGTTGCAAAATTTGACATGGATGTTTCTATTTACATGTAAAATCCTTTGAAAAATGTTATGGCAAAAAGACTTTTCAATAACGTCTTAATTATTATTTTTTTAGTTTTGACCTCGAGCAATCACATTTTTTTGGCAAATTTGAAATCCATCAAAAAGTTGCGAAATTTGACATGGATGTTTCTATTTGCAATGTAAAATCATTTGTTAAAATTTCATGTCAAAAAGACTCGTCAATAACGTCTTAATTATTATTTCTTTAGTTTTGGCCGCGAGTTCCAAGGGGTACCATCACATTTTTTTAGAAAATTTAGAATCATAAAAAAAGTTGCAGAATTTTACATGGATGTTTCTATTTGCAATGTAAAATCATTTGTAAAAGATTCACATCAAAAGAACTTGTGAATAATGTCTAAATTATTATTATTTTTAGTTTTTGCCTTAAACTCTAGGGATACAATCACATTTTTTGCCAAAATTTAAATTCATCAAAAAAGATGCAAAATTTGACATGGATGTTTCCATTTACATGTAAAATCCTTTATAAAAGTGTCATGTCAAAAAGACTTGTCAATAACGTCTTATTTATGATTTGTTTGGTTTTGGCTTCGAGCTCTTAGAGGTACCATCACATTTTTTGGCAAATTTTAAATTCTTTAAAATTGTTGCAAATTTTTGCATGGATGTTTCTCTTTGCAATTTTATATCAATTGTAAGAGTTTCACTTCAAAAGCACTTGTCAATAATGTCTAAATTATTATTTTTTAGATTTGTTCTCGAACTCTAGGGGTACTATCACATTTTTTGACAAACTCTAAATCCATCAAAATGTTGTAAAATTTGACATGGATATTTATATTTTCATGTAAAATCCTAGGTAAAGTTGCACATCAAAAGGATTTGTCAATAATGTCTAAATTATTATTTTTTTAGTTTTGGTCTTGAACTCTAGGATACCATCATTTTTTATGCCAAATTTTAAATTCATCAAAAAAGTTGCAAAATCTGACATGGATGTTTCTATTTGCAAGGTAAAATCATTTATAAAAGTTTCACGTCAAAAGGACTTTTTAATAATGTCTAAATTATTATTTTTTTACTTTTTGCCTCGAGCTCTAGGGGTACCATCACATTTTTCGTGGCCAAAATTTAAATTCATGAAAGAAGTTTTCAAGTTTGACATGGTTTTTTCTATTCACATGTAAAATCTTTTGTAAAAGTTTCATGTCAAAAAGACTTGTCAATAACATCTTAATTACTATTATTTTAATTTTGGTCTCGAGCTCTTAGAGGTACCAACACATTTTTTTGGCCAAATTTTAAATCCATCAAAAAAAGTTGCAAAATTTTACATGGATGTTTCTATTTGCAATATAAAATCAATTCTGAAAGCTTCACGTCAAAAGGATTGTTAATAATGTCTAAATTATTATTTTTCTAGTTTTGGCCTCGAACTCCTGGGGTACCATCACATTTTTTTGCCAAATTTTAAATTCATCAAAATCGCAAAAATTGACATGAATGTTTCTATTTACATGTAAAATCCTTTGTAAGAGTTTCATGTCAAAAGACTTGTCAATAATGTTTGAATTATTATTTTTTTAGTTTTGGCTTCGAGCTCTTAGGGGTACCATTTAGTTTTGCATGTAAAATCGTTTGTAAAACTTTCAATTCAAAAAGACTTGTCAATAATGTCGAAATTATTATTTTTTAGTTTTGGCCTCGAGCTCTAGTGGTGCCATCATATTTTTTGCCAAATTTTAATTCTATCAAAAAAATTTCAAAACTTGACATGGATTTTCTACTTGCATGTAAAACCTTTTGTAAAAGTTTCATGTAAAAAAGACTTATCAATAAGGACTTAATTATTATTATTTAGTTTTGGGCTCGAACTTTGGGGTACCATCACATATTTTTGGCATATTTTAGATCCATCAAAATAGTTGCAAAATTTTACATGGATGTTTCTATTTGTAATGTAAAATCATTTGTAAAAGTTTCACGTCAAAAGGAGTTATTAATAATGTCTAAATTATTTTTTTATTTTTGGCCTCGAACTCTAGGGGTACCATCATATTTTTTGGCCAAATTTTAAATTAATCAAAAAAGTTGCAAAGTTTGACATGGATGTTTCTATTTTCATGTAATATTCTTTGTAAAAGTTTCATATCAAAACGACTTGTCAATAACGTCTTAATTATTTTTTTAGTTTTGGTGTCGAGCTCTTAAGGGTACCATCACATTTTTTTGCATATTTTAAATCCATCAAAAAAAAATTTTAAATTATTATTTTTTTAGTTTTGGCCTCGAGTTCTAGAGGTACCATCACATTTTTTTGCCAAATTTTAAATTCATCCAAAAAGTCGCAAAATTTGACATAGATGTTTCTATTTTTATGTAAAATCCTTTGTAAATGATTCATGTCAAAGAGACTTGTCGATAACGTCTTAATTAATATTTTTTTAGTTTTTGTCTCAAGCTCTAAGGGGTACCATCACATTTTTTGACTAAATTTTAAATCCACCAGAAAAGTTGCAAAATTTTACATGGATGTTTCTATTTGCAATGTAAAATCATTTGCAAAACGTTTCATCTCAAAAAGACTTGGCAATAACATCTTAACCATTAAATTTTTTAGGTTTGGCCTCGAGCTATAAGGGGTACCATTACATTTTTGGTCAAATTTCAAATCAATCAAAAAAGTTGCAAAATTTGACATGGATGTTTCTATTTGTCTGAAAAATGCTTTGTAAAAGTTCAATGTCAAAAAGAGTTGTCAATAGTGTCAAAATCATAATTTTTTTAGTTTTTGCTTCGAGCTTAAAGGTATCATCACATTTTTTGTCAAATTTTAAATTCATAAAAAAAGTTGCCTAATTTTAAATTGATATTTCTATTTGCATGTAAAATCTTTTGTAAAAATTTAATATCAAAAGACTAGTCAATAACGTGTCCATTATTAGTTTTTTAGTTACAAAGGATATTACCAACCCGTCAAAAATACAATATGTCAATATGTGAAGCTTGAAGATAAGACTCAAAGGAATTATTAACTTTCTTGAATTGATGATTCTCACAAATCAAAAAATGGAGAACTTCATGATGGGAAATATTATTTGGCCTCGACATCTTTGTCCGAATTTCCCAATTAATATTACCAAAATTATCATCACCAAACATTGGCCACAAATTACTCCTCCTACCATAACTATATTCATAGTCAACTCACTTCCTTTTATTACATCCAACATTTACTCATTACCATAACTATCTCCACTCATCACTCCCTACCATAATTACTCCCACCATTCACTCCCTACTATATTTATCTTCATAACTACGTATTCTCTCATCTCTAACTATAAAAGGAATACTTCACCTCACTATGGGGGGGGGGGGGCAATTTCCAAATTTTCTCCCACACTACCATGTAATTATACTCTCTCACATTACTTAGAAAATACTCATTGTATTATTTATTCTTTATGGATCTAAAATGCTCCATCAATAGCTATAATGCCAAGATTATGTACTATTTTTTTTTTCCCGGAGAGAAGCACCAAAATCGGTGTGGTAGAGCCGGGGAACTCCTACCGAATTTTATTAAGACGGGGGGAGGGAGTACAAGAGAGATCACGTTCGGGGGGACTAGACCGAAACCCGAAGGTAAAAGAGGCAAAAGAAGATACAAAGTGCTGAAAGTAGACAAATAAAAACTAACAAGGCCCAAACAGTTCCAGATTATAATCATACGTCGACTTCTTCCCCGATCTCAGCGAAGTAGTTGCAAATAAAGTTCCCGGTGAGAGCAAAGTATTGAAGACCTTCATCTGTAAGGTTGGTGTCCTTAATCATCCACTTTTTTCTTCGAAATTTCCAACACCACAAGTAAATATTGTATTGAATTGTATGCTTGATGTTCGCGATTATTTCCTTTTCATTGCCGAATATGTTGCTAGCATAGTTCTTCCAAATAGATCAAGCAATAATACCAGGAGCAATAAGTCTAAGCTTCCCCTTGAATGAGTTAGAAGATCTCATATTCCACTCAAGAATATGTTGTTGGAGTGTGATACCTTCTGTAGTAGTGGGTCCGTTAAGAATGAGAGCAAGTTCTTTCCAAAAACCATGAATCATAGGGCAATGAAGCAAGCAATGGTCCATACTCCCATCATCTTTGAGACAATTAGGGCATTGAGAGGGGAGTGAGTTATAGATGTGGGTAATATTCTCAGGGAAAGGCAAAAGCTTGTAGTTAACTTTCCAAAGGAACAACTGGCTTTTGATAGGTTGAAGGTGGTCCCAGTTATATTTGTCGTTGAGAGTGATAGAGTAGTGTGGTCTGCAGTGGTTATAGGCTTCCTTGAAAGAAATTTGGACCACTTCTGAGTACCCATCATCATCTTGCTCAGGAGTAATGTCCCCCAAAAGCTCTTCAGCTATAGAGTTTATTCTG
>OOIL02000451.1:930597-951644 GCA_900332095.2 Cuscuta campestris | reverse complement strand
GCTTTCTGCCATTTGCACCCACCTCCAGACTGTAGCTGTAATTCCGTGCTTCGTTCTCGTCGCCCATGAAGCGGAGGAAGGCCATATAAACAGGGGCCATCCCAAGCTGGAAGGCCTCAAAGTGAAGGCAGAAGTACTGACCATAACAATGGAACACCTAACACAGGTGAAAAGACAACAAAACTTGAACAATATAATACTCCGTATATCTGCATCCATTCCTTGAAAAGAGAATAAATGAAACACATAAACAATCAAGAAAGGGAAGATGATCGACCAATAGACCATCTTATTATGGGCAAAGGTTGTCTAGTTAACAGAAAAAAGGGCAAGGAATTGGTTCACTTACGGTGAGCATCCAAGTTGCATTTTCTACTTCACGAGGATTGGACTTGACGTATCGATGGTTGAATGTGGATCCATTGTGCATGTCCACCTTGTGGTCATCTCTCAAATGAGATACCAGATTAGGTATGTCCCCAGTGACTGAGCACTCGGATCCCGCATATGGGCAATTATATGGCCTGAAGTTGCAAACGGCTTCATGTTTGAGCTTGCTGTAATATGGGAATATCTCAGGGCATCCCAATGCATAATGTCTGCAAGGCAATTCAAGTGACTCTGCAACCTTCTCTAGTGCTAAGCAGCGGATGTCACCAAGCTCTTGTCTGCAAGTAGGACACCGGTTGTGTACCCTTGTCTTACAAGTTGAACAAAGTGTGTGCCCGTTGTGACACTGCACCCAAATGCACATTTTTGAATCTCACGTTAACTCAACACATAAATATTGCTATTTATACTTTAGCTTCTCCACACACAGACTAATTCCTCAGTTCTCTTCAATTTTAGTACACTCAATTTCCTGATTTGTGCTGAAACTGCTGATCTATTAATTCCCTTATGCTTTACAATGGTTGATTGCAAATGGATTGTTGTTAGTGTCCATTTTGGTAAAGGAAGGGAAAAGCATGGTCAGCCATCTCCAACATTTTCCTATCTAAACTAATAAGCTCTGCTTACCACTTTTTCTAGCCCTATGCTCAATTCGCTTCCCACTTATCGCATTTTAGGACACTGCTCAGCGCATAAGAAAAAACAAGTTATCAATTGCTAGCTCATGAATAGAAATGGATGAAGACGCCGAGTAACATCCACATCCTCCATCTTGGAGAAGTTATATTTTTGAATAAATACTCCTCTATCCCGCAAAGGTCTTCCCTAAATGGAAGTCCTCGACAAGTTCACACATCGCTTAATTTCTTTTAGGAAAATGAATGTGACTCAAATCATTTCTCTTTTAAAAGAATTATTACCATGCTAAGAACTTTATGGGACTAAGGGAGTATGCATTAATAGTAGAGTACATATAGAGTCTATGGAGGGATGTGAGTATACTCCATCTCTTCCAAATTAATCATCCATCTCAAAATAATTGTTTCACTTTTTTACTTTCCTAATCCAGTAAAAAAATATGTAGTCCACAATCATTCTCTACCCTCTAATCAAATTTCAACCATTTACATTTTATTTTTCAACACTTTCCTTAAACTCCGTGAAGTCAACTTAGGACGATTTATTCAGAACGGAGGGAGTATATAATAATGGAAAGGAAATACTACCGTGTGTAGTTAGAGGGGAATACTCCTTCATAAACTATTGCTAAATAGGGAGTAGGTGAATTCCTAAATCCTAATAAATCTTTCATAATCAAATCAGGATTAAAAACAAGAAACCAGATTGGCAATCAAAGCATGCCTCCAATTAAAAATCCAAAACGGAAAACGGATAAGAGTGATGAACTAGTAATCAAGAGAGAACTACAAACCTGATGAATGGGAGGGTACATAGAGTTTGTACAGACGGGGCATTCGAGCAATTCATGGACACTCGTCGGAGCAATTCCGGTGGCCGGGAAGACATTACTGTGAGGTTTGGTCGAAGAACTGTGTTTGAGATGGTGAGACGATCGGATCTCTTCGTCTTCCATCCCATCCAATGAAGATACGCACTCGATGCTATCGATGTCCATTACCCCCTCAAAACCTTCACTTCTCTCGATCGCTGGGAAAAATCAACGCTTTTTCATCGACTCTTCTCCGTAGATCGTTCCTATGGCTCGCCAATTTCAATTTCTCTGGGTTTTTTCTTCGATCCGGAGAAGAAAAAAACCAGAGGAGAAGGAGAAGAAGATGATGAAATGAAGAGATCGATATGGATGGATTCCGATGAACGAAACGGTGTTCTTTTGACCAGATGAAAAGAGGATGTTCTTTTCTTCTTCGTTCTCCTTCTCCTCCACCTCCTCCGCCTCTTTCTCTCTCCTCCGAGTTTCTCTCAGTTGAACAGAAAGTGGTAAGGATCACCGTTGAGCTCGGAACGCGCCTGTAGGCGATCACAATCTAACGGCCATTACGTGTCTGTAATCGTCTTGTGCTTTTGACATCTGATGATACGGAGTGCGTATTTTAGTCATAAAATTCTGACCGGCGCTTAATCATAACGGGATCTGTGATCGAACCGGAAGCGTAGTGGTTCACTAGTTGAATTAGTAGTTTACACATATTTAATATTTTAGGAATGTCCTTCAGTTCAGGGATTTCTTTTTGCGTAGCACATGAATGAACTTCACACTTTTTATGGTTAGAACATATTTTGCGTGTATATTCAAGATGCACTCAGGTTGTTTTAGATATCAGGTTTTCTTTCACCTCTACGAGGTTACTATCATCGGTCTTCAATTCAAACTCTTTGAGTCAATTCATACTGAGGATAATTTCCTTGTATAATATTTCAATGAGGTTTTGTAAGGATCTGTCGTTTAACGGACAATTTCGATTCACATGACGTAATAGCATACTGTGTCCTAATGGGTTAGACAATGGCATGGGATACTCTAAATAACAGAGTTTATTGATTCTAAATGTTCGCGTTGGAATCAATGATCAAATCGTGTTGAGTCCACATGAGGATCTTCGACAACAGATTCGCAGATGTTGCTCGCACAAGATCAACACTAAACGTTTCTTCAGAGTAGTCTCGTTTTACGGCGCAGATAAATTTTGAGTTTAGTCATTCTCGCGATGTGATAAGCATGTTGGTAGCGGATCAGAGAGGATGCACTTATCGTTTTCGTCTCTTGTCGAGTACAAAAGTTCTACTTGAGTCGACACTCGATACGATTTCAGTACTAACAATTGTCATCTAATGAGAATTTAACACAGTCAATATTTATTAAATAAATTCTCATTACCTTTTCGTGGAGCAGAGGGATGCAAGAGTCGTGGATGTGATTGACATTTTCTTAATCACCGATATATATATATATATATATATATATATATATATATATATATATATATATATATATATAGGCCGGTTCTTCCAAATTTCTTGAAGCAAACATAATATTAAGAAAAAACATATTGATAAGCATGTTTAACTTTGAATTTTTCATGTGTTATACGGTTATACTTTGAAATCTAACATGTTGTGGGGCTCACTAGGTTCTGGATCCCCAACAACACACATATGAGAGAGTGCGGTGATATGTAGTTGGGAAAGTGTCTACTTGCCAGAGGCGTAGCATGGTTGCTAAGTCAAGGGCTGACACCGAAATTCAAATCCTGACAATTGCATTGGAATAATTATATTAAGCATAAAGTCTGATGCAAGCTTCACTCTTTACCAACAAATCTGATATTAAAACTTAACCACTCCACTATTATTCTTATACTTACACCCTAGTTTTCCAAGCATCTATTCTTATTCTGCAAATGCCGCTATAGTGCTTTCCATGGATTTATTATTCATTGAACTATCCATCCCGATGCAGTAGTTGTTTACCATCCAAAATACACTATTTATGAAACGATAGTAAATTTCAAATAAGTGCTTCACATGGATTTATTAATCATTGATCTCAACAATAGTGCTAATATTCGATCTTAGAGAGTATTTTAAATCATCAACCATCACACAAAGGGATTATTCATTACATTGGGTTTTCATGTAAACCATACCTACCATTGTATTATTCATGTCACATGTAAAGGCATTACACCTAATTAAGCATTATACACTCTTCTCCCACAACACATCTGCCTCTATCTAAACTAAAATGGTGGGTAAACACAATGGAATGCATTCCACAACTGAAATGATTTCCAGAATCTAATGTAAATAAATCAAAATAATAATGTCCTGTATAATTCTCAAGAGGAAGCCGTTGGGATCAAATCTGGAGCCCCTGGTGGTTGATGACTACATCGGACTAATGTGTGTACATCTCCGTGTCTCTCTCCTTCTCTTGAGCCATGAAAACGCGATCTGTAGTGCGCACCGTACATATAGATTCATCATTTACATATAAATCGGAACAAGTATTGCGATGAGATTTTGGCTAGACAAAAAACAAAACAAGCTTACAATAGTTTCATCTTTAGATTCCTTGCCTCTTCAATAGCCACGCTAGCACCATAGAGTGCCAACTTCTTCACCTATAGATAAAAGGGCAAATCATCAATTATGGCAATTTCTAACATGATATATCGTGCTGCCGAGTCTCTTGTGCAAAATATTTATGTGTTCTTGAAGTGCATGTTCATAAACTGCTTGACAATGAAAGGTGAAAAAAAATCATTTACCTCCAATATATCTTGCTTAGATCTGTGCGACTTGGGAAGCATGCGAAACGCCTCTGTCAATTGGATGCACTCTTGAACATTTTCAGGGGATACAAAGTCAACTGCAACTTTAATGCACGACTGCAGAACAGTAACACTCAAATTCATAACATATTTCTTGTACTGAAGAACGCAAAATCAACTTTAATGCGCATAATTAAAGCCGTTGGATGAAATTTCACCTGTTTATTTCGAACTTGATGTGGGCACCCTGCAGGAATGAAAACAGCCTCGCCAAGGTATTGTTCAAATGTCCAAGGCTCAACATCTGCATGACAGCACAATGAATATAAAAAGATTCTTGTGTTAATAATAGCCCATACCTCTAAACCTAACTGAGAGAGCATGTAATGCATCTTACTGAATTCATCTTTCAGCTGTTTCTTGTGCTTCTCGTTCAGATAAAATGTCTGGTCATGAATAGGGTGAATGACCTAAACCAAGCAAAATGAGGGATTATAAAACTACCCAAGGCTTCGAAACCAAGTACCATTCACATAATTGATAGTAACCTTAGACAAATACATACAGAATTGACAGGAACATTGTTAATATGACGAAACTCTTTCCAATGCTTCTGCAAGTATTCTGTTAGTTTAGGCACGTCCTCGCGACGAAAGATGTCCCATAAAGCCCCACCATGTACAACATCTAGAGGGTGTTCAGTTAGCATGTTGTCTTCTTCTACAAGTGCTGAGGTGTCGGGGTTTGGTTGGTTTGAATATGTCTCCTGAACTAAGGAAGTTGCGCATTCCGGTGCATCATTTGCCCTGCTAAAAAACTCTTTCAAGTCTTCTTCTTCGTGACCCTTCTTTAATTTCGCAATTTTTCTTCTCTGCTTCCAATTAAGTTTCACTTTACTTGTGTGTGTCAGGATATTGACCTGAAAAGAGCCCACCATAAGAGAATGCTGATATTGACCTAACAAGGTTAACTTTTCAAGACACCAAACAAAAATTATACATAATGTGCCATGCAGACCCAATGACATGCTGAATTGGTTTAATTATACATGTCACAAATTCATTTGGGGAAGGCACCCGAATGGTTGGGACGAATATGGAATAGCTTACACTTATGATTAATGTTATTAGAAGACCAAGAATATAATTATAATGATTCCTGTAGGTTTTTCGATTGAACAATATAAACCAGAAAAGATATGAGGATGTGGCTTACCGCATCAGAAATGTCACAATGCAGCTTTGATACAGAATCACCTCTTCCCAGTTCTTGTTCTGAACCATAAGCAATGTAAGTTTTAGGACCCAAATCTGGCTTCAACGACCCAACAGGCAGCTTAGTGGCTAGATTCAGAAGACCTGATCTAGGATCAGTATAATCACTGAAGGGAAGCATGGAAACAAATTCAGCACCATGTCTTGGCAAACATTCTTCGAAAAACTTGGTCGGTGGCCAATCCTTCAATTTCAACATCTCTGGCCACCCACTGCGATGACTCCGTCCTTCCAAGTATCCCCTGAAGAACTGGTGAATATTTATCTCGACCTGCGTTACACAAATAAATTAGTCAGCCCCACACAAATGTGAAACAAAGAATAGAACCAATGTAAATGGCGCAACACTGTAAAAAGAAATGGTCAAAGATTATAAACAATTGGAAAAGTGCTGGGACTCCTAACACTATGTTTGGTTCAAGGAACTTGAAAGGAAAAAGAAAAGAAAATGAGAGGCAAAACAAATTTTCATGTTTGGTTAGAGATGAAAAGAAAAGTAAAGTGGAAGGAAAAGAAATTGAGAAGGCAACATGTACAAAGAGGGGGGAAAACCAAATTCCTCCCATTTTGGCGAGGAAATTGAGAGAAAACTATTTTCTTTTCTTTTCCTTGCAAATTCCTTGAACCAAACATAGTGTAACAGCTTTGGGCAATTATTTTGCGCAACTACAACATGAGTATCTCATGTGCAAAGACATATGCACGCCCTTCAAATGAAGGAAATGGCCTTGCAAATGCATGCCTTGAATAACTTGATATTTTCTGTCATGTTTATCAGGACAAACTAATAGAGTGAGTAAACGTGGCAAAAATTCAAGTCATAGAAGAGAAAATGAGATGGAGACCAAAAGTGAATGTGAGTTAATAGTAATGGGATAACAACAAACCCAATAAAATCCCAATCCCAAGACATGTACACAACCTTACCCATATAAACAAGATGAGGAAGCTGTGTCCATTAGACCCTTAATACACTGTTGCATTTACTACCCAAAACTTCATAGAAAGTACAATGCAATAGAAGTTTAATGTGCCATTTCGATTTAGTCCATTATTTTCCCAAACTCAAACTAAAACAATTTAAAAATAACTCTTTTAGCTCCTTTAATAGTCAAAAACAAGAACAACAACATCCCAACTCTGTTGGAGTCTGGGGGATCAAGATATATACAACCTTACCCCTATAAACAACAGAAAGGCTGTTTTCAATTTTCGTTAGACCCTTGGTGCGGCACCATTAATAATCATAGGATTAAAAGTATAAATATTTCCTTAAAATGACAATGATGTACACTACTGAATGTAGATATATTGTGTCCATGGAGGCTATCCAGACAAAAACTATTATAATTCCAGAATGCATTAAGCATTTGAGATTAAATTTTAATAAAACAACAACAACAACAACCCAGTTGAATCCCACAACAGTAGGGTCTGGGGAGGGTGTGTGTACGCACCTTGCCCCTACTCGGAAGTAGGGAGGCTGTTTCCAAGAGACCCCCGGCTCCACCTACGCAGAAAGAGAGAAGAATATTTCTCCCTTTCTCGTGGAAATAAATTGAAATCATACATTCATACCTCACACCAATCCAAACAGTCAATTGCCTTTACAGAGAAACTCTCCTCATTTAATTTTTTCCTTGCATTTCTGAAAGCTCGCCACATTACCATTGGCTCCCAGCTGAGGCCGGGCCCCATGGCTTGCGTGTTCCTCACAATGACAGGTTCGCCCCTCCTCCAATGCCATTGAAAATGCATAAACTCTTCGTCGGGCAAGCCAATTGCATCGGGACAATACAGTAAATTATCATGACTATCATCTCTGGAAGCAGCCTGCCTTACATTCAGATGTCGATCACCATTTCCAATCAAAGTGGCAGCAAGGCAGGTATGACAGGCTTGGGAGAAATCCATTTCGGGTAAATGACAATTGCAAGTAAGATCCTCTGCACCTTTGATCAGTTCATTCACCCAATTAGGTTCATATATGCGGCGTAATGCTAGCATTGCAGAACCACAACCTCCAAGTTCCTTAGGAGGACAAGGTATGCTACCATCAGCTTTTGATTTCCATAGGGAAGACATCTCACATGGCCTTTCCCCAACACTAGAAGAGATCGTCTCAAGCAAAAGAGCATTTTCATCACTTTGTCTTTCAGAAGACTTGCAGCTAAATGATGACTGGGATCCGGTTACTCCCGGAAAACCCCCACATCTTAGCTCCCGACAACAATTGAGACAAATATCATAAGAACAATCGGGATTTGGGCAATTTCTGTGGAAATTGACAATGGATGTATTGCAATTGTCACTGTCATATAAGGATTCATATGTGATGTTACTAATTCATGTGAATAATTGACTATTAAGAAGGAAACTATTGTCTAAATACACCAATTGCAATATTTCACTAAAATTAACAGCAAAGTATAAGTGATTGCTATAACCACTACAACGAGTTGTAAGTATCCATGATTAAAATAATGATCAAAATTGAATCTTTAGTTAAGTGAAGGAAGCTGTTGAGACGCTATTATATTAAAAGTGGAACTATGATGGTAATCATTTAATAAACCTGAAAAAACTAGGAAAATCACTTTATTAGAAAGCAACATCTAGAAAAAAAACTAATATGAGCTTACTGATCCAGCATGTCCTGACATGGTATTACGAAAGCTCAAGTTAGTTGTGGGTAGTCACGCCAACTCATTAGGGACCATATGGAATGCGAAAACATGATAGAGAGAAAATATGGAGGAAAACAGAGAGGAATTGAAGGAAAGAAAAGGTGGGGAAAAACGAAGAAAATCTTGCCTCAAACTTAATATAGCATTGTTAGACATTTGTTCAAACTCATTTTGTATAAATATTTCAATTATTATACAAAGACTGAAGAAATCTAAATTGAAGTAAAAGGAATGACGAACTGCAACAAGTCAATTGAGGCCTTGAGGCCGTTGAGGGGGGCATACCAGTATATTCGATCATCCTTGTCAAGAAAGGACTTGGTTATATCTTCCTCTGTCAACTGGACACCTGAATATATAGCCATGAACAAACAAATCATCAGAAAATCATATTTAGAAGTTAGAACATTGAATTTCATATTATAGAGCCAAAAATAAGTCGCAATGCTTTCAAGTTGCTGTACCTCGTATGCTGGCTTCAACATCTAGCTCAGCACTTGCCTCCTCTTGAATATTCCTAAGAAGTGGCAGAACATTTAACAGCACATACAGTGACCTTTGCAAATGGGTTTCTTCATCAGGCTCCTTTCTGTTGGACTACAAAAATAAGTTATTAACTAATTTATAATACACTGTGCAACCTACAGAAAATGTTCTCCGTAACATTTTTCAAAGGAAAAAAAACTAGAGTTGGGGGAGGTAGAAACCTTTGGAGTTATATCTGCTTGAAGGCAAGTTGTACAATTACAATTGCCGCAACAAAATGGACATGCATTCTCAATATCTTCCTTTGTTTTCTCTGGATACCTACTCAATTGTTACACACAAAAAATCTTTAGATATTAACAACCAAAAGGGAAGTTTAATGAGGAAAGTTTTCCAACAAAAGATTTCTGAACACAAATAAAATAGATATGGAGAATATTCCACATAACGTACCAAGAACTATATACACAAAGAAGTGGTAAAACATTGCATACTAAGTAACAGTAACTTTTAAAAACATGAATTAAGGATAAAAAACAAGATAGTACTTCCTCACCACTTTGCAATGCATTCAAAGCAATAGCGTTTCTTTTTGCATTTCAAGCACAAGACTATGGCAGTTTTATTGGTTTTGATGCATTGGTGGCACGTTAATCCCCCACTCTGCTTCCAAACCATGGCATCCTGCAGCTGTTTTCCTTCTTAGTCAAACAGTCATTTTGAGAAATGAAAATTATCCAGAGTACAAATGTGGAGTTTTTGTTCAAAAGTACATCAAATACTCTTTTTATGGAGTCACACTCTTACATTGTCAACTGAAACAATACAATGAATACTGTTTCATTCATCGCTTTATGTAAAAAGTTATGCCCTTCGTCCTACAAAGTGACTGGTTTCATCAAGATACAACTTCTACATTTTGAATAAAGTAAAATCATTATAGAACATGAAAAACTGAAAATTGGGGACAAACGCAATTTAGAAACTGGAATATTTTTATGGGAGGGAGTGAATATTTCATTTTATGCTATGACCTTTTCTTAAAAATCATTGTATTGCATAACAAGAGTAGTAATGCATTAATAGAAAATCTTAAAATAAAAAGTTTGAATTCTGACACTTTTAGAGTGTTCTATTTGACACACACATCCAATTTAAGTACTCGACTAAGCCAAACTGATTTTAGTCATTTCTGGCTTGGAAAATAGTGTGCCTCGCTACCTCAATATAAAGCCAAAGTAAAGAGAAAAGGAATGTTAACATTCAATTTGGGCTAGAAAGCCACTTCTAACAGCTATTTTCAGCCTTTTGAGTTCTGTCTGGATGGAGGATTCGGGATGATTTCGAGGTAAGACTTTGAGGGGCTTAGTCCATATCTAGAGATATATAGAATGTTTCCAAAATTGAAGAAATGATTGAAATGTTATACGATTACATATTATGTTGAATTTTAAGTTCCATAAAATCTGAAATTCCCTGGAGCATATATCAAGATATAAACCAAGCCTTCCAAAGTATCGCCTCCAAACTCCTCGAAAACCCTCCATCCAAATAGATCCTAAAATTTCTATAGGCCAGGGCTGATGTTCCCAGTGTGGTTGGCAGGAAAAATATTTGGGCCACCTTTCCCTTGCTTTCCAGGGCACAATGGGAGGGGTAAGGCCTCACTAGTTGCACCAAACCCGCCCTGCAACTCTAGAGTGCTCGTCGTCCATGAAAACAAACAGTTGGCATAATGACTTTAAAAAAATAAAATGAAGAGCATTAGTACTCACTGATATTCTGGTTGAAGCCCTGGCGCTTCTCCTACATCCATTATCATTAGTAACTTCATTAAGGACTGTCCCAGCTTCTTCTGCTAGAAAACTATTTCCTTCACGCTTGTCCTTTTCAACAGTCTCACCACTACCTTCATCCCCATCATTCTGACTGTGCAATGATATCAAAACCACAGATTCATCACTTAAAACTGTTTTTTTCTTACCCTTTGAACCCTTAGGTCTGCCTATTTTCTTTGGTACCACATCTCTGCTTACATTAGAAACAGATGAAGGATTCACAATCACCCCTATCTCACTGTCTTCACGTGCCCGAGGCATGTCGCCTACAACAATAGTTCTCTTCCTACCCTTTGAACCCTTTGGTCTGCCCCTCTTCCTGATTGTCACGGTAAATGTTTCTTTCTTATTTTCTTCTAAAAGCTTTGGCACATCGCTCTTCCTCTGTGCCCCTCCTATGTTTACATCATTGCAAACAGAGAATTGATTCACAACCACCCCTATCTCGCTATTATCAATTATCAACGGCTCAAAATCATCTTTCTTTGCTAAAGCCAAAGCACCACCTACAGCATGTTTCTTCTTACCTTTTGAACCTTTTGGTCGGCCCCTCTTCTTTGGTATCCCATCTTTACCTACAACTCCATTTCCAACTGCCCCTACTTGACTATTTTGAACCATCAATGGTTCAGGATCGAGATGATTTTCAACGGTCAAAGCAATGTCTTGTTTCTTCTTGCCCTTTGGTCTGCCCTTCTTCTTTGGCATCCCATCTCTATTAGCACTAGAAACAGAAAACCCATTCACAACTCTCCCTATATTTCCATTTTCAATCATCAACAGTCCACCTTCATCACCACACTGGCGACCTACAGTAGCTTTTTTCTTGCCCTTTGGTCGGCCCCTCTTCTTAACTATCTTGTCTCTGTTTGTGAATTCATTTACAACTACCTCTATCTTACTGTTCTCCAACATCAATGGTTCAAAACCTTGCTGTTTTTCAATGGGCTTCTTCTTACTCTTTGAACCCTTTGGTCTGCCTCTCTTTTTTACACTCCCACCGGTAGATAGAATCACATGTGCAGTTTCACTAGCTCTGCGATCAACATTAGATGCCACAAACACTAAACCACTGTCATCAGTTCTCTTCTTCTTATTCTTTGAGCCCTTCGGCCGACCCCTCTTCTTCACTGGCTGATTCGCATTAACAGCAGATTGAGATGCACTAACAGATACAATTTCAGAACCCTCCAAAGCAATTCCTTCTACGCTTCCATTCCCTTCAACAGATTTACCTAAACGTCTCCTCTTACTCTCACCATTCAAATTCTGCGAACCCGAAACTGATCCACGCCTTCGTTTGGCATTCTTCTCGCGGTGCCATATAAAGTGTTTCTCACAGAAAATTTCCCCATCCATGGCCTTTTTTTTACACCTCCACAATTTTGTAGCCCTTTTGCACCTCTGCCCATCATCAACACTGCCATTTCCTACGGCTTCAACGGGTTGCATCATTCTATATTCCAAGAACCACTACAGGATTGCGATAAACCCCATGTCCTAAATATCCTGAAAGTTCCAATCTTTATGTCTAAATCTCAATTCCGATGAACAATAACAAAACACAAGGAAAATTAAAGATACCAACTTCTCGAATCAAAAGAACCGCGGAAGGGTTGAATTTTGTGAAGCCCGTAGACTCGTCACCACCCGGAAATACCCCCGAACATTAAATTCTGGCAGAAGCAAACAAATATGAAGTAGAAAAAAGAAAGTAGCACCTTTTTTATCCAGAATTGAATAGAAGTGGATAATGAATCTGTAGGAGTGATTGATTTGGGTATCTTGGGCTTCTCTTTTCTTGGTGCAATTCTTATTCCTTTTTCGATTTCAGGCGTATTTCCGACTCCGAGCGGGTTTTTGGATTCCTTATGTTTTTAGGTAGTTGAAGGATACGACTGATGGAGGCTGGCAGAGAAGATCGGGGAGTGGGATCCCATGGGAAGGGGAGTACTAGTCTGCAGTTGTACGTGAAAGAAAGCATTTGTTTGGCAAGAAGTCTATTACTTTACGGAATTACGGCGTTGAAACAGATCTTCCATCAATCAAAATTAATACGTGAATTAACCTAGAAATACAATAACATCTGCATTCCATTTGTACCCCAAAAGACATACAAACACAAAGTTTATTTATGCACTAGTATTAACTCCGTGCTTTGCACAGACTCGTAAATATTCTAAAATTTTAACATTTTACTTTTTATTTTCATTACTCATTTGATAAAATAATACAGTCATGTCATCTATATTTTTTTAAACTTTTGATGCAGTTTTAAATATTAATCTTGTAAGTTTATAATATATTATTTATATTAGAATTTTAAAATATTTGATATTCCTTTGTATTATATTATCTATCTAAATTTCTATATTGTTTAAAATGTCGCTTAGAAAGTCCTTCAATTTGGGAGCTTGAACCAAGCCACCACCACTTCCGAAGGTTCAACCTCACACGTCTTCCAACCGATACACTCTGTCCCAACCTTCCCAGGAATCTCAGAGGTAAATCTATCTGACATAATGGATGATATTAAGTTTTTTCAGTTTTTGGGGTTGTAAAATGATGTGCATCTTGAGGGTAAACTCATGAGTTCAATCGGTGAGGCCAATGAGTACGAGGACGGGATGGAGGGTCTAACTTGGTTTGCCAAATCTCGTTCTTTGATGTTAACAAACAATATATGAGCTAATGTTTGTTTGAGTGTTTCAAGTACAACAAGAAACCATTAAGAAACGGTTTTCAAGAATAAATTTGAAACATCAAACTAGCGTTAAATATAGGTAGAAACAAATGTAAGGATATGATTTTATATATCTATATTCACAAGCTCAAATGAACTCACAAAATATGTTTAAAACCTTCTTATAATCATTTTTCGAACATCCAAAAGGTTTTAAACAAATATCGAAAAAGATTTGGCCAAATATGAAAACCTACAGAGTGGTTTGGGACCCCCTACTGTTTGCCCGAGACCTAGGAACCGTCTACCCTGGACCCCCCTACCGGAAGGAGTACTGTTAGGATAGCTAGACAGCTGCCGTCAGAGAATATATGCCTGAGAAGGTACCTAGCTACCGTTAGTTCGGGACCCCCCTACCGTTAAGGCATCTCCTAATAAGTATCATTTCAACGGTTAGATTTTTCAAAATTTCTAATTTCCTTTTAAACCACTTTTAAATACATTTAATACTCCAAATCAACTCCATACAGTCATATTTGATATTCAACTATAAATAGGACGATAATCCTTCGTTCTAAACATCAACACAAGCTTCTAGTCATCCATCTTCATATTCTAAGTGTGCTCTTGATCTTGTTCTTTAATCTTCATATTTTGGCTTGTTAGAGCCTTGTTTTTATTCAGATTTTATACACACACATTGAGCTTGTGATTATACATATATACTTTCATATTCATTAGGTTGATCTTATATTATTTTAGAGAGTATAATCTTCATTTTTCATTGGCTAAGGGTTGATCTTTTCTATATCGTAGGTCAAGGTGTTGAACCCATTTTCTGTGTTCTTCATACACAAATCATCAGTTGTAGGCTTGTAGCGGTAGAGGGTAGCTTTATAAATCCTTGTATAAACAATAAAGGATAGCCGATAAATCATTGGGTAAAACGTTTGAGGATAGCCTTCAAAACTTGGGGGNTTGAAAAAAATGCATACGCAATGTTGACTACTTAAGTAAATTGTTTTTGGGGAAGCCTAATATAAATAAATAACCTTAGATATTTGAAGAAAATTATACTACACCCGTCCCATTAAATTTTTCAAATACAAAGAAAGGCGTCCCACAAAACTTTTCAAATTAGAAAAAAGGCACACCCTAAAATCATTTATCCTACATATCATACCTTATTACCTTATTATAAAGTAAAGGAAAAGTTTAAAAATAATATCAAAATTATATATTTTTAAAGAAGTTCAGTGTTATGTCATTTCTAGATGATAGTCTTCTTAATAGATTTCAAAATAATTTCTTGATTTAGAACTTGAACTATGACAAAGAAAAATTGTCATTTGATTTTAGTGGATATTTATCTACGATGAATGAAGATCAAAGAAAGATATCTGATGTGATAATCAAAATCTAATATCTAAAAGAGGAGGTTTCTTTTTTATATATGGTTAGGGGAGACTTGGGAAAACATTTATATAGAAACCAATGTCTACTTTTCAAGAACAAATGGTATGTAGGACTGTTTTAAATGTTGCATCCAGTGACATTGCAACATTGCTTTTGCATGGTGGAAGGATAGCACACTCGAGATTCTCAATCTCTCTGGCTTTAACTGAGTGCTCAATGTGTGATATCAAAAAGGGGGGTCCGAAAGCAGAATTAATCTAACAAGCAAGTGGAATCATATGAGATGAAGCATGTGTGATGAATAGATTTGTTTTTGAGGTATTGGATCACACAATGAGAGAGATATTGAGGTTCTACAATAATAACTCTAGAAATGAACCATTCAGAGGAAAAATATTAGTACTCGGACGTGATTTTTGCCACTTCCTTCCAATTTTACCAAAGCTTCGAGAGAGAAAATTATAGGTGCTACTGTGATTTCCCCAAAATAGAGGTTGTATTGTAAAGTTTTTACGTTGAGCAAGAATAAAATATTGCATTCATCTATGTCCTCTTACCTAGATAGGGATACACAAGCTTTTTCTGATTAGATAATCAAAATTGGAGATGGAAAGCTTGGTCAAGTGATTGGTGGAATTGCTGACGTTAAAATTTTGACTGGATTCTTGATTCTTGACATAAGTTATCCTCCCAAGAGTATAGTACTGGAATTCACTTATCTCACTTATCTGAAGTTATTGGAGAATATGAAAAAATATTCCTTTTTTAGGATTAGGCACCATTAGCACCCACTCTCGAAGTTGTTGAAATGATAAATGAGTTTGTCTTATTCCTCATTCTCAGTGATGAAAAAGGAGTAATTGAGTTATGATTCTTAATGGCAAGCAGATGCCAATGTAGGTGTTGATGCTTATTGGATAACATTTGAATTTTTGAATGAAATTAAATATCCAGATGTTCGGGGATCCCAAACAAATTCAAAAAATAGTTTTGAAAAAAAGTGTACTGATTATGTTATTTGGATTGTATAATGGTACAAGATTAATTGTTGAAGAGGTACGAAAAATGTTAACCGTGCAATCGTGGTTTCGAGAAATTGAGACGGGAAAAAGGTTTACATACCTCGAATAAATTTGGTACCACATGATCCAAGGCTACCCCCTAAAGTTTCAAAAAAGACAATTTCCAATAGTTTTATGTTTTGCTATGACTATTAACAAAAGTTATGGTGAAACATTATCTTTTGTTAGATTATTTTAACTAAGTCGGCATTCACTTATGATTAATTTTATGTTGTTCCTTCACGAGTGAAGAAGAATACATAATTAAAAATGTTTATTTTAGATGACAATTGAAACTCTTGCAACCATGCATACCAAAAATGTTGCATACTCTGAAGTGTTTCAAAAAATTTGGATTTTACTAAGTCTTTGTTTTGTATATACTTTCAATTCTTCAAATATTATTTATTCTATTTTGATGTTGATGTATATATAGTATTAAAAATCATGTAAGAAATTTATTTTATTTAATCCACAAAAAATAATACATGAAAAAAAGAATTGAAAAAAATTTTGTTCAGCCCTGTGCATGGCACGGGTCAAAATACTAGTTGATCAGAAAAAAGAGAGAAAGAGAGAAGAGTGGTGGCACAGAGAAGGAAAAGAATGGGTATATGGTGTACACCCGGTGTACAAATTCAGGGTACATATAGTATTTTCCTTAAATAAACACTAAAAATGAAAAAAATCATTTACTACAAAGGGTCATTTATTAAATTTAATCAAATAAAATACTCCATAGTAGTATATCTTCTCTTGATTCATAAAACTTCTGATATAGTGTTAAATATTTAATTTTAATTTTCAATTTCACACCAACTTTTTGAAAAATGAATTAAAAATAAAAACATCATAACACAATTTCAACACTGCCCATATAAACATTCAATAAAAAAATTTGTTCATTTTCCTCAATGCTAGAGGAAAATTTGATGGAAATTTTCTTGCTCCAAGCATGAGAAAATCGGGGACTTCATCCTCTTATGGATATTGATAAATGTGAAGATATTCCATCATTGACTATATCACTTGTCCGAGAGAGCAATATGTTCAAATATATTAATCACAATGTTCTGTAACAATCATGAACGTAAATGGGTTTTCCCAACTCCCAAGTACATTTTCAACGGCAAAATTTGAACATTCCATAATAACCATATGATTTTTTAAAAAAAGAGGGGCGGAGTGTAACCGCATAAGAATTACATGATTTCCATGGATGCGTAATGTTTTAAGACATTGACTTGACAAGAAGGCTAGCTGTGAACAACCGGGAAGAATGAAACACAACAACAAAAAAATATGCAAAAACCAAAATGCACTAACTACTAACTAAACATGTGACCCTGACACTGAGATGATGAATCAGGGGGGGAAGACATGAATGAGAGATGCAATCCAACCTGAAAAACAGGATGCAACTAACTAACTATGACCATACAAACATCGGACCGGACCCAAAAAAAAACGAGTATTTGACGAGACCCAGGAAAGAAAAACTTATGGACTTGTTTGTTCATTAACACCTCCCTTCGAGAAAATGGCAGCAGCAGCACCATACGGCACTTCTTGCAAGTAGTAGTTGACCCGCAATAACCCAATGTACCAGCAACCTGACTTGTCCATTCAACATGCAAGAACCCCTCCCCCACCCACCCCAACCCAGCGCATCCCACCCCACAAAACCCCAATTTGACGACCTTAAAAACTTGTGAGGAGCCGCCAGTGTTCAACCTTCGGACCCATACCAGGAAGCAATGAATGGACACCACAGTGCTGCTGCATGAGTTAGTGACAACTTGAAGGAAGGCGAATGGCTCCCTGACACGTGAATGCAATCTTGGAACCCGACTCGACACGACCATATGCATGCAGGGACTCGACCGACTCCTAATAAGGAAACTTTTTATATACCAGGAGAGCCTCAAACTGAAATGGCCCGAGTTATGGCCAACTTGGCCCACTCAGCAGATTCCTTAATCAAATGGTCATCTGAGGATAAACATTCGTTCAAGAAGTCTTTGCTTGATGCAGACTGTTGAATCAAAGAGCCAGCATTACTACCCAGTGCATCAGCCAGATCACCAAGGACCCCAATTGCAGTTTTGGTCACAGCATCATCCCTGGAGAATTAAAGAAGATAAATAAATATGAGGGAACATTTTTAGTATAAAAAGGCGCACACACACACACATATATATATGAATTATTATTACTCACATGTCTTTCTCCCTGTAAATACTATCCAGAAACTGCAGAATATGAGGCGCGATAGGGGCGAGCAGAGGGGTTTTGGGAGAATTTTTAAATCCTTGAAGGATTCCAGAATATGCCTCCAAGATACCATTTCTCAGAAGATTGGTATACTCAATCATCTCATCATCAACACCTGATGTGTGTACAGACAGCTCAGCAGCACTCTGTAGCATAGGCATCGCATACATAAGGTATTTCTCAAACTCCACTCCTATCGCCAAGGCAATGTCTCCAAAGCACGAAAAGATGGGAGGCTTCACAGATCGATGGAGTTGGTTGCTGGACAAATCTTTGAGCAGCAGAGTCATAATGCCATCACAATAAGGCATAACTTTATCCTCCAAAGCTCTGCATATATCACCAACTACCCCTACAGTGACTGAACAAACTTGATATTCCTCAAAGTTCTGAAGGCCCATTTCCAGGTACTTGTAAAATTCTGGCATGTACTTAGCAAAATCAGGGCCTACAGCATAAGCAAGAGCTCCGATGGCAAGCATGGCTTCTTCATGCACAGTGGCACTTCTGCAAGCAAAAACCCTGAGAAACAGACCCATGATCTGATCCGCATACTGCATGAAACCATATTTCGTATGCTCTGACGCTCCGAGTTTCTGAATGATGACCTGTAAGCAACCACAAAGAAGACCTTGAAGCTCACTCTGCTTCTCTCTTTCATCAGAAGAAAGCTTTTGTGTCTCCAAAGTTTGGTGGAGCTCCGACATAATGACTGGTACTAGTTGAACAACCATCTGTGCTGTTTCATCAGTAGAGCACCTCACCACTTCATTCAGCGTCTCATATGCAGCCGTCCTTAACCTAGACTCACCAGCATCTTCACGGTGAGTAACTAAAAGAAGAGACTGTACAATTTCCTGGAAGAATGGTGTTATTGGAGATGGTGAACCCACATCTTCATACCCCTGTGCAAGGAAATAGAGAGCACCACATGCTTTCTCAGCAACATTTGGAGCATCTTTCATGCTGTGAAGAAGAACTGTAATAATTTGCTGACAGTTTGCTTGAGTAATAATTGGCGATTCAACCATTGATCCATGAAGGAACTCAAATATTCTACCCAAGGTCCAAGCTGTAGTATCTTTCACATGACTATTGGGATCTTTGGTCAAAGCAGTGAGCATGAAATTTAAAGCAACATTGACAATAGGTGTTAACTTGTCAGGAGAAGGACCTTCCAAGATGGAACCGAAGGCATATGTGGCAGCTTCTCTTTGCCTCCAATCAGGTTTAGTAATGTTCTCTTCAATGAATGGCATGACAAGTGGGACAATATCATCACCAACTGTGCGAGCGACCAAACCAAGGCAAGTTCCTCCAGCCATTGCAAGGTTCCAGGCACCTTCATCTTGATCTTGATCTTCTTCTTGCTTAAGAAGAGTTTCTAGAAGCATTGGAACTAGAGCAGGGAGAGCCTGCTTAATGAAATAAAAACATAACACCTCAGAGTCTCCAGTGAAATCACCCCCATAGTCTTCTAAAATATCAATTTCCTCGTCACATATTGAGCTCCAAAACTCAATGGCTTGAAGAGCAACAGGCTCCTCATCCTCCTTTACCGCCTTTGCTGTTATGTTGAAAATATCTTGGATGTAAGGAGCTAATTTCTCATAGTATGTTGATGAAATAGACACCAAACATTCAAAAGCAGCCTGTCGAATTTTCACTTCAGGAGACAGAGTAGCCTCACAAACAACTCTCATAATAAAATCACGCTCCATATCATTGTTGAAATTTGCTTGGGCAAAGCCCAATGCATTATACAAGGCTCTAGTGGCAACAAGCCTAATATCATTCCCTTCAGTTGCATTCATGCCCTGAACTACAGCTGTAAGTATTTTATTTACTTGGTCCTGGTCAACAACATCGGGGGACACTTCCTCGCACAAATACCCAAGAGTTTCCAAAGTAGCTTGCTTGACATGAGCAGAAACTTGGTGAATATTTGACAACAATGATACTATTAGCTCCGGCCATTGCTTGTGTGGCAACTCAATGCCAGCAACCTTTGCAATCACTTGGGAAGCAGTTGAACGAGCATCCAGGATTGGTGAAGAAAGGGTCTGCAACAAGCATGCCTTAATCTGAGCCTTCATAGACACATCCAGTGCAAGCCATCTTTGCATAAGCTCATACTTCCTATGTTGTTCCTTTGCATCCAAAGCATTTTTAAGTACCAACCCAGCTAATTTACGACTATCAACTGGCTTATCTTCAGATGCAAGCTCGCCAGATAGAGAAATAAGAAAAGCAGGAAGGTTTTGTTCCTGAAACTGTTTCAAAGTTTCTTCTGCATGCTTCCGAACAGTTGAATCATTTGACTGTGCATTGAGAAGAACTTGAGTGACTTCCATTGTAATATAATGTACCTGCTAACAATCAGTAAATAAATGCAATAAGAGTTATACGGAAATAATGAAAAAACACCTGCATTTGATACACCTATTTGTCTAAAAATATCAACAACAACAACAACAACCCAGTTAAATCCCACAAGAGTAGGGTCTGGGGAGGGTGTGTGTACGCAGACCTTACCCCTACTCGAAAGTAGAGAGGCTGTTTCCAAAGAGACCCCCGGCTCAACATTGAAAGTTGCATTGCTTGACTAACTGCTACTTCATTAATTAAAGAAGCGCAGACAGTTTAGAGATCCATTTTGATTTATTCCATCACACTCAAAGC
>OOIL02000451.1:929058-930543 GCA_900332095.2 Cuscuta campestris | reverse complement strand
CATTTTGATTTATTCCATCACACTCAAAGCCAAAAATGGTGAAATTTTGTGTCTAAAAATATCAAACAGTCAGATATAGTATTCCCACCCAATGCTTATAAAAGGGAAAATCCAAATGCTGAATGCAAACATAAACCTTGTGTATTAACAGAAATGGTGTTGAATATAGCAAATAAGCTATGTATGGAAGAAACCTGAAGAAAAGTACTTTTTCAATTGTAGAAATGTTTCTCTAACACCCCATTTGAAGCAAATTACACATCTAACATAGACAAACAATGCAAAAAAAATAAATAAATGAAATCAAGTACATGAAAAGCATTCAAAACATGTAGACCATATATCCAGCTAAGACACAATTATGGATCCAAAGCTTCATTATTTGAACTAAAACAGAACACACAAGTCTTTTAAATTCTACAGATCCACAAAAGTAGGATGTCCATCTTTCAATATGGTTACCAAAAGCAGACAAACAGACTCAACTTTGTGGCGCCCAATCAGTCTGTGTAGTTCCCGTAGAATATACAACACAGAAGCACAAAGGTCGATCCAAATAATCAAATTGACAAAAACTCAAACTCATTGCATACTTTACTACCACTAAGACCACTAAACTCCAAAAGGTTCAACTCGCATTAATATCAGCTCAAGTAAAAGCGATGCATCAAGAATTTCAAACATAATAACAAAATATAACCCAATCAACTAAAGAGCATAATTTAAACAACCCAATTTCAAGAGAGAAAAAAAGGTCGACATTTGAAAGCGGGACTGAACTTATAGATCAGAGTTCATTTCCCTAAAATAAATCGCAGCGAGGTGCAGGAAGCACGCCGATCGGATACCCCATACGCGTATAGATCAAGAGATCGAGTTTTTAAAAAATGGATCCGTAAATGCTAAATTTTACACTATGGAGTTTGCATATGAAAAATCAGAGTAGAGTGGGAGGAAAGTGTATTACGTGAAAGCCGAGATGACCGCGGGGGAGAGAGTTTCAGATCGAACACAGCAAAAGCGGCGCCTCCTGAAACCCTAACAGTGAGAAAGGGGTGAGAGAGAAATAGAGACTCAGACTATGAGAGAGAAAGAGAGAGAGAAACAAAAGGGAGAGAAGGACGCGGTTGTACTGCTGGAACTGAATTATGCAAATCTATAGCGTTCCATTATTTATTACGGGATTCACAAAACATCTCTTGATCGTGACAATAATCTCCTCCTAAGTGCTAATCGTGGTCAGCTTTCTTCAAAATCCCTTTTTTAAATTATACTCCCTCACTCCATCCCTCACAAAAAAAAAAAACACAATTCACTATTTAAAAATGACAAAGTTTTTTTTATTTATATATTTTTATCAATTTTTTAATAAATAAAAATATTTTTGTCACATAAATTTTTAAAGATTTTTTGATAAAGTTTTTAAATATGTTAATTTTAATTTTTTTTATATATCAATTTTTAAATAAAATGAAAAAACTTGAT
>OOIL02000451.1:909058-926558 GCA_900332095.2 Cuscuta campestris | reverse complement strand
GCTAGATCTATTTTCATCTTCTTCCCTGGCAACAAGTTGTCTTCTTCTTCCTCCATTTTTTTTTTCAATTTTTTTAATTTTAAACCTTTTTTTAATTTTTAATTTTTGTTAATTTTTAATCTACTACTTTTATTTTATTTCTTATTACTCCCTCCGCCCCGTTGTTTTTTTTGGGTTGTCCAACTATTTTTGTTCACTTTCCTTTTTTAGTAAAACTTAACATGTTCAATTGTCTTTTTTTATCCTCTATTCTCTCTTACAGTTACACCCACCACCGTCACTTCATTGCCCAATTCTTCCAGTGGCAAAGCCTTCACTACCCAATTCTGCCCACCATTGTCACTACACTTTACGAATAGGGCGATACGGACAGAGACAATTTTAGTGTTGACGATGCGATGGTTATTCCGACAACAAAGAAGGATATTTGACCGGCGTTGCAAGCAGATCTGAACGAATCTATCATCGCAAGATCTAACTAAACGTCGGCGATGGCCCCACCGATAAGGAACTAGATCCTACTGGTTCTTAAGACATCTGGCCACATGCAAAGATGAAGAGAACTATTCTCAATGATAATTGACCGATGGCGATCAGTGATAGACGAGGCTTAAATATATCCATCTCTAAATTGGGATGGAGAAGATGATGATCCCAGGAAAAGCCGCCAAATCAGACCATGATGAGCTCCATGCGCGTTTCTTGTGCGATTTAAGATTCAACAAGTGTTAAGCTCTAGTGTTAAGATTCAACAAGTGTTGAGATTTGACGTAGGCAGGGTAATTTAGATATTTTTTCCCATTTCTCTCCTTCCCTTGGTATACGTGCCGAAAACAAATAGGACAAAAAGAGTGAGAAGAGGAAGTATTTATCTTTTTTTATTAATAAATAAATATTTATATTAAATTTATAAAAGTTTTGAATTAAAAATGATAAATATTGTAAAAGAAATCAGGAGACAGTTTTTGGGATAATACCATTGTAGGATTCTAGGACAAGGCAGAAACTGAGAAGTGAAATACAAATAGATGTAGCAATTGGGCCCACGTATTTTGGGATCATTCTAAATGCCCTTTACCCCAGGGGCGGAGGAGAGGGGGGGCTGCCTAGGCACGTGACCCCCAGCGAATGTCGGGCGAAGTACCAGCGATGAAGATGCGCAAGTCGTGCCCCCAGTCTGATTGTGCGTTACTCTGTTGTTCTGTTGAGGAAGATGAGTTGCAGCTTTTTTTAAAATTAGGTGTTTTAAAAATAATAAAGTTAAAAAAGATATTTAGTGAAACGACACCGTAGTCTTAGGGAAAAAAAGCCTTAGTGAGACGAAATAGAGTAAGGAACTCATAGAGTAATTCGTTTTCAATGCTCTTAATTTTAATGCTTTAGTTCATACGAGGTAAATTATTGTTGGTTTTTTGTTTCTAGGTGAAGAAATGTAAGTTTATTTTTTACAAAGTAATAGATTAATTTGATTTTTCCCCTTATTTTAAGAGATTATTGTTGAATACCCATTTTAAAAAGAGATTATTTTTTTATTATGCATACTAATTATAATGCCATTTACTTATTTGGTTTTGAACTACTACCTCTCTTCCATAATATTCATCTAGTTTGACTTTTTTTAGTCAAATTGGACAAACTTTGAATCTCAGTTAAGTAATAAAAGCTAAAATATATACTCCGTATTAGTATAAAATTAATTTTATTAGATTTAGGTAGCGTTTTGTTCAACTTATTTTTTCTGGTTATTACTTGTTCACATCATAATCAGATTAGATCAAACCAAATCACATCAGACCAGATCAGAAATAGATTTAATTATTACTGCAATCAGATCAAATCAGACTAGGTCTTCAAAATATCAGATCATATCAAGCGAACGGAACGCAACCTTAATTTGTTTAGAACTTTCAAAATTTTATTTGATTTTATTAATATGCAATACAAATTGAGAGTAATTGAAAATTAAAGTTTATTCAATTTGACTTGAAAAAGTTAAGCTAAATGAACACTCTAGGACGGAAGAAGTATTTGAATATTTGAGAAAATTTATTAATTTTTTGACATTTCTATTGTGTTTTTAATATTAAAAAAATCCACTCGTGGCCTCCTGGCTCCTCCACTGCTTTACCCCCTTATCATTGGTATACCACCACTTGCCCAAAAGCCCCTGCAGACTATTGAAAGTGGCCGTTGTAGCCCCCTCCGTGCCTCTATGGATATCTCACCCAGCATATACTTTGTCTCCTCGGACAACTCACCCGAGTTAGCCATTCTAACTCGGGCACTGTCCAGGTCTCCCGTCATTGGTCTCGACGCCGAGTGGAAGCCTGTCCGGTCTCAGCAGTCCAACTTCCCGACGGTCTCCATCCTCCAAATCGCCTGCCATGTCGACGACGACGGCGGCGGCGATGGTCGTTCCTCGAACAAGTCGCCGTTGGTTTTTCTTCTCGACCTCTCAGCTATCCTCCTTCCATCAATTTATGATCTTCTTAAGGACGCGTTTGTCTCTCCAAATATTCTGAAGTTAGGGTTTCGGTTCAAACAGGACCTGGTTTACTTGTCATCCACCTTCTGCTCCCAGGGCTGCGACCCTGGTTTTGATAGGGTATGCTTTCCAGCAGTTCTATTTTGCGACTGATTCCATGTAAAGAAAATACTTTCTCAAAACTTTCATATCTATTTGACTAAATTTAGTTGAGCAGTTCCATGATTTTCCTGAATTCAGATGAAGTCCAATTGTGTGGTTTGGGTACTCCCTTCTAAAAAGAACTTTAAGCTTATGGAGATTATATTGGAGTCATTATGATGTTTGAAGCTTAATCTTTGATAGTCATTATTGGTGACTAGGTGGAACCTTTTCTAGATATTACAACCATATATAACCACCTGCAACAAAACCTACAAGGAAGAAGGTCGCCAAAGCAATCTAAGAGTTTAGCAGCAATCTGCCAGGAAGTGTTGGGCATTTCTCTTTCAAAGGTTTGTGGTATGAGAGTTCACATAATGTTTCATCATAAATTTTCGGTGGGTGTAAATGGGAGGAGAGGAAATGGACTGGGAACTTTTAGTTGCTCTCGTTGAATTAAAAAAAGGAACAGAAATAAACATGGTAGATGATCCATTTTTAGCCATTGAATATATTCAT
Organism: Cuscuta campestris; assembly: GCA_900332095.2. Taxonomy (NCBI): domain Eukaryota; kingdom Viridiplantae; phylum Streptophyta; class Magnoliopsida; order Solanales; family Convolvulaceae; genus Cuscuta; species Cuscuta campestris. The sequence continues at coordinate 923,413 of OOIL02000451.1, read as the reverse complement.
TTCCACAATGGGAAGACAAAAGGGCAAATGTTCGTTCTTACTCTCAATACCTAGCGCATCAATGCCTCTCAATACATATTTACACACTATTTCTCACTCGTCTCTCCCCTTGGCCTTGTTTGGAAAAGAGCCTTTGGCTGTTGGCTATTTCTGTTGGTTGGTTTGAATGACTGATTGAATTGGTTGTTTAGACTAGCGGATTGTATTAGCTGTTAACGAAAAATTGTTTGGCAAACATAGCTGTTCACAAATAGTTGTTTATGATGTAAATTACATTTTTGGACATACCTCCTAATGTGTTAATTATGAAGTAATAGTTTATTAGTTAACTTTTGGATTTTAATAAAAACAAACTCTATATATGAAAATAAATACTGAGCAAATATATCACGTAACAATATACCAATAAAATAATCACCAAGAGCACATAATTAGAGAAAAGAAAAAACTTGCTAGTTTGGCCAAATCTAAAAAATAAATAAAAATAAACAAACAAAACAAATAAAAAATAATTACCGAGAGTACAAAAATAAGAAAAAAGGTAAAATATCTGCTAGTTTGACAAAGTTTTTAAAATTAAAGAAAAATAACAAACAAAACAAATCATATTTAGTATGTAAAACCTTTCTTAATACTCCATACATAAACTAAAGAATAAAAAAATCTACATTAAGGGCATGAAAAAAAAGGAAAAAGTGAACTGCTAAATCAAAATGCTACTTATCCTAGCTATTGGATTATTGGCTGTTCCTGGTCAAACTGCTAAAAGCTGGCCGATCCGCCAATATCCAAACACACCCCTTATGTTTCTGGGTGGGTGTAAATGTGAGAAGAGGAAATGGACTGGGTACTTTTATTTTTTCTCTTTGAATTTGAAAGAAAACGGGAGGGAAATAATTGCTTGGTAAATAAATCCCGTGCCATTGAAGATATTCATCTCCAAAATGCGAAGAAAATGTGGTGCATTTTTTCCATCTTTATCTTAATACCTAGCTCATCCCTGCCTTTCAAAACATAGATACACATATTCCTTACCCACCTCTCACTTCGTTTTGTCCAAACCATTGTGCACCCCCAACATGTTTTCTCTTCACACATAATATCACAGGTACAAGATTACTCTCCTACCACTTTATGCCCATGATATTCTCTTCATTTCGAGTGGATTATCTGCCTATTATGTGCATTTCAAAATGTAGGAACTCCAATGCAGTGATTGGTCACAACGCCCTCTAACAGAAGAACAAAAGACTTATGCCGCAATGGATGCTCTCTGCTTGCTTCAAGTCTTTGATGTACTCAAGGCTAGGGTGGCTAATATAGTAGGTTTGTAAAGTGCTATACTTCTTCATGCATGAATATGGTACACTTGAGATGCCAATGCTTTCTTGCTTCCTACATCTTCCAGCTGAATAGGAGCGATATCTACAAGAGCAATTCTAGGGAGACACTTAAAATTGACATCAATAGATCCCATCCTTAGGTGTCACATATTCATTGGTTGATGATCACATTATTGTCGTTTTCAATCCATTGAAAATTTGACAAGAATATCACCAATGATTTATAAATGCCACTTTCAATGTCTTCATAGTCTTTTGTATCTACAAATCTCTCCATGTATTATATATGGTGCCACAGATCTAGACCTCATATGAAAGGCTAGGGTGCTAGACATGTAATGGTTGCATGGAAAGGTAATAGTATATCTTAAATTTCATGCTTAAAGGGTGAATCAATTATTGTGGTTTAGGAAAATAAGTTCAAAAAGTTGGTGCCCCGGGACGGAGAGTGGATTCTTGGAGTATGGAAGGCTTAAAGAGAAGTCAGAGCGAACAAAAAAATACTTTAATTGAAGGTATAAAATTGATATTAGAGCGTTGGGGTTTAATGAACATATGGCGCTTAACAAAAAAAATAGAAAAAATTGATTTCAGTAGTTGACTTCATTATATTTTCTATTGGATTGGAATTAAGGCTTGGTAGTTGATGTATATTAGAGGTGTAGGGATTTTTTGTAAACTCATGTATGCATGCGTGTGTGTGTTAAGAGAAAACTCTTTTGCTCATATTCATTTGCTGCTGATGAAAATTGTATCCCACCTATCAATTAAAAGAAAGCTGATCATTAAAAGTGGGATTATATTTTTTTAAAATTGAGCTAGCATGGGCCAGTAATCATTGTGCCAGTATTCATCTCTATTGACAACTTTTTCAGTCATGTCCTTCTGTATTTATCTCACATGTTTTCTAAGGCATATGTTGAAATACTGAGATGATTTAATTTAGGGAATGCTGCATGCAGTGTTGGAAAGCTCGAGTCATCTTCCGATAATCTTGGTCTCAAGCGGATTCTTGACATGCCAAATGTTTCTGAGAATGTATTTCAGACTAGCTTCATTGAAGCTACAAAGATGGTCCGAACAATTGTGACTGAATATCCCCAAGGAATAACAATTTGTGAAGAAGCGACTTCCCTATTTCAGTTTTTGAAAAATAAGCAAATGCATGATGCAGTCATTTGGATTGTCAGAAAGTATGGTGATAAACTTTTAGCAAGCGACAATGAAAGGAAACCTAAAATGTCAAGGAGGAGAGTGAAAAAGTCGCCTGGACGGTTATTGGCAAAACCCAAAACATTGGTTGACGATGAAGATTGGCAAGGTCCTCCTCCGTGGGATGTGTCCTTGGGTGGTGACGGATGCCCCAAGTTCTTATGCGATGTGATGGTATGGAAACTTATATCGGTTGTTATTTCTCAAATTGCTGGAAGTTAGTACTTAAGAAATTGAGTCACCCACATAGGAATTGAACAGGGTGTTTGCACTTCACATTTGGCTCTTTGGGCCGTCCATCAAGCTCACGTGTTTTAAATACTCAACAGGGCTTCATGCCCAAAGAATTAGAATTTAGAAGTGGTGAGGCAGTGGCGAGGCAGTGGCCTAGTCACCCCAGGTCAGGTTTTATGCCCCCCAGGTCTAATGAGCTATTGGAGTTGTAGATTTTTTTTGTACAATTTAATGCACATTTTATATACTCCGTACTTAGAGTACTCCACATAATATTTGTCATTTAGAAATATGAAAAAAAATACTCCCTCTGTCCCAAATGAACTTTGAGCCAACAACAGAATTGCCCTACAAGACTCATCAACATAGAGAAACATTCATAGGACCATAGTACATACAAGTACAACATCACAAACTACAAAGGATTAATTCCAAAAAAAACCCCATTACAGAGCAAAGGGATAAAAACCAACCCCCCCACCCCGACCATAATCGAAGCCCATAGAAGAAGCCCACGTTACACCGGATTTGAAGGTAGAGGCCGCCCTCGCCCCATAGCGAATCCTCTAGTCCCATCGGGCATTCTGGGACCAGGTGGTGGTTTTGAGGGTTCTGTACCAAGAGCAGATGGATGCATTCCATGGGCTTGTACATTTGTTCCATGTTTCTGCCTCCTTCCACGTCCTCGGGTCCGGCCTGAATGCCCATTTCTTTCCGGTGGTGCGTGCTCCCCAGTGGTCTCCTTTGGTAATTGGTCTCCCGTCTCCATCCTTTTCCTCATGTGAATCACCATGGTGCTCACTCGGATGGCAGTTCTCATCCACAGCCTGATCAGATGATTGACCACAAGCATGTCTATCAGAGTCTGATTCTCTCCAGACTTTCTTTTTCTGTCCACGCTTGATCTCTTTCTTTAGAAGTTTCACCCTCAAACCGAATCTCCAATCTTTTTCATCATTCAAAGTGGCCACAGCTTTTTCAGAAGCTTCCACGGTGTCATATTCCACAACAGCATGCAGCTTGCCGCTAAGCAGCTTCTCTGCAATTGTACACTTTCTAGGATTTCTTTCAGTATGAGGTTCGCGAATGCTGATGTAGAATTATGCTGTTTATTCTCATGCCTATTAAGGCAAGAAGGTTATGCATGTACTTCGGTTTTTGTGTTTATACGGTGTATGTTTGGTGACTTTGGTATGTGTACATTGGGATTTTTAACCTACCCCTCTATTTTCCCTAAAAAAACAAAAAAACCAAAAGCATGCCCTTCTATTATAAAGATCCTTGTCCTCTATTTATGGTCAGACCCTTTATGGTTTATGTTTGCCCAGTATTGAATAGACACTGGCATTCAGTAATGAAAACATTCCCACTGTAGCCGCAATGTTGACACTGCATTATTTTAGGTTGAGGGATTGGCAAAGCATTTGAGGTGTGTTGGAATTGATGCTGCTGTTCCGCCTATGAGAAAGCCCGAAACAAGGTTGAACCTATGACAAATTTGACCTACGCTTGGCATTTATTTTGGGCCAACATATGTGATGCTTGTTCACTAGTATTTTTTAACCCATTGCTGTATATTGTTCCTGTTACCAGGAATTTAATAGAACAAGCATCTAAGGAGAAACGGGTACTCCTAACACGAGATGCCAAGTTGCTGAGACATAGCTATCTCATAGAAAACCAAATATACAGGGTAAAGAGTCTTCTTAAGAATGAACAACTTACTGAGGTAATCCATTCATTCCAGATTCCACTATGCAACAGCCAAACGACTTGTTCACCCACACTCATAAAACTACACCTAAATTATTTTGCAGGTTATTGAAACATTTAAATTGGAAATTTCTGAGGACCAGTTGATGTCTAGGTGTACTAAATGCAATGGGAGGTTCATCCAGAAAGCTCTGACAACCGAAGAGGCGGTGAAAGCTGCCCAGGGCTTTCAGGTCATCCCAAGCTGCTTATTCGACAAGAATTTGGAATTCTGGCAGTGCATTGTTTGCAAACAACTCTATTGGGAGGTAAAGATTTTGACTGTTTCACTTGTTGTCTGTGTTTCTTATCAAAGTATCTCACTGAATTCCTAATAACTTGGTTTTTATATTGGAATTTCGTGTTGGTGCATGATACTGTAGGGGGGGCAATACCACAATGCAGTACAAAAGTTCATTGACATTTGCAAGTTAAAGGATTAAGCAAGTGAGGCGAATTCAAGAGTTATCAGGACGACAGCCCGTCACCCTTTCAATACTTCACCACGAGGCATTGAGTTTGCTGTTTGGGGAGTTCTTAGTGTGTGCTGCCTGGTCAAGATTCTTGTAAGATCCGATCTCATCTCCCCTTGTATGTTATTTTTAGGACCCTGAGTTAGGTGAAAAAATATATTTTACTCATCAGTAAAAGGTAAATCTAACATTGATAGGTCTAAACGTACTAGTTGTTTTTCTTGGAAGGAAAACCTACTAGTTTAAGCGCTAAGGAAAAGTTTAAAAATTTATGCTTTGAAAGTTTAGGATCTCCAAACTTTATACGGAGTATGTAGTTCAAAATAGTACTATGATTTTGACTGCTTTGGACTAAACATTAAGGTCCGTTTGGTATACGGAATTGATGGAATTGGAATTGAATTGGAATTGAAATTTCATTGGATTCAATTCCATAGAATTGAATTCTACCAATTCCAATTCATTTTTGACACTATCAATTCCAAATCCACATAATTTTTGTACTACCAAACACCAGAATTGGAATAGAAGTCTTCAATTTCAATTCCATAATTTGAATTCCGTATACCAAACGAGGCCTTAATGAATTTGTTTTTGGAATCTTATGAAGTAAGGCATGAGCCTAAAAGTGTCTATAAAACTAAAAAAAGCTTAAAGTGTATCTCTATGATATATACACTCACTCGGCCCGATGCGTGATGCACATTATGTAGAATTGTAGATATGATACAGGCACATCAATACATACTCCAAAAGCAAGCATGTGATGTAAAAGCATATATGCATCATATCCTGTTCTTTAAGATTGGAAAAAAAGAGTTGGATGTTAAAGAAAACTAGAAAAAATTGGAAAGAAACTGGAAGGAACTGGAAAAAACTAGAAGAAACCGGAAAAAATTGGAAAAAACTGGAAAAAACTAGAAAAAACAAGAAAATCTTCAAAAAAATAGAAAACCTAAAAAAATTTTAAAAAAATTTATTTGTAATTCTTGTTGTTGTATATTATTATTATTATTATTATTATCATCATCATCATCATCATAATCATCATCATCGCATTATCTTAATGAATGTCTTTAAAATATAAAAAAGGTATTGTTATTTTTCAAATACAAAAAACTAATTTTGCAAAAAAATAATTAGAATATAAAGCTAGCCTAAATATAAAAATATTAAATTTTAAAATTTTTTTGTGGTTACTTTGCACCTCAATTTATTTATGCAATATTTATTATAATAATTTATTTATAATTATACTTTATATATTACAAAATTTTGTTTTAAGTATCAGACATGTCACATAATGTAATCAAACCTATTTTTTCTTTCATGATTGACATTTTATTTTCATTGAAGTCCTATTTTTAAAATAAAGATATAACTTTTTTTTTACATTTTTTATGTTTTACTCCTATTTTAGTCCTTTTCTATGTCACTATTTTATCCATAATTTTTTAAATATAGTTTAATATATTAATGTTTTCCTATTTTATGATGTATATTAATATACAAAAATTGTCTTATTCATATTAAAAATATGAAGAAAAAATATTGAGTGTAAATCGTAAAAATAGTGAGATGAAAAAATAATTTATAAACTATAGTTATTAAAATAGTGGGTGTAATAATAATCACATTAAAAGTATATCATTTTTATAGTAATTGGTTGGAGAGTAGAAAGAGTTGGAAGAAAATGAGAATTGTTGGAAGAAACTGGAATGAACTGGAAGAAACTGGAAAAATTAAAAGAAACTGGAAGGAATTGGAAGTTAAGAGTTCAAGCCCTAAAGAACAGGTTCTTAGTCTCTTGTCTGGTTGATAATACTCCTTTGGTCCCACAATTGATTATAATGTACTCCGTATACTATTTCAAAATCACGATAGCTTTTGTTTATTTATGTACTTTTGTAAAACTTTGTTGCCTCCTCTTTTGTAAAACTTTTGATGTTGTTTTTAATTATGTAAGTTTTATTTTTTACTCATGTCTCAATCTTTAAATAAAATAAATTAAAAATACTTGGAATTTTTCTTCATTTTCCACAATTGTAATCAAAATTTGAACGGATGGAATATATTTCGAGTGTGATTTGTTCTTGTTTTTCCTAATTTTTCTTGTTCATGTGAGATCAGAAGTAATCTCTCTTCAATTCGCTGCGTGGGTTCTTGCTTTTTCTTATTTTTTATAGTCCATGTCTAATCTTATTATGTTTACTCTGTTGGTAGATTCTTATAATCATATTAGATGCCTCAATTCGATATGCTTATAATTCAAATGATCAGAAGTTGATTTCATAGTTTCATTCACACATTCCTTATTTTAACTCTTTATTTTATAATTTTTTTAATTTGCGGGTGTAGTTTCTTACTTATGTATAATGTTACTTTCAAATCTAATAATTTTAACTTTTACGATATATGCACAATTGAAAGCATTATAATGTACTCCCTCCGTCCCAAAAAGAATTACACCTATCATAAAATTTGTCCCATAAAGAACTACACATTTACCTAAAAATACATTTCTACCCTTAAGCCTAATTTCTACCCCACCCTCTTACCCCATCCACCGTATGAGCTCTACCCATCCCCTCATCCATTCATCATCTCTCCTCTATCCGTCTCTCTGTGGTTGTTCCCCTTCTAAATTGCCGCCGGCACCCTCAATCATCAGATCTATATCTTCCATACCTCCTTCCCATAACAATTCACCAAAAATGGTGATTCGCGACCCTACCATGCCCTCCTTCAAGCTTATAAGCGATAGCGAAGATGAAAGGGCATCTCCCCAGCCAACTCCTAAATCTAAAAAATCACTGATCCCTAAATACGACTCTGGTGATAGCGCATCTGGCACGGATGATACAGATCCGACGTGGTAGTATCGGAAAAAATATTTGGGGGGTGACTTTTTTCCGTTTGAGGATGAAGGAGGCAGTGTCGAATCTGATGGGGAAGATGGGGAATCAGTAACTTCGGCCCAGATCTTGGAGATGTCTAATACAGAAATAATTTTCGCTGAGCCCTATGGAGATGAGGCTAAAGCACTGCGTTTCAGACAAAGTATTATGTTCTTCCTCTTTAGATTCACATACGATTAGTATTTGCATGTCCCATTATATACTACGTATAATGTTTATTGGCAAACTTATGATGCAAACAAACTTTGTGTGAATGATTAGAAGTCTGTGAGCTTTTTTGGATTTAGGTACTCCCTCCGTCCTAAAACTTTCTTCTCAGTTTGTCTTTTCCCCATTTTTAATTTTTGGCTTTGACTTCAAATTTTACCCTCCTTAAAAAAGATTTTTTTGAAATTTTTTTGCAATCATTCAAAATATAGAGTTAGAAGATAATTGGTGTAAATACATGAGGGTATTAATGTCATTTGTCATCTTTTTTTTTCTAATGGGAGTATATTGTAATGTCACCCCCTATGGGTTGGAGACTTACAACACTGTATTGATCTGGTCTACCATATTTTTTGTTCTGTGAGAGGGGCTTGGTGGTGACAATTTGGGGTTTGATGGTGAATTGGGTGAAGGTAATCCCTATTTGAAACATATGGTCAGTTGATTTTAAATGAGTACCCCTACTCTATATAATGATATGAGTATTCCACTTGCTATAATATTTTACTTTACACTAAACATGCACTCCCATCGATCACACACTCACTGCCGCCATGCACACCATCTATTTTAGACTCGCCACTGCTTGCTCATTGCCAATCTCCCTTCCCCCGGCCACCCCTTTCTTCAATCGATTACATTCGCCACCATTGCTACTTAGTCGCAATACCATCACTATCGTCATGCACCTACCCCCTCCCCTCTCAGATTCATTGTTGCATCGATACCTAGCCCTCCCACCTCCATCTCCCCCCTTCAAATCCTGATTTCAAATGTGGGTAAGTTCTTTCTCAATCTTTAATTGAGTTTTGTCGCCAAATAATCAAGCATGGCATTGGATTTGGTTTAGCATTATGCCTATGTGTGACACTAAATTCTATACCCATGCTATGCACGAATAGAAAATTATCATAATGTATATTTAAATATTATGAAAAATGAACATATGTAAAATTAATTACTTTGTCAATATAATATTAAGATAAAATATTAGACTCGTGAACTCCTAAGTAAATGCTAACTACTTACTCCCTCCATCCCCATGTATTTGTATATATTTGACTTTTGGAATTGTTCATCTAAGCACTTTGACTCATCAAATTCTCTCAATGTGTAAGTCTAAATATAGTCATGCGTGATCTTGTTTGATTTGTCTTAACATATAGATTATTACTCCCTCCGTTTCTTAAAACACTTCCTCTTTCATTTTTTTTGTTTTTTCTTAAAACACTTCTCTTTTCTATTAAAAGACCACTTTTACCCCTACTTTTTCATACCCTACTTATCACATCATATTTTTTCACTAACAACTAAACTATCACATCTTACTTTAACCATCACATCAAAGACAAAATTGGAAAGTCAACTACAATTTAACACTTCCTTATTTTTTCTCAAAGTCAAAAGAGGAACCGTTTTGAGAAACGGAGGGAGTAATATATAATTTTTATAATTTTTTAATATACAAATTACAAGATAAAATGGATTAAAGAAGTGCATTGGATGGTGTGTAAAAATAAAAGTGGACAAATACAATGGGGACGGAGGGAGTAGTATATAAAAAAATCATTGTGAATATTTATGTTTTAATGCACTCATGTAGAAGATAGATATGTTTACTTTAAATAAAATTAATTATTCCTAAATAAACCTAATTTATATTTATGTAATCATATACTTCCTCTCTCCCTACATTATCATTTTCTTTACTATTTTAGTATTTTGATAAGTTTTGTTTGTTTATGCTTTTACACAATATAATTAATCATATCCATGCCTCAAAATGGGTGTATATTTAGCCCTCTTTCCCTACCACTCATGATTTAATGTGGCGTCCCATTAAGGCATTTATTGGTTCTAGTGGTAAAAAGTAAAGCCTAGCCATCAATACACACGCCCCCATGGAAAGGTCATTATGTCCTCACATGGAGTTGGTTGCCACCCAATGCCATAAACTAGCCATTATTTTAATTTATAAAGCAAAACATTACATTGACAATATTCAAGCCTAGCCGCTATCACACGTTCTCCCATACAAAATAACTAATATCACGTTTACCTATAAACTCGACTGCTTAATTTCCTCATAAAGCACACCACCCAAAGGCTGCCTAACGCACAACAAAATGCAAAAGCCATAATGTTTTCACGACCTCCTATAAAATTATTCAATTTATATAACAAACCCCGCCCGTACCCAAATGACCAAGGATTTTCACCCAATTCGAAACCGGGAAATTAGGCTGGAAAAAACACTCTTCATGTTTCTCTTTTGCCTTAGTATATTAAAAGATTTGTGAATTCACATGTTTCATTTATAATTTTATAAAAAAAATTCTTGTCGCCTTTTGTTTTAAAGATTTTTTTATGTACTTTCAAATAATGTAGTTTATACTTTTTTATATGTAAATTTATAATAAAAATTAGTTTTAAAAATGATGAGATTGTGCACCTTGTTGGGAGTGTCACATCCATTACGACAAGGAAGGAGTATTATTCTCATCACTATTGCTCTTTGGTTTTCTATCTAATTATTCCTTCAATCGTGCTATGGGTACACCACTTTGTACCCCAGTGGTGTACCCCATATACCCCCACCCTACATACCACTAAATCACACCCAATCCCACCCCACACCTTTGTTTTGTCTCTCTCCTCTCTCCTCTCTCACCCACCGATTCTTTTCCCCCTTTTTTCTCCTCATTTCGCGCGGAAAAAAATCCCAGCATCATTGGCGTGTTAGCATCATCGGAGAAAGGGAAGTAGTGCGACGGCTAGTTAACATCATCAGAGAAAGGGAACACGAAGAGGAAAGGACCAAGGCGCAAGAATTGAAGAACGATGACCCAAGGCCGCCGATTCATTTCCAAGTAAAATTTCAGATTCAAAGTTTAACTGCGGGAGAATGTATGAAGCTACGCCGACATCTCCTATTATAGCAGGTGATCATTTATTTTTGCACTAGCACTATATGTTTGTGTTATATTACAGTTTAGTTATAAACAGGTAGAAAGAGATGGTTCATTGAAAAGAATTTTTACCCCTGGATTCTTAGACTTTAAAGAAGTGTTGGTTATGGTTAATTTACTAGCAATAATTTCAGAAACATTCTCTACATAACATTAGACATAGGATTCTTATTAAATTGAAAGCTGTTGTTGTGAATTTATTATATGCTTATAGTTATGGACCAGCAATTAGGAGTGTGCAAGGAGATACGCTGTAGGTTTGACCTACTTGGGCATTTATTATCTGCTTTCAGTTGTAATTGTTTTGCACCAACATTTATGTCAGTGCAATAAGGCAGTTTGTAGGTGTCACCTACGGACAATGTCAGGTTGGATCATAATTCTTTGGTTTTAGTTGTATATGTTTTTGCCCCATCAATACATGTCTATGCAATATGTTAGCATGATTCAAGTTGTATTTTTTACGTGCAGGCATTTTAGAGGGCAATGACAACTTGGATGTCGGAAGTAGTTTCATGAGTATTTTTGAAAACAACAGTAGTAAGTAATGACATGCATATATTGGACGTCACCATTAATTTATATTAGTTCTAAAGTAATTTTGTAATTGTTGATGTCAAGCCTATATGAAGGGGTTGAGAATTTGGGAATTGAGCCTGCTTTGGTGGGCTTTTTAAGAGATGAATGTGAAGCACATGAAATGTGTGACTTTGGTGGTGATGGAGTAATATTGAACCCACATCCCAGTAAGCTCTTTAGTGTATAAGAGTCGTGTAAAAATACTTTGTGTTTTTTAAGATATAATTTATGGAGTAATAAATGTGGTTTTCAATCTTTGCAGTTACATTTGGAGGTATAACGAATGTATGTGATGCAACTACTTTCATTACGTTGTTAGAAGACGAGGGAGACTTGCATGTCCAGGGGGGCAGTGTGGACTAGTGCAAACACCATAAACTGTAAGTTGTACATAGGGGCTTCTTTATGAAATGCTGAATAGACAAGGATTGCTTGCACAGACAGATTATATAGGTGCAACTTCATCCCGGATAGCTTGCACAGACAGATTATGTAGGTGCAACTTCGTCTCGGATAGCTTGCACAGACAGATTATGTACGTGCAAAATGAAAGAGTTAACATTTACTGCTCTGTGTGTAGGTTTGGAAACAAATGTTGATGTCAAAGGTGAAGATGAAGTGATTGATAATGGATTAATGGGACAATGTAATGTATCCTTGATTGAGAATATTTCTGACCAACAGCAAAGCCAAGAGTGTGAGTCCTTCAATGTTGTGGATGCAATGCCAGCGGTCGGTATGCGTTTCAAAAACTACGAAGCACTATATAATTTCTATCATGCTTATGCTAAAAAAACGGGGTTTCCAATTCGCAAAAGAAGCTCTAGGAAAGGAAATGACGGGATGACACGAAGTGTGACAATGACTTGTGGTAGAGAGGGTAATCGGGAGAAGCGGAGTAAAAAGAATCTAAACGCACAACCCACAATGCAGTTGGGTTGCACAGCCCAAATCACTGCCACAGTCGATATTGAAGGTGCGTGCACCATTTCGGTTGTTAATTTAGAGCATAATCATGGGCTAAGCCCAAGCAAAGCTCGTACATGGCGTTGTAACAGGAAAGTGCCAAACCACGTTAAAAGACGTCTAGAGGTGAATGATGCTGCAGGGATCCCGCTTCACAAAAGCTTCAACTCGACTGTTGTTGAAGCAGGGGGTTATGACAACTTGACCTTTCTTGAAAAGGATTTCCGAAATTACGTGGAGCAAGTGAGGCGCGTTAAAATATGTGCAGGAGAAGCCATGGCAATCCAAGCTTATTTTCAGAAATTGCAAGCACAATGCGATGGTTTTTTTATAGTATGGATCTAGATGAAGAATCACGTTTAAAAAATTTGTTTTGGGCTGATAAGAGATCTAGAGAGTCATACAAGTTGTGGGAATTGCTCATAAGCCCACACCTAAAAGTATTACAAAAATATTTATAATTATTATTCAAGTAAATGAACTACATAAAATAGTGTAAAAGATTTATAATTCGGACATACTCACTTGCAACACATAGGGAAAACCATAGAAAGAGAATTTGCATGTCTTCATATTGGGGTTTTCAGCTAGCTTTGACAAGAAACGAGCCGGTTGCCCCTCCATAGCTGCCTTCAGATGGCGTACTGTGAGAAGATATGACTCCCACCCCCATGGATAAGCGTTGAACTTGTCAACGCTACCTAAGAGGTGAAGGTGAGACATGTCAACACCGGTCCCCTTGTCTCTAGCTAGTAACACGGGCTCCGCAAAAAACAGCTTAGCAAACTGAAGGACTTCATCACCCCCATTTTCTTCATCAAGAGCATGAAAACATTTGCGCACATGCGCAAATTTTGTTTTCCCCTTATCATTTCCCAAAATTTTTTTCCGAATTCTCCCCGAGGCTGAATCCTCACCCTCATTGCCACCATCCTCTCCATAAAACTTGGTAGAGGGCATTCCAATTATGTGACACCATTTCCCGAAATCAAATTTTAATATCGAACCACTTATGTTAAAACGTAGTTCATCATCTACCTGTTCTCTTGTGAAGTGCACAAGCAACAGATGGATGAGTTGGCCCGAAAATTGCAATGGAGGGGACTCAAGAAGGTGGCCGAAAGGGGACTCCATCTTGAAGCGATCCAGGTCTGAAGGTGTGAGTTTCTTTTTGATGATGTCAACTGATTTTTGAAGCTCGGAATAGCATGTATACTGTGCTTGGAAGTGGTCTGCATTTACCATTTGCAACGCCATTGTACAGAAACCTACATTTCAAACAAAAAACAAGACAATGTAATACCAAAATTGGGACTGGGCAAATACTAATGTAACCATAACATACTAAATTCGGAAGAAAATGGACCATTGCCCAGGCATTTACATAAAGTACTATACTTCAAGAAATTTGGGAAGAAACTATTGGTGTGAATCTGCTGTACACCATTGCACTGGCAGTTACATAAAGTACTACAAGAAATTTTTAAATTTTTAACAAAAATCAACAATTGCCCAGGCATATCTGAATTTGGCAGCAAATAAGGAGAAAATAACATAGCTTTGCATTTAGGGTTTCACTAATGTAAATAATGTTTGAGCAAAAAGGTGCAATTGAAAAAGGAGGAGCAATTACCTACAAGGCAGACCACCGGCAGATACGAGGGTAGAGATGATGGTAAGCGAGGACGAGGAGGACAGCTTG
>OOIL02000451.1:827418-909011 GCA_900332095.2 Cuscuta campestris | reverse complement strand
ATGGGGGTGGGGGATTACTTTGCAGGTGGGGGGGGGTACTTGCACGTGTAAGGTGGGGGTGTTTTATTTTGGGGTACAAATTGGGGTAATTTTGGGGTGCAAGTAGCATTATCCTTATTCCTTTTAGCAAGCTGATATATTGAAACTGCCAAACGCAACACAACACCTCAAAGTGCTCTCTCTCTCTTGCTTTAGGACCATCACTTATCGGAAGACTCTTTGCTTTTTAGTTTTCCCTTTTACTTTCTCTCCACTTTTCTCTTGCCATTTGCTCAAATGGATTCTTCTCAGTGGCAACGGGTAAGCATATATATTCAATCCATGTCCTCTACTCTTGCCCATTATCTTTACTTCTCTGGCTCTATATATACATACATATATTTGATCTATTACCATCTATGCCAATAATCAACATATCTTCAATATAATGCTCACTAGGGTTTTTGGAGAGATAGATAAAGCTAAAGAGTGGATTTGGGTTTATATATGCTCTCTCTGTCATGCATCTTTAAACTTGCTTTGGCTCTTGATATTTCATTATGATCTTCTGATCTTTTGACTCTTTGCTTCTTTAAAAAAATTATTCAAAGATTCAAAATCTTCTTTTACATCAAGACATATAACCATTCTTTATTTTCCCTTTGCATAGCTGAAATAAATTCTATTTTCTCTTGATATTTCATTATGATCTTCTTTGCATATTGTTCTTCTTCTTCTTAGCTTCTATTACTCCACTACGCTTTCTTCAGAAAAATAGTTATAACCTATAGCTTAACAATGAAAACAAAAAGGTGCGTGTACCTGCACTAGCTAGTGATCTAGCTCACCCCAAAGCATGTATACAAACTACCCCGTCCCAAAATATTTGTGCAATTTTGATTTTTTGCAGTTAATATTGACAGGTTTTGATTACAACTTAAATAATTTGTAAAATTTATATTAGAGACGGACAAAGTACTTCCCTAAAAAAACCTCCTGCTTTCTTTTTATGGATTTAACAAAACTCTGTCCACCATAGATCTTCTCAGACACTATTCAAAAAGTCAAACTTAATTCACTTTGTTTGTTTATTTTTACTACTCATTTCATATAAAAAAATAATATTGTCAATTCTAGTTTTGTAGAACTTTTCATGTAGTTTATTACTACATAGATTTTATATTAAAATTTTAACCCCTATATTCAAATAAATTGAGTTGAAAATAAAGTCGGTCAAGCCTCTTAACGCCAATGAGAAGATCTTAGGTGGACGGAAGGTGTATAAAATGATGGGTTAAATTTTATTTAGATGAAAGTGATAATTTGTGAGACACATTAAATTGCAATTCTTTTTAAAAATAATTAAGGCAGGTAGAAAGTTTTTTTAAGACATTCAACAAAACAAGTATGAAGGCTTTTTGTGGAATGTAGAAGGTAATTAAATTATTAAATGAAAAGATCACATTTACCACTCCATTTTTTTGTTCCAGTCTTCGTTCCACAACTTTTGTTGTAGTGTACCATGTTTTCAAACACTTTTGTGACTCATCCTTCAATGGCAACCACAAATTTACACTTTTTTCTTAACATTTTATGTCACTACTTACCACACTTTATCTCAAAAATAGTGACACCAAGCTCCGTAAAAAGTAGATAAATATCAAGTTTTATTAGCGGCGATCATGGTACGATATGGTACGGTATTTAATTAACTCATACCTTACCAAATATTTTGGTTCACTATGGGATTTTACGTCACATCGATTCCATTTTACTATGGGATGGTTTGATATTGGTTTTGGGATGAAGACATATGCACCTAATTTAAAGTTTAAAATGTCACAAAAATATTTATTAAACATTAAATACAAGAAATGCTTATTAAACATTATGTATATCTGACAAACTACAATGAACAGATGATAACAAAATGATATTTCAAATGTGTGAGTATTTTAAATTCTTCTACCGAAAACTAGAACTTAAATAAAAGTACAATGTACATATAATAAAATTTGAGTTGAATGGTAATACTCCCTCCATCTAAAAATTATATTAAATTGTTTATTCTCTATAAAAAAATCTCATATTGTTCAAATAAAAAAACATATGTCAAGAAATTAAATTGTTGAGTTGAAAGATAATACTCTGTCTAAAAATTAACCTTCCATTTGATTATAAAAATAAAATATTTCAAAACTATGTTTTAAAATGAATCTATTGAAATCAATTTTTTCTGAAAAATCAATATATTTTTCCGTAATATGTTATCAAAGTTTAAAAAATTTTACCATAAAAGTCAAACTGAAAATTAATTTTAGGATGGAGGGAGTAATTACTTCCATCTTTAGTAAAAAAAACAAAATAAAAAGAAAGATATGAAACGGAGGACATATTTCGTAATTGATTCAGTTAAGTTATTACTACTCCTTCTGTCCCAAAAAAAGGACTTCTTATTTATTTTTTTGGATATCCAAAAAAACCATTGTTCTGAACTGTTGGGCAGGCTAAAGGGGGGAATGATGTAGTCAATAATGGAGTACTGGAGAGGAGTAATAATAATAATAATAATAATCCAAAGAATCCATGGCCAGAAAAGGAGATAGCATTGAATTGTCCAAGGTGCAGCTCCACCAACACAAAGTTCTGCTACTACAACAACTATAGCTTGTCTCAGCCAAGATACTAGCTTTTGCAAGACTTGCAGAAGGTATTGGACACAAGGTGGCTCTCTGAGGAATTAATGTCCCTGTCGGGGGAGGTTCTAGAAAGTACTCTCGCAGAATACCATCTTCATCTTCCCCTAAAAATATTATTACTACCAAAACAACCAATTACTACTGCAACTACCAGAATGGGATGTCTCCATTATTCGTGGTGCCGCCGCAGGCGGCGGGGGAAGCTTGCACTTTGGTTTGGATGGGTTTAGTTGTGTGTTACGTTTTATCATTTATTATTACTACATCAGTATATGTATATACTACTCTCTTATTTTTCTTGTTCATCTTTTGGTGGTTTAATTTGTGCTCGGAATCAGAGTTTGTTTTCAACTGTGATCCCGTTGGAGATAATTAATTGCGCGTTTAATTTCTTGATTAATTCGACGCCGGCCAATTGACAGACTTTATTGTTTGATCGGCTATTTAATTTGATCGGCTATATATTTATTTATAGACACACTGCACACATACACACACATATATAAACACACACAGACATACACATATCTGTGAGAATGGTGCCTGAATCATCTGCACGTACATTTCTCGCACAGCTCAATCCCCGCGCACTGCTCCTTTTGCTCATGTGTCATAGTTTTAAAGCAAAAAAAAAAAATTCATCAACGGTGCTCCATCCCAAACTTGTTGCCGACGCCGATGCCCACTACCTCAGACGCCACTGCACCCCATCCACTGTCGTCGCCGTGTCCTTGTCACTATCACTTGAATCACTGCTGCCGCTAAGCGCTGCTTCATTGCCTCTGTGAAAATCCTGCATTGCCATCACCACCAACATCACGACTCTCTAACATTTTCACTGACACTATCATCACAATTTGCATCGTCATCGTCGCACTGTCACATTAACTTTCAACACAGTGTCAAAGAAAGACATTATGATAAACATAGCACCACATAATGTCATACATGACAATATAAAATGCCACAATGTCCAAATATAATGCCACATTGTGAATTTACATTGCCACACATTGGCATAGTGCCAAATTAAATCAAATCTGATGCCAAAGACATAATGGCAAACATGACATCTTATAATGTCACACATGACAATATATAATGCCACAAATTCTTACATATAATGCCAGAGTATTCATATGTGCACAGTTTTGATATCGTTAAGTTCATATCAACACATTTTGATCAAATCAAATATTATTGCGACAATGCTCTTAAATTATTCTTAATCTAAGGCCAAATAATAACAATAATCTTAGCTATTCTTAGTCTAAGGCCAGATCATAATTTTCATACTCAGACGCTTGAACTGTAATTAGTTTAAGGCAACAATACTCTGACGCTTAAACTTTAATTAGTTTAAGGCAATAGCTCTCCGACGCTTAAACTTTAATGAGTTTAAGGCAAACAACAACTTTCAGACGCTTAAACTATAATTAGTTTAAGGCATAACAAAACAATGATTAAATCATCACAGTCCATTCTAATACGAGGTCTATCTTAACAGGTCTTCTAAATAGACTTAACATCAATTAACTGGATATATCCTACAGTTCTTCTAGATATCCTTAACGATACACATCATTTCCTTGTTTATCTACTTATTCATTTAGAATCATGATTCATTAATGCTTAATCATTATTTAATTCAAGATAGTCAAACAAACATATTTATCCATGATTTCATCTTTACGGTTCATTCGTTCATTTCCATACTTTATTTATTTTTTCAGAGTAAAACCATTATCGTTATGAAATCATAACCATTCGGCCGTCCATTTGATCGTCATAACCAATATTTATTATCAACGATTTTCCATTATGCTTTATCCATCATAACAAATATTTATTCAGAATATTACCAAGATTTGATCATAATAATCATCGTAACATTTATTAACAAATAGCGGCCTAGCGTCGAGTGTTAACACCCTAACTTACCGTGATGCATCAAACAAAGCTTTTGAATCTGTCAAAACAAATTTCCCTAATGTTTTAAGAAATAAAAATGTATTAACCTTATAAAAAAATAGAAATCATCATAAATAGGACTAAAACATAGAGAAAAATACCAAAATAGGACTTTCATGTTTTTTTTTTGAAATAAGACTTTGCACTGTGGTAACGTGACACTGTACATGTGCACATTACTATACTTTTTGGTAATGTACATGACCATGTTTGGTAATATAAGTCCTATTTCAAGAATAAAAACATTGAAGTCCAATTTTGATATGTTTTTAATGTTTAATTTTATATTGGTCTTTCTCCCTAATCTTCTCCAGATAATAAACATCTCCTTAGTAGAAGAATAATACATGAATAATACGGAGTACTAGTATTAGACATTTAGTTATGCACGAAATTTTAATTCAATTCAATAGCAAACACTTTTCTGAGTATCTGTTTCACTAAAACACGGCGCACCGTGTCGGAATTGCGGCCCACTCGGGGAACTGTGTATCCCTTTGCCATCACACCAGTATCTAATTAATTAAGGAAAAAATATATAGGCAGCTCGAATAATGTATCCATTAATTAAATAATTTGCCCAAAATAGTTTAGACATTACTCCGTATTAGATTTGTAAAATTTATTAAATCATTCTATTTATGTTTTTACTTTATTCGGTACAAATGTCAATTAATTAATTAATAATACCATAATTGTACTAGGGGATTTAATGAATGCTCAGATTCACATCCCATATATAATCTCTGATCAAATCTCCATAAAACCTTGTTTCTAAATATACAACTATGGCAACTGACCACCGCAATAATAAACCCAAAACTCTCACGTTAATATAATTACGGAGTAATCATCTTCTTGAATTGGGCAATCAAGAACCTCACCACAATGACAAGAACAGCAAACGATTAGCTAGCCGGACATGGATGGCGGCGACAACGACTGGGATCTCTCCGCAGTTGTGAGGGGAAGAAGAAGAAGTTGCAGAAACCACAACAATGGCGATTCTAGTAAGTGTAACCCCCAATGTGTCAATGACGATCACGGCTCTCCTGGCCAACAGCAGCCAGAGAGCCGTGATGATCATGTAAAAACACGCTACTTTGGCTTAGAAGAAGTCATTGACCGCTTCATCAACCGAGAGAAGGAAAGTGGGAGGGAGGGCCCACAGGCCGGTCAGATGACCGACCCGTGCCCGGCGGCTCTGAGGCCACAGAGCCGGCGGGGAATGTTGCCGCCGGGAAAAGAAGTGCGCGTGGTTGAGGTTGTGCCGGAGAGGGTGGAGGAGTGGGACGGGTGGGTGTGGCGCAAGTATGGGAAGAAGAAGGTGTGTGATTCGCCGCACACGAAGAGCTATTACCGGTGCAGCCATGAGGGGAACACCAAGTGCCCTGCAAAGAAACATGTCCAGCAAAGTCTAGGGGACGAGACCAAGTTCGTCCTTACCTACAGAGGACAGCACAACCACCTTCCTCCTGTCGAGAGCAACGCAACCAAACGTAGGAAGAGGAACGCAAGTTCCTAATCATCCTACCTGCAAATTTTTGTGCTACCAAACAGCAGAATGAGAATTGAAGTTCTCAATTCCGATTCCGTGGCTTGAATTCTGTATATCAAACGGAGCCTGAATGTACAATCTTAGCTTACCATGTTTATCTTCTAGAAAAGGAATATATATAGCTAGTTTCGCCGCGTCTATTCTCTTGGATTAGAAGAAATTCATTTATATTGCCATGGATGGTTAGTTCTTGCTCCACATATTTAGAAGAATGATACAAGGCTTAATTACATGGTTATATCATTATTATGAAAGATGAAGGTGAGGGAATGGTTGTGCTACCAGTTGTCCTTTGTGATTTTTGACTTCTCGAGTATGAACTTGCCTTCTTTGTACTTTTGTGTGGCCTCGTATGCTCGTTCATACTTCCAACCTAACAGCTCATTGCAATCCCCGCAGAATACATCTGCAACGGTGTGAACACCGGTCATGAGATTCCTGTCTTCTTTGGTTCCCACAGTTATGTTCATCACATGAGAGAACAGAAAGGCTCTCCCATTCCTTCCCTGCTAGAAATTTTCAACAGCACAAGAAACATGGTTAAACCAAAGTGACAAACAACAATTTACTGGAAACAATAAAAGCTCTCAAGTTTGTGTGTGTGCAAAACGGCATGTTGGATCTTTATGCTCATTGTAGCTACTTAAGAAGCAGTAGATTTCTTCAAGCCTTTAGGAGTAATTTTTTTCTATAATAGGTGAAAATGAGGGGATGAACTCCTATTTCATAGACATCACCACGGCCATAGCCACACTTCATCAAGGCCTTCTTGGAGTAGGTGTAGCCTATTCGATCACGGGTTTCACGGCCCACCCAAGTTCAGTCCTTTAGAAAAACTTCTATAGACGTTTTTGTATACAAATTTAGATGAAATCCATTATCTTTTCTGGGTGTTTTTGAAGACTTATTGGCTAGACTTTGTCACCAATCCTATCTTAACTTACCAAAACTACATAAGACTTTTCACAAGCCAAGATTAAAATTAAGATAATCATAAACTGTAGTGTTGATTCTTTTGAATCACAAAATAGATTTATAAGCCTATTGATCCACCAAAATCTGGGCCTATTTTGGATGATCTTTTCATGGTCTGGCACAACCTTTCCATGGACCAACCGACTCAGCCTCTCCAACATACCCATATATGCAGAGATCATCAGAATTTATCGGTCGTCTAAGCCCAAAGAATTTGAGTGCTTCTATCGCGCATCGAAGGTGCTCCATTAATAAACAAATGATCACCCTTTATGTGCACCTAAGGTGAATATTATAAGAATTTGTCAAACAGTTCTTATGCCTCCACAACAAGCAAAATAGTTTGGGATTTGGGACCATATAAACAAATCAGACATACATCAAGAAATTACAAAGCAGAAAGAATAATTTCCATAAATAAACAAAAGAATGAAAAAGGAATCCACTAATTCACCTGAAAGGCCTTTGAGATTATGTCATCATGAAATGAGACATGATTTCTGCATTTGCAGCAACAGTATAAACGAGGCCCGACCATCTCATCCATTGGAACCGAAATCCTATGAACAGAAAGAAGTGCAAATAAAGATTGAAACTTTATACCATACTCCGTATTATATAATAACACTGCAAAACAATAAAAAAATTGGGACTAATAATAAAGATTTAACAAAAGAGAGCACTGGAAAGTAGCAATTAAATCTCAGTGGAGAAAGGGAATAAGAAACCCTTTAACTCGAATGGAATTGATGATTGCGCAGAACGCTAGAATGGATGAATAGAGTAGCGTATAGAATTGGATTGATAAAGACTGGAATACTGGATCGTTTCCCTCTTCTTTTCTTCTTTTTTTTCTTCTTTTTTTTTCGAATAAAGAAAACAATTTTAAAAATTATATTTAGGGAGTACTAGTACTAGGTATACGTGGAAGGAGCAAAATCTGTTTTGTGTAGCGGTGACGAGAAGCTGAGTTGTAGGGAAATTCAACCACTATCTACATAGTCAATAAGAAAATGTATGAGGAGATTTTAGTATAATGACCTATTTTATATAATTGAATTTATTATATTAAATGATAATTTTAATAGATGTTAACGATTTTTAATGTGTCGGATGTACGCTTGAAACATAGAGAAAATCATAAAATATTCGAAACTTTTCATACAACACTCGAATATTTGACGATATTCGATTGTTAGTATTCCAATATTGAATGTTTAGCAATTGGACTCATTGAATCACACGCAAATCACTACCGATATTTGAATATTTAAATAAACATTCAAATGTTTACGTTGTGTTTTTTTCACCAACAACCATGTCGAATTAGTTATTTCAAAGATTCGTATCTAATTTCACCAACAACCATATTTTTTTCACCACCAACCCTTACCATCTATAGAGACTCACGATATGTTTGCCGTGAGAAAACGTTCCTATCTAATTGCAGTATTTTTTGTTTATCGGGATTAAGTGGTAGGAAACCGTCAATTTTACAAACGGCATCGAAGCACCCGAGTCATCCTATGACATTGATTTTTATGTCATGAGAACCGATCTCATTCAATAATGATTGGGAAGACTAGGTAGGAATACCCGTAGCCTAATTATCACTCTCTTTGTTCTAGTGTATTTTGTTAAATTAGACTTTTTTGAGTCAAACAAGATGAAATTAGAGTTTGAGTTAAACAAAAATTGTACTCCCTCTATCCCACAAAATCATTTTAATTTTGACTTTTAAAGGATTTAAGAGAAGTGTATTTTTGTGTTGACTTTCTAAAATGCCCTTTGATTTGATGCGTAAAGGTAGAATATGATGAATAGATTAATAGTGAATAGATATGATGTGATGTGATAGGTAGAATAAGAACTAGACGGGGTAAAAATAACTTTTTAATAGAAACAAGAAAGATTTTTTGAGATAGATGAAAAAAAAGGAGAAAGACTTATAAAAATGATTTTATTAGACTTATGTTGTTGCGAACTTTCAAAATTTTGTTTCATTATAATAATATGGGATACAAATTAAGAGTAATTGATGGTTAAAATTTATCCAGCTTAACTCTAAAAAATTAAAATTGAAAAATACACTAGAACGAAGATAGTATTTAAATAGTGAATATTACAAGGTAGAGATCTACAATGCACTGCAGTCACAGAGATGGAATTCCCATTCACCGAGGATTTACAAGCATATTTAGGTCTTTTTCTTTTTGGATTGAAAAAATTAACATATAAAATTTTCCAACTCGTTCCACTTTTTCCAACTCTTAATTCCTTCATACTCTTTCTAATTTCTTCCAACAACAAAATAAAAATGATATTTATATATGATAATATACAATAACATGATGAAATCTTTTTTATCTAAAATTTGAATTTTCTTACATAGTTATTTAGATGATCATTTAATTAAGTTACTTTTAAACACTTTAATTCTTCCAACATTTTCAACTCCTAGTTTTTTCCACATGTTTCCAGTTTCTTCTAAGTCCTAATTTCTTCCAACTGGAATTCCAACCCAAACGAATAGGAACTTATAGTAGGAAATGAGAGACTAGGCCATGTATTGGGCACGTGGTATGTGCTGGACAAATTGAGTGTGGAGGCTCGACCAAAAAGGGCAGTCGGTCCTAGTCTTGGCTCGATTCATATATGGTAGACTGCAATAAATTCGGTTTTTAATAAATTGGGGATTAAGCTTTTAATGCTAGTCTTGTCTTCGATAACACGAGA
This sequence comes from Cuscuta campestris, assembly GCA_900332095.2. Lineage (NCBI taxonomy): Eukaryota > Viridiplantae > Streptophyta > Magnoliopsida > Solanales > Convolvulaceae > Cuscuta > Cuscuta campestris. The sequence continues at coordinate 899,093 of OOIL02000451.1, read as the reverse complement.
TGAAGAGCTCCAAATTGACGTGAAAACTGAACAGATTGAATCCCTCTGTGTTAGGTAGAAACAATCTCTTAGAATTTCAGCCCGATTGGACCAGCGCATCTCCGGCGATCCATAGTTTCGTACAGGCTGTCCAGGGAAAACAGTGCTGAATTTTTCTTCAAAATATACTGCCTCCCCTGTTTTCTTCAATTCTTTTTTTTCCTTCTTTCGTGACTCTCTACCCCCTCTCTTGCTCTGACTTTAGCCACTAAAAAACACACACTCAAACTCTCTCCTTTCAAAGCTGGGGCCCTCCACAAAGAAAACAACAGGAACAAAAAATGGGGCTTGACCCTCAACATAACAACCATTGAAGTAGATCAACAAATAGTGTTGTTGATCATATCTTTACAAAAAATTATTGGAAGTCACAGGTTATCAAACCATAAGGGTTACAGGATACCATGAGAATACACCCTTACAGATCGTAACTGACACTAGGAAAACCCACAATTTTATGAATCCAAATCATGGAGTAATTCATTGGTCATGTTTTGTTCATCTGATCTGATTGGAATAAATTCTGATTTGGTCTGAATATACTTATTTAAAACTGTTTCTAATCTGATCTGGTCTGATTTTATTCCAATAAGAATAAGTACTCAAAGGGAATCGTTGATCGCCGGCAGAGTAATACGTAAAAAAATAAGTTGAAAGGAGAATATGGTCTAGTCAACTACACTATTGCCATTGGAAAATAGAAATAGTCTTAGGGGTGCAATGGTTTAATACCCTGGGCAGGATAGTGAAGATATTTATTACAGGTTTTTTGCAACATATGAAAACCTCTTCATGCCTTGATGTAAAAAAAAAAAAAACATTCATTTGGAATGAAGCAACAACCAATAGCTGACAGAACTAACTACTCTTTTGTGTATTCTTTTTTTATATAAATAAAGACTTGCTTGTAATTGGCCATTTGTGCTGTTGAACAATACAAATTCTCTCCTCTCAATTCTCTTGTTATGACTTCCAATAGTTATTTTTCATCAATTGTTGTTCACTTAGAGCAATCTTCTTCTTGTTTTTTTGACTGGTTAAACGACAGTGGATTTATATGATTGGCATTCTTGATTGTTTGTTTGGTGTCCACAATCTAATGACTCAAAACAAGTTTTGCATATCACTCTAATTCTAAGTTCTAAGCAATTGTATATTTGCACTTTGTTCTCACAAGAACACGAGTGACACCCTTCTGCTACCGTAACTAACTACGCACTATATTATAAGTCATATGGAACATGTTTTAGTCTTATTTAGGTATATCCCTCCCACAGTAAACTGTATGTGGTTGGAAAGACATGGAAAAAACAATACACTGTAACAAACAAGTGCCATTAGACACTTATCGTGAGAACAAGACTAGGAATTCATGGAATGCGAAGAATTACAAAACCGGACAATCCAAATCACTAGAACAAACGGCTATCTGAATCTGAATCATTCATTCGGATGTATACGGATTTTACGTACTGGTTCTTTTTGTTTTCTTTACTAACAGTGTTATCTCAAGGAGCATCGAGTGCTGGATCAGCCTCCGTCTCCATCAGCGGTGTCCAGGTTTCAACCTCTGCATGCAATTAATTAGGCCCCGTTATAACATTGATTGATACAATTCACTCGAGCCAAAACATTAGGGTAAAGGGGAAAAAAACTTGGGACTGTTGGGAGTAAATTGCAAAGACAGAACTATAGTGAAAAAATTAAAACAGTCTCAAACTCAATAAATCTCCATCTAATGTTTGTTCACACTAATTTCATTTATTTAATTGTCTACTTGGTTTTATCATGTAAAATCTAAAGATAATATTCATCATTTGCCAATGGAGCTCTTGTATAGTAAGAATTGGCCTTAAAAATTAGGGGGTCCTAGTCACCAGTTTAAGTGGCCTGCCCCAAATGACAGATAACTTACTTGGCTTTTCTGCAATAATAGCTCTGAGACGCCTCTGCAGGATGGCTGCCACAAATAGGAAGATTGAGCACATGCCAAACATGACGCTGATGGGGAACGCCGCAACCTTCATTAAAACATGTTTAAATAAAGTTCAGAAAAAAAACATGTTGCCTTCAGAAAAGATGTCCCAGAACAAAAAAAAACAAACACAAGATTCATATTAATAACATACATTGTACAGAACTATGCAAACAAAGAGGTTGAGAGGAATCCTGAAGAAGTTCATTATGGTGCTCCTCGACTCCTCCGGAATGTATTGGGATCTCATCTTCATTATGGAAGGCCAGAAGATTCCCACGCAGGCCTCAAATGTACAGAAACCGAAAACCAGGACACATCCTGCAAATGAAATGCCTCCCCCTTTCACCTCTGAAGGAGCTATCAACAACTGTTGCATCAAATAATTGCAGTTGGGTGATGTAGATAGAAGTTTGAGCTCAACTTAGTCACTTGACTATAGTACTATACTGAATTTGGTCTTTGACTTTTTATTGAACACGTTTGGTTGTTGCTCACAAAACTTGGGCCCAATTTAGTCTTCGAAATATTTTGTTCTGAATAAGAAGGGTATTTTGCCAGTTCCCTAAACTTTGGCCCAATTTATTACTCAATTTGTCTCTCAAGTGCATAACTTAGAACCAATTAGTCCTCAGCACACTAAAATGAAGTCAGCAAACCAAATTGATTATTAGTGCATAGTTGATTGATCAAAATGAGAATTAACAATAAATAGAAAGAGACAACTGAACACTAAAAATGGTTTATTGGGACTTACATTTGTCACAATTGGCAGCAGGAGAGACGCAGAAGAAACAACAAACACCACTTGCATGTAACTCTCAACCTTAACTGCATTACGGGTCAGAAGGCGAGATGCAACTGAGCTTCCTAACATTGATGCTAACATAAATGTTGCAAAGATAAATCCATGAGGAATTTCTTCATCATTTGGACTAAGAGCAGGAGTCCATAAAAACACAAAGGTATACATTGAGCCCTCGAACAAGGATTGTATAGCACCCAACAGTGCAATCTTCTCATCTGATGGACATATAAAACATACAACTAAGTGCAATGCCAAGAACCAAGTCATAAAGATGAAATCAAAAAACCAAGGAAATGATAAAACATAGTTTTTGTTAAAACCAATCAGTCTCCCTATGGCCTACCTGAAGCAATGGCTACAGAAGCATTCTTGAACTGAGTTAGTAAATCTTTGTTATCTGATGGATCTCCATAGTTCTCAGTCCACGATGATAATATGATGGCCATCCCAAGGGCAAGAAAACATGAAGCCGCATCAAAAGGTGACACAGGTCCAAGATTTAATGTATCAACAAGAAAATTTCCAAACAAGCCAGACACGATGGCAATAAGACCATTTCCAAGAAATATTGCCTTGGAGAATGTAATAGAAAGCCACTGCTGATCGAATCCTCTCTGTCCACAGTAAAAGCCAAAAAGATCCAGTCAGCAGATTGAAAATAACATCCCATAGCCAAATACATTGTATCAAATTCTGGTTGCAGATTCAAATTTAAAAACAACTCATAATAAAACAAGTTTGTAGCATAGTATAGAGTATTTTGCTACTTTATTTAGTTGGTTATTCTCTCTAATTTGTCTATTTAACATTGGTTTCCATTTAAAATTATATTAGAAGAGTACATAGGAGTTTAATTGTATGGAGTGACTTTTATTCAGTTTAGATGTACTTCAAAAAAAGTTATCATATTGTAACATGAGAATAGATGAAGTCCGCACAAGAAAGTTCATTGGAATACATCGATATCAATTCATGATGCCAAATTATGTCTGAACATAAAACTTCTATACACCATATCTTCTTTTCTCAGGTGTATAATGTCCAAGAACCCTCACCTTAAAATGCTCTGCTACTAGCCAAGACTCAAATGATGAGAAGAGGAGAGATGTGGCAATGCCACCCAAGATACGTCCCAACATTAAGACTTTGTAATGAGGGGAATGCTTAGTGATGCAGCTGAGTATGTAAGTAATGCAATAAGTGACACAAGCTCTCTTTCGTCCCCTAATAAAAATGAAACAAGCAATTCATCACATACAAGTGAGTATCCATGTATATATACACACGCTGTAAATTTATGGGAGCATCTCACTGTTTGTCGGCAAGAGATCCAACTATTGTGCCGAACAACATGGAAGAGCCAAAACCAGCAATAAAGAGCTGCCCAATCTCTCCCTTTCCATATCCATATGTGGTGTAAAGGTAGTATACATATGGACCCTGCAACCAATCACCAGCTGCGAAGCAAAACAAAACAAAACAAAAAAAACAAGCATCAAGCACCTGAATGTTGTTCTTCATCAATATCCATCGATAACAACACGTGAAAATGAAGCACTGGTGAAATAAATACTATCATAACCCAAAGAACTAACACAAATCGTCTCTTAATTTCCTAAACAAGAGTGAGCTAGCCTTGGATTTCCAGTCCTAGAACACTTACTCCGTACCTCAACCATAAAAATCTACCGAATTAAATGCAGATCAAAACGATCACTAGACCGAAAACAGTAAGATAAACTCAAGGAATAGCTCCGATTACCACCAAATCGCAACAAATATAGATCAGATCATGCATAAATATGAGCGAATCCAACAAATCTCAGACAAAACGATCCCAAATGCCAGATCTATTGGTATAATAACAACGATAATGTAAAGCAGGCGATGCATACCCATCATGAGAGAGTAGACAACGAGGTAATTGTTCTTGAAAGCATTGAAGGCCTGAGACGTTGTGATGCGATCTTTGCTCGTCTTGCTCAGCTCCAGGGCGGCCACCACTGCCGCCAAGCCGCCAAACACCGTGTAGTAGAAAAGCTCCATTTTCTTCAATCCAATCCTCGGTAAGCTCTCAGAGCTGAATGCAGGATTCGCCCACACTACAACATTAGAGCTTGTATAGAGAAGCGATCGTGCATTCTCATCTCATGCTGGATGGATTTGGGAAAATATATACTCCGTACTCCGTATATATACTCGTATTTATATACTCACCCCTCCAATTCTCACGGTGAAGTAATAGGAGTTGAACTCCTTCATTAATTACTCCCAAAAATACGAAGTAAAATTTATATTTTTCTTTAGATCAAATTACATGTGAACCCCTCCTAATTTGGAGAATACGCACTAATACTCTATTGTTTTCAAAATTTATTTCTAAAATTTTCGTCTTTTGAAAACGTTGCACACATATCCATCTGATCTTTTTCGGCAAAGAATGAGGCATTGGTGCCTATTTTCCAAACCTTAAGAGACAGTGGTGCTCATTTCTTATTTTTCGTTTACTTTTTATTTTTCCTATTATTTCTTTATTGTTTCTTTTATTAGTCAAGGTGTTTTAAATTTCTTTGTAAAATTGCACTTTATAATATTCCTGAAATTTAAAATTATTTATTCAAAAAAATAATAATTAATATATAGTACATCTGTACATCTCAAATTAACATTTTTAATTCTTTGTTTTCCGGAAAAAAGTAAAAAAAAGTTGAGAACTTTAAAAAATGAGAAATAAATTAAGAAAAAAAACAAAAAATAAAAATGAATATTTTTTTTGGGCATCCCTATTTTAAGGATATTTTAGGCGTTCTAAATGTTTCCTTTTGTAAAAGACTCTTTTTTGCATGTTTCAATTATTTTCATTTTCATTTTCTATTTTTTATTTTTTTATTAGATTTTATTTTTAAATTTACCAAAAAAATATTCTGGAAAATAGAAAGTGAAAATGTTTAATTTGGGAACGATAGAGTATATGTTATTTTCTCAATTTTATTTTTATTTCAAACACAACGAATTTTGATTTTTTTAAAAAAATTATAAAATTGAAAAGAGAATTAAAAATAATTATTTGGGAAAAGAAAAAAATAGATAAAAAAGTTAAAAAAGGAAAAAAAACAAATAATAAATAAAAATACTCCGTAATAAATAAGCACGAGTTCCCCCTATATTCTAGAAAATAAACATCAATACCCCCTCTTCACGGGAAAATGATCCGGAAATGATCAGAACGAGTGTTGGTGCAACACTTTGAAACTACGGAGATTTTAGAAATCAGTTTTGAAAACATGGGGAATACTAGTGTCAATTTTCCAACCCACAAGGGCATTGGAGCTATTTGACCTTTTTCTTTACATTTTGAAAATAAACTTTTACATATTTCATATTATTTACAACATTTTTCTTCTTCAAAAATAAATTTTATTCAAGAAAAAACGAGTAAACTAGGAGTAGAAATATGAAAATGGAAACTTCATATTTTTATTCACAATATAGAAAAACGATATTAATAATGCTAATATATAATACCAAAAATTACAATGAGATGTCATTGTACAATATCATAAAGCAATAGTAATTATCCCTATTTTGGAGATAAAAATATAAAGAGTAAATTCTCAAAATAGTCCTCGGTAATAAGGAGTTTTTCCCAAATTAGTCCTCAATAAATTTTAATTACCTACATGGTCCTCTATAATTTAGATTTATTCCCGAAATAGTCCTTGGTAATATGGTATTTTCCCAAATTAGTCCTCAATAAGTTTTAATTATCTACGTGGTCCTTTGTAATTAAGTTTTATTCCCAAAATGGTCATTCGTAAATAATATTACTCAAATGAGGATTAATTGAGGGTATTTTTTATCCGTTAAATTTAGAATTAATTCTTAAAATTATCATTTTTAATGAAGTGCTTTCCCAAAATGGTTTTTCTAATTAAAGATGTGTATTTGATTTGAAATTTAAAAGATTTTTTTAAGTTTTATAAATGTATTTGGTTTATCTCTATGTAATAAAGTGTTATCCCAAATCGGTCATCAAATGAGGATTAATTGGGAGATATTTTGGTATTTTGATCATCCAAATTTAAAGTATATTCTCCAAACAATCATTTCTGTACAATTAAATGTAAAATTTAAAAAATACATTGACTATAAATAATTTATGAATTATTTAAAACTTAAAAACATCTTTTAAATTTCAAATCAAATACACATCTTTAATTAGAAAAACCATTTTGGGAAAACACTTCATTATAAATGATTATTCTAACAATTAATTCTAAATTTAACGGATAAAAAATATCATCAATTAATCCTCATTTGAGTAATATTATTTACGAAGGACCATTTTGGGAATAAAGCTCAATTACAAAGGACCACGTAGATAATTAAAACTTATAAATGACTGATTTGGGAAAATACCTTATTACAAAGGACTATTTCGGGAATAAATCTCAATTATAGAAGACCACGCAGGTAATTAAAACTTATTGAGGACTAATTTGGGAAAACTCCTTATTACAGAGGACTATTTTGGGAATTTACTCAAATATAAAACTCCTAATTTGAAGATAAATATTATGTTTTACTCCTATTTGAAATGATTTCTTTTAATTCAATTACTTTTAATTTTATACTACGTAATAATTTTCAAATTCCATAGAATCAAATAAGACTTTTGTTTAAAGACTTCATATAAAATATTCGTCTAAAAATTTCTTTACATTTTGTTTTTTGGTAAAATTAATACACATTTTAACCATTAATAAATATTTTTTTGATAAAAAAATATTCTGAAAATTTGATATATATAAATAGCATCTTAAAATAAACCAAATAAAAATAAATTTACATTATAACTAAATATATTTTTTCCACAATTTGTAATCAATCTGTGTAGGAATTCGACTAAAAAAATGAATCTGTAAAAAAAATTGTTGGGCGGAGGAAATACATATATACATACATACACACACACAAATATACTTTTCTTCGACACTTTACAATATTGAGAAATATACATAATTAAAATCAGATGGAGTATTTATAAAAATAACACATTATATTCAATAATATTATAGCAAAATAGCTTTTAATGACAAATAATATCAATATATAATACCAAAATGCATTTTGAAATGCAATACATAACGCCAAATTATGGCATTTGATAGTGTAAATGCTTCAATTTGGAAGACAAACAAATATGTAATCATTACAAAAGCATATACGTACAAATTATAAAAAATTACATAAATTTAAAAAATGTCAAAAATTTCACAAAACAAGAAATTCATAATTATTTTTTTATTAAAGGAAAAATAAAAATAGTCAAATAAAAATGATAAAATTTTATCAGTACGTGAATATTAAGTATCAAGATTTTTATGATATATATATATATATATGGGATTGACTCTAGTCAGATGACACCTTACGGTGAGATGACATGCTACGGTCAGATGACGCAAAGCTCACCACTGGCCACTGCAAGCTCACCAAGGACAACTACAAAGCTCACCAAACTCTAAGGCAAAGCTCACCATATTTTTTCAACACTTTGAATTTTTTTTGAAAAAAAATCAAAGGAAGTGGTGTTGACTGGACTTTAACCATTGACCGTTGACCATCATCAAAGGAAAAGCTGACTTGTCTTTGACCGCCGCCGATCTCCGCCGCCGCCGCCGATCTCCGCCGCCGGCCGCCAGCGACCACCTCCGCCGCCGGTCGCCGGTCGCCGGCGAACACCTCCGCCGCCGCCGGTCTCCGCCGCGCCGCCGCCACTGACCGGTGTTGCTATTTTATTTTTTATTAATTTTTTAATTTTTAAAATAAAAAAAAGGTGAGTTTTGGTGTTCAAAGTGGTGAGCTTTGCCTTATTTCCAGGTGAGCTTTACATTAGTCATTGGTGAGCTTTGCAGTGTAATGTGGTGAGCTTTTTTATTTTTTGGAAAAAAAATTCAAAGTGTTGAAAAAATATGGTGAGCTTTGCCTTACACTTTGGTGAGATTTACATTGGCCATTGGTGAGCTTTGCAATGACCAGTGGTGAGCTTTGCATCATCTGACCGTAGCATGTCATCTCACCGTAAGGTGTCATCTCACTGGAGTCAATCACACACACACAGATATATATATATATACACACACACACACTGTACATTTATTGATAAATGTTATTTTCAAATCGATTTAATTAAATAATACGGAGTACCTACAGCCTAATTCTCATTTTGAGAAATTTAAATATTAAAATAAAATTTAAAAATAAAATTTATGTAATTTGAAAATAAAAATATTCATTACAAAATGACTACAGTAGAGTAAAACATGGAGAAATACATAAATCAGAATTATTTATTTTTATATCTAAAATATGAATAACAATGTCAATAATGTCAACATATAATACCACAAAACACGATGTAATATTAATATACATACGGTGTCTGAATGTCACAGAGCAGTATTAATATTTTGGGGAAAAAACTAAAGTAGGAGTAAAACATTGAAAATATATCAAAGTAAGACTTCTATGTTTTTATTCCCAAAATAAGAGTTAAAATACATTCACATTACTAAACGTGGTCATGTACATTACTAAAAAGTATAGTAATGTGCACGTGTACAGTGACACATTAGCTCCACGTTACCACAGTACGAACTCCTATTTCGAGATCGAATAAAAGTGTGGAAGTCCTATTTTGGTACTTTTTCATGTTTTAGTTTTCTTTAGGGTAATTTCTATAATATTTTGGAGTTAAAAATATAGAGCTCTTATTTTGTTTTATAGGGTAAAGTTTTTCAAAAAAAAATTATGAAACAAAAAATGTCCTGACTATATTATTTTATCAAATATAATACTCCATCTTATATATTTTTTTATTTGTCTCGAAAATGGTTCCACTTTTTACATTTTTAAAAATAATTATGATCCTTATAATTTTCTCAATCCTATACATAACTTTTAAGAGTGATTCTACGGGTTAATAGCATGGGTGCCCCCTGTGGTTTACAAAAAATGCGTAAAACCCACTCTGTTTTCAAAAGTTATTTGTAAAGTCCCTGTGGTTTCTAAATAGAGCACACATGCCCCCTTACCTATTTTTAAAACAAAAATGACATTTATGCCCTTTGTTTTCCCCGATCTTGAATTTTTCCAATTTCAATTTCCTTTATTATACAAATATATAAAATAAAATATACGCTTCCCATCTCAAATTAGAATTTTTCATAATGTACTTTTGAAAACAAAAGATTTTTTTGGAGAATGTTACCCAAAAAAAGGAAAAATAAAATATTATGTACAAAGTAAAAAGTAATACGGAGTAATAGTTAAGAAAGGTAATGAAAAGAAATAAAAATATAAAAAATAGTCTTTTTCTTTAACTCCATATTTATTTCATCTTTCTGTTCTTCATTTTTAAAGTCCTTAAAAATTATTTTACTCTTAAAAAACAAATAAGTTAGAATTTTTAATAAGAGATAGAGTGAGTATATGTTATCCAATTTTTATTTTATTTATTTTACTTTTACTTATAATGAAGAAGTGTATTTTATTTCATTTTGTAACATTTTCTTTAAAAAATATTTTTTTGGAAATTAAATAAATGAAAAATTTTAATTTGAGAAAGAGGGCGTATATTTTATTTTATTTATTTGTATAAAAAATGTAAAGAAAAGAGTGGAATTTGAAGATAGAGAAAAACCATGGGCAGAAATGTCATTTCATATCTAAAATAGGCAAGAGGGGGTGTTTGTGCACTTTTTAAAAACCACAGGGATTTTACAAATAACTTTTGAAAGTAGGGGGGGTTTTGGCGCTCCTTTTGTAAACCACAGGGGGCACCCATGCTATTACCCCGTGATTCTACTATACGGTGGATTTAAGGCCCATATGGACCTTCTCACCTATTTTTTTATTTTAAAATGTTTATTTCAATACTTGAAAAATACTTATTTAGTATATATGAAGATTCACCATGGACCTTAGATGCATATAATAATTTGCTAACTTTCAATCACATAATTTTATTCTTTGATATGAGAAAGTAACAAATAGGGAGTACAAAATAAGTAAAGAAAAATACTTCGGAGTAGAAATAAAAAAAAGTGAAATTTGCAGTAAATAGTACTAAAACATAAGTCATTTCATAATGTAATACTTAAATTTTTTTTAATTCCTAAATAGTTTTCGAATAATGTTTAGTGGCGGGAACATTGTCCAGTAATGGTGAACATTTAGTTTGAACAATCTCAAGTGGTAGTAGACATTTACTTGAACAATGACCTGTTGTACTACATTCAAAAATAAAAGCATGTAGTACTACTTCAAAAAAAACTTTGTAATTTAGTACTGCCTCCGTCCCAAAAAGATTTACACATTTTGACTAAAGTTGAAATTAAGGGAGGGATAATTTTGTGTTAACTTTTCAAAAATACCCTTGATGTGGTGGGTAAAAGTTGGATGTGATGTGTAGATTATTAGGAAAAAAGTATGATGTGATAGGTAGGGTTTGAAAAAGTAAGGGATAAAAGTGATTTTTTAATAGAAATGGGAAGGAGATTGTGAGACATAATTTTTTTAAAATGTGTAAATCTTTTTGGGACGGAGGGAGTATTATTTAGGTAAATTCTCAATAAAAAGTCATACTACGTACTCCCTCCGTCCTATAATGATCTTCCCGGTTGGCAAAACGAAGAAAAATCCCAAGTTTTTTCAATCTATTTTATTTAAATATTGGTATAAAAATAAAAAATAAAACATACATATTTAAAAACTACACCAAAAGTTCAACAAAACAAGTGGTGACAAGAATATTTTATTTTATCATATAGGCCATGAAAAAACACAAATAAATATAAATTCCCGTGAAGTTGGAATAGTGCTCTTGGAAGATCATTATAGGAGGGAGGGAGTATGAAATATAGATGGACCGAGAAAATACATACGGAGTATAGTAGTGAATCTGCGTTCACACCGGTGCCCTTTGATTGGATTTAATCTCAGCCGTTTCTTTGTCTAGATGGACGCGTGGTTTGTTTGAATTGCTTGATGCATGTCGGTACGCAAACAGATTCAGATTTAAATTTTATTATTCCCTTTGACTCAAACCAATAGAAAAAATATACTCGTTTCCTCTGGAATTTTTTTGTCATTTACTCCCTATTTTTTTAAGGGATAAAGCTATTGTACCCATAGTGTTTGTACCTTATTTGTACATCACAAGTATTGCACTAATATTTTGTGTTGGTATAATGCTAGTTTTTATTAGGAAAAATTCACATCATTAGTACCAAAATTGCACAATTTTACATAAATACTCCAAGATTTAATAAATGACACCCATGCTCCCAGAATTTTCATATGTTTACATCAATACTCCAACATTGAAATATGTTTACATCGGTGCCCCAACATTTGGAGAATAGCTATAAACATAAATGAATTCTTAGAGTAGCGATGTAAACATATGAAAATTTCGGGAGTATTGACGTCATTAATTAAATATCGGAGTATTTATATAGAATTGTGCAATTCTGGGGGTAATGGTGTGAATTTTTCCTTTTTGTTGACGCACCAATACTTTGTGTCAGAGTAATTTTTGTTAATGCACTGACACTTTATGTCAGTGTGAACCATCAAATTTTTGATGTATACATTTGGTATAAGTTTGGGGTATAAATTTTTTGTGTAAGTGTAGCATGGTCCTTTTTTAAGTGTCTCTCGTGTTATAACTTGATCATTAATATTTATATTTATATATAAATACCTTTTATAAATATTTGATATTTCCAAATTTTGTTTCAAAAGTAATATATTGATATTAAATTTATATCATAACATATTATATTTTTTCCGCATATCAACATAAAATATTTTAAAGTTTGGTCAAGAAAAATCAAATGAAAAAAAATTTCCGAACATAGGGTGTACTAAAATTTTCCATCATAATAGAAATAATCAAAAAACCACACAATTAAAATGTCATTTTAATACTTCAATTCCTCCGTCTGAAAATGTTCTTCCACTTTCCTTTTTGGTACGTCAGAAAATATTTTTCTCATAATTTTTAGTATATAAATTTCAGTAATATCATGCTATTTTATCACTAATATATTTTTTTATTAATCTTTTTAATAAGAAAAGGAGATTTAAAAATTTTATATTATATGCATTTTTGAAAATTTGGCATTTTTTACTATTCTTAATAAGTGTGCTAAGTTAACACGGGAAAATATTTTGGAGAGAGTATTTATTAGAGACATTTGCCATACACACTTAAATGTGAAGTCATCAATAAAGTAAACTTTTTGATGTATCATCAAACATGTAACATGTTGACCTCATTTTCAAATTTCAACCGTCACAAAATTAATACTCCTTACTTTCTTTAACGGCATAGTAAATTTTTCGAGAAAAATACTAAGGTGTTTCCAAATGGTTACTACTCCCTTCGTCCTAAAACTTTCTTCCCAGAGCACAATTCTAACTTCACGAAAATTTATATTTATTTGTGTTTTTTCATGGCCTATATGATAAAATAAAATATTCTTGTCACCACTTGTTTTGTTGAACTTTTGATGTAGTTTTTAAATATGTATGTTTTATTTATTATTTCTATACCAATATTTAAATAAAATAGATTGAAAAAACTTGGGATTTTTCTTCGTTTTGCGCAACGGGAAGAAAGATATAAGACGGAGGAAGTATCATAAATATATTCAAGCTTCTTACAGATGATTCTAATCTATGTCATCTGTGCGAAGTTTGAATGCACTTTTAGTACATAGTTTTTAAAAAAAGGAAGTTTTCCATATTTAGTCTTCAATTATAAAATATAATTTTTGTAGTCTTTCTTTTATGAGTACCTTTCCACGAATAGTTTTTTTGACCTTCTGCCATGTTGCATGGCATTAATTTGAGAGCTAAAAATATAATTCGACATCAACTTTATGTCCAATAACATATTCTGATATCGGTTTGACGGACAACGTAACAATAATAATATGAGTGTAGACTAATATTCTGTCAAAAAACTACATCTGTAGACTATGGTTGTAGAAAGTGACTGTAATTTACACATAACGCATCAGAGTGATCTTTGAAATGGTGTATGACAAGAAAGATATATGATCATTGTGAAATTACATTTTTAGTCTTCAAATTAACACTAATATAACAGAAAATATAAAAAATATTTGTGGAAAAGTACCCATGAAAAAAGACCACCAAATAATGTTGATAATAGATGAGTAAATAAAGAAAAGTCCTAATGGTAAAGAATCAATTAGGAAATTTAGTGTTAATATCACCATATTAACATCATGACACAATCAATGTCAAGACTATATATAACATCACCATGTCGGTAATCCAATGTTCATCATCATCTACTCCATTGGAGGCTTCTTTTACTCTCCGTCCAAAATTGCCATAATTTTTTGGTCAAACTGTATCACTTTTTAACCACGAATTAAATATAGTTTTGAATAATTAGATATTATAAGATTTGAACTCTATGAATAATAGCCAATACCCTTAGTTTGCCAATTATAATTTTTTAATTCATTCATCCCAAAAAATCAAAATTCATCTCCAAAATATAATTTAAACAATTGAATCCATTTTTTTAGATTCATCCCAAAAATCAAATATCATATCTCTAAAATATAATGTAACCAATTGAATCAAGAAATTTCTAAAAATAGAAGTAAAACAAAGTTATTTTCTTAGGACTATATTTTAATTTCTCAAATCATGTGAAGGGGCTCAATTTCTGACATTCATATATCCATGTGCTCTCTCCACAAAATTTTAATACTCCCAATCTAGAGCAGTAAGTCCATGTCCATTGTCCAACTAACTTACACTATCCCTCAAAATTATTATATTTACAAATAATAGTCGCACCAAAAACTATGACCCGATTCAGCAACAACATTAATGTTTTGAAAATGTTATTTAAGAGTACTTTGTAACTTTCAAAATTAATTTACATCATTATAATTTTGTTAAAACACTAACACTAATTTTCCATCATCTCCGATGGAGCCAAAATTTCACCATTTTTTGGTTTTGGGGTGTGATGGAATAAATCAAAATAGATCTCTAAATTGTCTGCGCTTCTTTAATTAATGAAGTAACAGTTAGTCAAGCAATGCAACTTTCGACGTTGAGCCGGGGGTCTCTTTGGAAACAGCCTCTCTACTTTCGAGTAGGGGTAAGGTCTGCGTACACACACCCTCCCCAGACCCTACTCTTGTGGGATTTAACTGAGTTGTTGTTTGTTTGTTTACACTAACACTAATAAAAAATTATTGTTTTCAAACAAAACCTACACATACATGACTACCTGTAAAATGAGCAATTTTTTGTCCCTCTAAAATTCTTTCAAGTTCATCCTTCTTTCAAAGGTTCTCTTCTAAAGGTTTCACCACAAGTTTGAGTACAAAGGTTGGTCTATATAAAAAAAGTTACTCATATATTTAAGTATTATACTCTCGTCATGTAAAAGTTTTTACTTTTTTTAGTAGTGTCCATTTAAAAAAAGAGTAAATTCTAGATTATTATGTTCGTGCCCTTTAATATTTGAGGACTATTATCGAATTCTAGTAAGATATAATGTTTAAACCGCATTGCAAGTCAGTCAATGCTGCTAATTAAACATCCAACTCGTGCGATTTAAAAATGGGTCCCTGTCAAAACTTACTATAAATCCTAGCACACAATAACCACGATGCAGAAGTTTATGAAATAATTTTACAACATAGAAGAAGAAAAAAGAGCAGGACGAACCGCGTATATGGCGAGAGAAATGCCGCTTCAAGAATCGTGAGAATCGGTGGGCTGCAGGCCAATAATTTGGGAGAGAACAGCCCTAGAGATCTCATTGATTACGAGTTTAGCCTGATAATCATCGTCCTGGTCTCTCTCCCGGGACAACCACACTCCTCCTTTTGCTTGTGAGTGGTATTCACTAGCAGCAGTTCTTGTATTCTTTGATGTGGCAATCACTTTCTCCAAATCCTTCTCAGATAATGCCCTTGGCCCCCCCTGTGCAATTGTGAAGAGGAAGAAATTTAAGCATTCAAAATCCAACTAGTTTTGTCTTGTTTAGAAAATGGGTTTTTACTTTTTTTGTGCTTATTTAAAAGAAAGCGTCAAATTGTGCTTATTTAGAAGAAAGGACTTGTCAAAATAGCACTTAGAGCCCCCAAAATAGTTCATAAACACTTACCGAGCGTGACTTTCCATTTCTTTCATCATCTAGAAGCTCGCGAATAGAGTAATATGCGGCTTTCTTACAGAGATCGAGAAGCTCTGAACCAGTGTATCCATCACACAAACCAGCTATGTGTTCATAATCAATGTTCTCTTCGACCTTCTCACCCTTGAGGATCACTTTTAGAATCTCTACTCTCTCCCGGCGATCAGGGATCCCAATCTCAAAGGCCTGTGGAAGACGCCTAAGGATTGCTTCGTCAAGCTCCGATGGACGATTAGTTGCAGCAAGTACCATCACCCGTGCACTCTCTGTCAAAGGGACAATACTGAAGCATTACTGACACATCAACTACCCAGAGAAACATTTGTATCACCAACCAGGCTAAAATGTTCTTCAGAGTCTGGCTTTTTTTAATCCCCTTTTTTTCACCATTTTCAATAGTCTATTTGGGTGGGGATTTTGGAGGGCTACACACATACTGTACTGGGGAGGGTGTGTGTAGCAGTGTAGCAGTGTAGCAGACCTTACCCCTACTCAAAACTAGAGACTGTTTCCACGAGACCCCATATCCAGCACAAATAAACCAAGTATACCCAAAGAGCACAAAGTAAGAAAAAATCCCACATCTTGCATTATACTACGTGTACAAAGTTGTTGAGGTTTTATAAAACTTAAAAGAATAGCATGATTAACATCATAGATGATCATATATAATATTCCAGACACAATATGTTTCTAGGGAACAACCTATTTCAGAACCCAAAGTATATCTGACCCTATCTCCTCCAAAACATTAGTTGCAAGGCAAATTCTATGGTGGACCTACATATGAGCAAAATAAGCATTTTCTTTCTACTTAAATAAGCATCTATTTTTTTAAATAAAAAATAAAAAAATATTTTTTTTATGTGAGAAGGTCCAAAAAAATTGTATGCACCCAAGGTGCACCATAGAAGCACTCTAGTTGCAAACCCCTCCATCCATACAAAGCAAACCTTAAGTGTCTGACAAGGCTTATTCTTTTCAGAGTAAATAAGCTCTAAAATAAGGGAACCTAGGTCATTTATGCCCATATAGAAAGTTCAGAACACCACAAAATGATAAAAACCAGATGTATTGTTCAGTAAAAAAAGCTTACGGTCTGTGGTGAAACCATCCCACAAAGTCATGAACTCAGTCTTCATATTAGTTAGTGCTTCATTGTCATTGGCCTTCCGTTGACCCAAAAAACTATCCACCTCATCAATGAATATAATTGCTGGTTGGAGTTTATATGCCAAGCTAAATACAGCAGCCACTACAAAGTTGGAGCACATAAAAAAAAATCTGTCTTAGCACAGTGGAAGAAATATTCAAAATGCCAAATTTACAAATCGACGTATTAGCAAGAATATAAAAATTAATCCCTCTGTCCCTATATTAGTACCCCATATGATTGGGCACCATTAAAGAAAAGAGAAAAGAGTGTAGTTGAATTTGTTTTAGAAGAGAAAAAATACGAGTATAAATAATACGGAGTATTTTGGTTCACTTCAAATGAAATGGGTGACTATTTCGGGTGGGGTGGAAAAGGAATCTGTGATTTATGCTTAAACCCCATTAAGGGCATGCTTGACGAGCAAAAACCCAGTATGGGTTCTGATACCCCACAGTATCAAAGATTCAAGTTCACCAAAAAAGTGTTTGGTGAAGCCAATGAAGAACTCAGCTATGAAATTTGGAGATATGGGAACTCTCCAAAAGGAGGGATATTCAATCACACAATTTCATAACCCAACCCTCTACATCTCCTCCTCTTCTTTGCAATACTTTTGCATCTCACATGTGATTTAGCTTCTCTCCTTCAATTCTCAAAGGGAATATCCCTCCCTTCACAAGGGTCAAGGAATGTCTTGAGCTCTCTCCTTCACCATCTCTCATCTTCCACATCGTCTCTCTGACACAATATCAACTGCCTCTGTGCGTCTCTCTATCTACATGTCGGCACTAACTCGGTGCTTTGTGTGGCAGCAATTGTTGCATGTTCTACTTAAGTTTTTGCCAATTTTTATTCCCTTTTGGTGTGAGCAGGAAATTGTTGGTTTCAACAATAATTATGCTTCATTTTTTCCCCAATTGTTAGAGGTTCAACACTTTAATATCCTTTATGAGTATAAATAATACGGAGTATTTTGCTTTGCTTCAAATGAAATTGGTGACTATTTCGGGTCGGATGGAAAATGAATCTGTGGTTTATGCTTAAACCCCATTAAGGGCATGCTTGATGAGCAAACCCCATATGGGTTCTGCTATCCCACGGTATGAAGTATTCAAGTTCCCCGAAAAAGTGTTTGGTGAAGCCAATGAAAAATTCAGCTGTGAAATTTGGAGATAGGGATGTGGGGCCTCTCCAAAAGGAGGGATATTCAATCACACAATTTCATAACCCAACCCTCTACATCTCCTCCTCTTCTTTGCAATACTTTTGCATCTCACATGTGATTTTGCTTCTCTCCTTCAATTCTCAAAGGGTATATCCCTCCCTTCACAAGGGTCAAGGAATGTCTTGAGCTCTCTCCTTCACCATCCCTCATCTTCCACATCATCTCACTGTCACAATATCAACTGCCTCTGTGCGCCTCTCTGTCTACATGTCGGCACTATCTCAGCGCTCTATGTGGCAGCAATTGTTGCATGTTCTACTTAAGTTTTTGCCGATTTTTATTCCCTTTTGGTGTGAGCCGGAAATTGTTGGGTTCAACAATTATTATGCTTCTTTTTGTTGAGATATTTTTGATTAAATAATTGAAACAAAAAAAAAGCAAAAAAAAAAAGGTGTAGCTTGGTGGAAACAACCAAGAAGTGAGTGAAGTGAGTTGCAGGATAGCCTTTAGGAGTTTTGTTTTCTTTCTCTTGGAGGTGTGAGCTAGAATATTCCCCACCAATATGTTTTTGGCTATTTAAAAGCCATGCATGGCACACACGGTTAAGTAGGAGAGGGAAAGGGTGTGAAGAGAGAGGTGCTACACAAGATATCACCAATATTGTGTGAGTGAGTGTGGGGAGTAACTGGTTTTTAGTTATTCGGAAAATACATCCGGGTGTAGGGTGTGAAAAGTCTGTTTATAAGTGTCTGGTATTTAGCACTTGTAAACAGGGAGAGTTTTTTGTGTATCGTTCTGAAATAGTGAAGATATAATTTTTCTCTCATACATTCTCCTTGTCTTTGTTCTCTCATTTTTCTGGTGTTCTCAACATTTTTCGGTATCTTACGCGCTTAAAATCCCAACAATTGGTATCAAAGCCAAGTTAAATTTGGGGCGGAGGGATTTCTAAGCGGTAAGAGAAGAAAGTCGAGAACTTGAAAAATGGCATCGGAAAAAAGTTCGAATGTTTCCGTCGAACCTTTCGACGGACGTGGCGATTTTACTCTGTGGCAACAACGAGTAAAAAGTGTTCTTACTCGGGAAGGGACAATCAAAGCTCTGAAGGTGAAGGTTCAGAGGACAGAAAAAATGACAGATGCTGAGTGGGCCAAACACCGGAAGAACGACAAACCGGAAAAATTGTCGGAAGAAGAGTGGGAGGATTTGAAGGACATGGCAACAAGTACAATATGCCTATGCCTTGCAAATAATACTCTTCGGGAGGTTCTCGGTTTGACGGACCCGGTGGATATTTAGGACAAGCTGGAGAGCCGGTACAAGTCGAAATCGTTGACAAGTAGGCTATACTTGAAGAAACGATTATTTGGTCTCCAAATGGCGGAGGAAGCTAACTTTAATGGGCACTTGGATGAATTTAACAAGATTACAACAGAGTTGGAATCCATTGATGTGAAGATTGAAGAGGAAGACAAGGCGTTGCTTTTGTTGGCTTCATTGCCTTCATCTTTTGACAACATCGTGACCACGCTTTTGTTTGGAAAAGAGACCTTAAAATTTGATGAAGTAGTTGCTGCGTTGTTGATGAACGAGACTCGGCGGGGTGGCAACGGGGTATCAAATGACGGTCAAGCTTTGGTAACAAAAGGAGCTGGTCAGGAACGAGGACGGTCTAAAGAGAGGGGCGGCGTGTCCCAACGCTTCAAATTGAGTAGTAAAAGCTTTCGGTGTTACTACTGCGATGAAGAGGGTCATTTAAAAAGGGATTGTCCAAAGAGGAGGAAGGAAAAGAAGGACGAGAAAACACCCGTGACTGCGGTTGCAGAAAGTTCGAACCAAGCAAGTGAAGAAGACTTGTTTTTGGCAACCACAAAGAGTCTAGGTAAATCGGATTGGATATTAGATTCGGGTTGTTCGTTTCACATGTGTTCAGTTAAGGAACATTTTGATACGTATCAAACTTGTGATGGGGGTGCTGTGAAGATGGCAAATGGTGCACGGAGCAAAATTGCAGGGGTCGGAACAGTGCAAGTTCGCATGTTTGATGGCGTGGTGAGAACATTAACTGGAGTGAAACATGTACCGGATCTAAAAGGAAATTTGATTTCCTTGGGGGCTTTAGACTCAGAAGGCTGCCGAATTTTTGCTCAAGGTGGAGTGTTAAAAATTTCTAGGGGAGCAATGGTGGTAGCAAAAGGAGTTTTGTCAAAGGGCTTGTATAAACTTGTTGAAAAAGATTTGACACGGAAGCTGTCAGAAGGAAAAATTACAAGTGCAACAAGCGGAGCATTTGCATGGAAGAAGCGGGTGACGTTTAAAGTTTCTCCAGTTGGTGGAAGCTGTGACCTCGCCGGAACGAGCGAGGTGGAGCCGGACCGAGTTTTATTATTTAATCAAGGTGGAGTTTGTTGAGATATTTTTGATTAAATAATTGAAACAAAAAAAAAGCAAAAAAAAAGTTGTAGCTTGGTGGAAACAACCAAGAAGTGAGTGAAGTGAGTTGCAGGATAGCCTTTAGGAGTTTTGTTTTCTTTCTCTTGGAGGTGTGAGCTAGAATATTCCCCACCAATATGTTTTTGGCTATTTAAAAGCCATGCATGGCACACACGGTTAAGTAGGAGAGGGAAAGGGTGTGAAGAGAGAGGTGCTACACAAGATATCACCAATATTGTGTGAGTGAGTGTGGGGAGTAACTGGTTTTTAGTTATTCGGAAAATACATCCGGGTGTAGGGTGTGAAAAGTCTGTTTATAAGTGTCTGGTATTTAGCACTTGTAAACAGGGAGAGTTTTTTGTGTATCGTTCTGAAATAGTGAAGATATAATTTTTCTCTCATATATTCTCCTTGTCTTTGTTCTCTCATTTTTCTGGTGTTCTCAACATTTTTCGGTATCTTACGCGCTTAAAATCCCAACACTTTTTTTCCCCAATTGTTAGAGGTTCAACACTTTTTTTCTTCTTTTTTTGGCGTGCCCCCCTGAAATTGTGTGCCAAAATTGACTATACTTTACTAAATGGTGAACATTTGAATTTTGTTCCATGTATTCTCACCAAACAGCAGCAACTCGAACTTGGTCCATTTAAGCTTTCTCCAACACTTGTTTTAGACTTTAGAACTCATTCTACTCATTCCATATTTCAGAACCCACTACATTTCAAATATGTTTTGTTCACCAAAGAGGCCCTAAGTACATTAAAAGTGAAGAAAAATCCTGGGAGTAATAA
The DNA here is from genome assembly GCA_900332095.2 of Cuscuta campestris. NCBI lineage: Eukaryota > Viridiplantae > Streptophyta > Magnoliopsida > Solanales > Convolvulaceae > Cuscuta > Cuscuta campestris. The sequence goes on along the minus strand of OOIL02000451.1, from coordinate 877,459 downwards.
GTTAAAGAAGTGGAGAAGCAACTGCAAGTTAGATTAAAAGACATCCCTCTAATACCCTCATAAATGTGTAAGGAATAAGCTTTTTAAATGACAAAGGAGAGTTTGTCAATAAAAAGCAGAGGGAAAAAAGTACAGAACTATATATATGACACTTAACTCACCTAATTTTTGAGCATCACCAAACCACTTGCTCATAAGACTTGAAACCTTAACATTAATGAAGACAGCTCGTGATTCTTTTGCAATTGCTTTTGCAAGCATGGTTTTCCCTGTTCCCGGAGGCCCATATAACAACACACCCTTCTGTGGACCAAGAAGCTTTCCATGAGAAAATAGCTCTGGTCTTCGTAAAGGAAGAATCACCAACTCATATAGTGCTTGTTTTATAGCTTCTAGTCCGCCAATAGAACCGAACTCCACATCTATATGGTCAGGATTAATTACATCACAGGCAATTACATCCTGTATACAAAAAGGATTCGATATCAACACTCTTGCACAATATACTACAACCTCCGTCCCAATTTAGATTTAAGATGCTTTTAATGTTGGTATGGTACAACTGTTATAAATCATGAATCCCACATACTTTTCTGGGACTCTCTTTTGTTAACAAAGTTTTTGAAGCACGCCTGATGAATAAGAACTAAGTATAAATTCTATTGGTACAAGACACATGAGAGCAATTTAGATGAGCAGATGAAATATAATTGGGAACCACAACAACAACATGCATTCATTTAAAGTTAATTACAATGTTGCTGTAGGCTCCTGTTTTACTTATCTATACATGATTGTTTGGTTCACTGTTGAGACTCATTCTTCAGAATAAAACATGTAATCATTGTTCTCACTATATTGCTACAGTGATGAAGCGAAAGAAGCAGAGTGCTTTCTCATCTGCAAATCAAGTCATTTCATAGTTGAGCAACCTCAACATCAAATCTGACACCTTATTTGATTTAGGGTGATCTTTAATTGTTAAGCGTAAGCATAATGATGAGCCTTAAATAAGTATTGGTTACTCCATCACCTCTAATAATAGTAGTCAAACAAAAACAAGACTCACCTTATTCTAACAGGATATAAGCATCGTTAGAAAGAGGATATAAGAAACTAAAGCAAGATTAGGAGAACCTAAAAACTTGAAACAAATATTGGTTGCTCCCTTTCTGATCAATTTGCACCCTAAGTTAGTACCCATATGTATTTGAAAAAAAGGATGAGCCCCATCCCCGAGGTCCCCCTTAGACCCAGCTGACCGGACAGTAACTAAGAGGAGGTAAATTAGACTATAATCGCAGATTGAGGCAACTATGCTTAGAGGCTTGAAATTTAGTGGTGTTTGTCATTCTTGGGCACCTTAACTACATATAGGACACTCAAACTAAGGGAAATGTTATCTGCAATCCTATTTTTTGTTGGTTGCAACCCCTAAATCATTATTTACCTCTCACATGCCTAAATCATCTCTCACATGAATAATGCAAAACGTTATTGTCATTCTTGGGAACCTAAACTAAATCTATTCAATTCCGCCCAAACTGTTTGGGATGGGGTTCGTCCTTTTTTCTGTTAACATTCGGCACATTGCCAATTGCAACACTAAAGAAGATTAAGGGGCATGAAATTCATAGTCAATTCAATTAGTTGCCGAAATTAGTCCAATCAATGTTTTACCCCAGATGCCTTCAGCCTTCCAGTTGCAGATTTCTAAAGAAGGAACAAATCACTCAAACAATAAGAACGTTTAATTCTAAAAACTAGGGTTCGGGTCCATCTGCATAAAAGGTATTTGAATTTCAACACTTCAAGGTTCAATCATTCAGAATCAATATTGGTAGATTCAGATGGCACTACGGCAGTCTTCGACAGAGTTCATCATACAACTTAAAGTAGAAATAAATTGTTCAAATCAAATAAAACACATAAAAGAAGCAAATTGTGGCACAAAGGGTTTACTATTTGGAAGAAAGCACGAGACAAAGGGAGGGGAGCAGTGAAAAGGGACCTCATAGGGATTGGTCTTGATATACGGACGACCCAGACGCTTGGCGATTTCCTTCTTTTGTTCGACGGCCTTGTTTGTAGCTTCACGGTTCGGGTCAAGATGCCGGAGCCCGACGAACAACACGAGGCAACTTATAGCTGTGCTGGCGGCGTACCAGAACAATTTCTCCAAGATCTTCGTCCCCGGGGAACCTCCACCCTCCATCGCAACAATAGATTAAGAAGTACTCGATAAAATGAAAAAAAAAAAATCACTGAGAGCAATAACAATATGGGGCCTGTGTTTAACGATGAGCGAGAGGAAGTTTTTTTTTTTTTTTTTTTTTGAAAAAGAGGAAGTTAGAAAAAAGGAAGACGAAGAGGCGCTATAATAGCCCCCCACCACCACATGGGAGATCTATTGCGGGATACTCTATTGGATTATATATTTCTTGTCCTTTAAGTTGATGAAAATTGTTAATGAGAATTGTTAATGAAGTGTTTTAAATTTATGAATCAGTTTGTAATATATTTCTCTTTGTTATTTTAAATTTTCCTTCAGATTTAAACATGATTTTTTACCTTAATCATTTTTCTAAAGACTAGTCTTACTACATAAAAATGTAAAAAATAGATATTAAAATAATGAAAATTAGAAGCAAAACTAAAATAATACTCCGTAAACAAATAACGAAATAAAAAGATAATAAATAAAAATTAATCTTCAAACTGGTAACAAATAAAATAAAAATGTACGGAGTATTGAGTCATAACGTTTTAGGCACTATAGAGAATATTAATGGATTACGTTCTCTCGTTGATAAAAAGAAAATAAAAAATCAGAAATAAAAATAATAATTTTCTTATTAAATCCCTAATAATGAAAATAAAAATTAAAAAAATAAGAAAATCATTTTCTTATTAGAACCTAATTTCATTTTAGTTATTTCTTAATAAGAAAATTTATTCTTTTATTTCTTTAGATTTTAGTAGTATCTCACCTCTCCCACAAGGGAAAAATAAAAAGGAATCACCCAAAATATAAGTAAAATATAACTCTTATCCTCAAAATAAGAGTATATTTTTATCTTCAAAATAGAACTTTGCACTATGACAATGTAGAACCATATATTGTCATTCCACAGTGGTTTTTGGTTTTACATAACTTTTTTAATAATGTAGGTCCTATTTTAGGGATAAAAATATGAAGATTATATTTTGGTTCTTTTCTTATTTTTATTCAGATTTTAGTCTTTCTCTCAAATATAAATTCTTTTTAATTCAGATTCAATTTTCTTACATATTTATTTGGGTGATTAATTTTATCCGAAATACTTTTTTGTATTTGAATCTTATAAGTTTATTTTGAAATTAAATTAAAATGCTATTTTTTCCTCTATCATTCAAGATTTAAAAAAAATTAATTTCCTTTAACCTTATATTTGGAACATGGGTTAATGCCATGTAAATTTAGAAGCAAGTAAATTATTATTGGTATTGATATTAAAAAAGGATTAGAAAAAGTACTAATGAGTATGAAAAAGGGATACATTTAAAAAATGTCACTGAACTATTATATTTTATCAAAAATATCACTCTCTTTAATTTTGTTTCTATAATGTCACCAAATTTTTATAATTTGTCTAAAAGAGTGAAATTTTCGACAAAATAAAAGAGTTTAATTTAGTGGCATTTGTTAAATTTCTTTTTCTTATAGGAAAATTCCTATGTGATCTTGGGTCTATACTCAATTTATATATCTTAGTACATAAGTACCATGTAAGAGTTCGGCTTTTTGTAAAAGATAAAAGATCTACTTGTAAGCTCATTAAAAGTGTGAAAAGTTTCATTTTTCTCATGTAGACCTTAGGGCTAGAAGAGTATAACTCTTTATTTTAACCTGCATTAACAGGTTAAAAGCGAAGAAAGTGACATTTTTGATATGTTATAAGAAGTTTAGTGGCAGTATAATACAGAGCAAATAAATAAAAGACAATGATATTTTTGAAAAAATATAATAGTTCAGTAACACTTTTTATGTAACGCCCTATAAACCGGCCTAATAGTTAGCCGATATTTTAAATAATTAAATACTATTTATTTATTAACACTACATTATTTTAAATAATAAATATTAAGATTTTGATCTCTTTAAATTGATTTCAAAACTTAACCTATTTTAAATATAGAGAGAAGTTTTCAATAATGGGCTTCTCAACATTAATTGATTAAACAAATAAATTAATGATTGAGATGGACCGAGAGGTTGGAAAATAAAGTGTTGAGAAAACTACTTTGAAGACGCCATAAATTTAGGTTTGACTGTCTATTTCAAAAACGCAATCGGTTTTCAATTCGGAGTTGTTTGGGCAAAAAGCGCGTACGGTTTAGAATGAGTAACAAAGGCGATAAGGCCAGTCTACCAAAACTGGTCCAATGGTGACGAAAAATGCGAGGTTGCTTGGGAACTCCCGTCTTCATTCTCATTCTGTCCCATTCAATCCGTTGTTCGTCGGGTTCGTGCCAAGCCCCAGAAACCTCTGCAACATATTTGGGTGAAGAATCTAAACTCAAAAGGTTAATTGGGAGTTGGAAAGTTGATAGCTTTCACATTCGTACGTTGACCGTTCATTAGTTCGTTTGGTTCTTTCTAACATTGAATTTGTCGTATCATATTCGAGTGAGGGTCTATTGCGTAGGACTTATTTTTTCTACTTATTACTTATTCTTATTAAAATCAGATCATAAGTTATTCAATAACTTAAATATTATATTTGAATGAGGAAACAATCCTGGAGGGCATCGATGGCAGAGAGCTGGATGAATGCTAGCTGAGAAGTCATTTTTTCACATTCTCATCCCTGCCGGCAACAATTTGTACAATTTTTTTACGGTGTTTTAAAACATTTTTTAATCTCTTTTTATACAAGAGTCAATCATTTGTTGTTAATTGTTGCTAAAGATTGTTGTAGTAGTATAAATTGCCGAGCACTTAATGCAAAGTGCGAAATAAATTATTTGAAAAATTTCTAAGCACTTAATGCAAAGTGCGGAATAAATAATTTGAAAATTTGTTATTTTTGTTATTTTAAAAAATGTTATTGTTGTTATTTCAGTGTTCTAGAGCTCTTGATTAAATTTAAATGTTTAAAAAATATTGATTGCTTTAAAAATCTATTTATTTTTAATTTCAGTTTATTTAAGCAATCTGCAGAAGTAAAAAAACAAACAGTCTTCTCTTGCAGACTGACCTTTGGTCCCACCTCTTCTCTTGCAGATGTGTGTAGATGTGGTCTGCAGACTGCAGACCTTTTTCTGCAGAAAAAACAAACATCACCATAGACAATGTTAAATGTAAACTTGTTTACAATTTAAATCCTAAGTCTTTTGTCTCGGCTTCATAACTTCGACGTCTTTCTTTGTGCTTTTCAGTTTCTTGGATAGTTCTTGCCATCGCCTTTGAATGTTTTCACTTTGTTACATATTCACGGTGGATTTTCAATATCAAAACCTACATAGAATGAATATTGAGATTAGCAAAACATCAATTCCAACAAAATGGACTCATTTGGAAAAACATCTGCAATATTAGAAAAGACCATTTTGAAGAAATAGTACAAGTTTTAACGTTGTTTTCACAGTCATCAGTCGATGGACTAAATTAAGTATTATTCTTAATTAACAAGTGACAGCTCGATAATTATGTAATTTTGAAGACTAATTTAAAAAACGTATAATAATTTTGTTCCATTTTGAAATTTACTCAAAAAAAATACGGAGTAAAAAACAAAATAAAAAAGATATACGGACAATGAAGAATAAAAAACGGGACCAGCGAATCAAAAGGCAGCGGAAATGATATGCGATGATTAATCAATCTAAAGATTCTAAACTGCAAACGAATGGCTGAGGACGAAGAATTCCTCACTTCAAAGCGCCACACAGACAAATGCTCTGCACACCCCTAAAAAGCCAATCTCCTTTTTTGAGTTGAGAATCATCGCCTTTTTTTTTTTTTTTAATTTTGCACAAATATTATCCACTGCATTCCAATCATTGACCGATTCGTCTGAGAAAGTTTGGCATACGGACAAATGCGTCAAAGGGAAGAAACATTTATAGCCCACCAGCTGGTCAAGAATCGCTTCTGAAGTTAATTGCAGCTAATATTGTGCTTCGTTCTGAAGTGTAGTACACCTACCATACGAAGATGTTTCTGCTTTTGTACTACCCATGTAGTACAAGGCCTCGCTCTAAGCGTTTGGTAATTCTTTATAATCTCCGCTCGTTCATTTTATGGCCTGCATTATCTCGACATCAATGGTAGTTCATAGGTTTGGATAAAGTTCTTTTCTGGGCCCTCTGGTATTTATCAGTCATTGACGATTTTCAGGTGGGAACGAAGAAATTGATTGGGATTCATTGGGTTGAGTAATAACCATTTCTTGATTTATCTTTGGGTTGACTTACTCAGGTAAGATTCTCAAGTTCTCTTTTGATAAAAGCGTTTGAATTTTTGGGTTTTGCAAAGGGTTTTAATCTGAATGATTAAATTGTGGCGGTATGATGAGTAGAATGAGGAAAGCAGAGGGGGAAGAGGCCGAACGGGTGATGGAGATTGAAGGAGAAGAGAGGGGGAAACCAGAGGGAGCCACGGCGAGGGTTCCTCCATGGAGGAAGCAGATTACGATTCGAGGGATTGTCGCAAGCTGTTTGATTGGAGTGATTTACAGTGTGATAGTGATGAAGCTCAATCTGTCAACTGGACTTGTCCCAAATCTTAATGTCTCGGCTGCTCTTCTTGCCTATGTCTTGATGCAGACTTGGACTAAGCTTCTTCAAAAGGCTAAACTTGTTTCTACTCCATTCACTAGGCAGGAGAATACTGTGATTCAGACATGCGCCGTTGCCTGCTACAGCATTGCTGTGGGAGGTTTGTAAACCATCTTCTTTTTATTTATTTATTTTACCAATGGTTTTAATCTTGGGTTTTGCATCCATCGCCAATGAGCTAACAGAATCTCTATTGACAATATTCTTGCTTTGTGTAAATAATGTACTAAATCAAAATGGCACACGACACTTCGTTTGCTCCTTACTTTCTATGAAGTTTTGGATAGTGAATGCAACAATGCATCAAGATTCTAATGGAATTAACATCTCTATTAGGGGCAAGGTCGCGTATATCTTGACCTCCCGGACCCCAACATAGTCGGGATTTTAGGATTGTACTTGGGTTTGTTTTTTATGTTGTAATCGATTTCAAAACTGAGTTGTTACTGATTGTGCTCACTTATGAATGGTGTTTAAGGTGGTTTTGGATCTTACCTCCTGGGATTGAACAAGAAGACATATGAGCAGGCAGGGATTGACACAGTAGGAAATGTGCCAGGGAGTCATAAGGAGCCAAAGCTTGACTGGATAATTGGTTTCCTCTTTGTTGTTAGTTTTGTTGGCTTATTAGCTTTGGTTCCCCTCAGAAAGGTTTGTTTTCTGCTGGCCTTTTTTCCCCCATTGAACTATAGATCAGAAAAAATGTGAAGTATCTTAATCAAGCTTTTGTTGCTGTGCAGATAATGATCATAGACTATCAGTTAACCTATCCCAGTGGAACTGCTACTGCTGTTCTGATCAATGGGTTTCATACCCCTAAGGGAGATGGTGATGCCAAGTAAGAAATTAGTACTCCGTACTAAATATCGCAGCACTTGTTTGGTAGGGTGGGTTGTGGAGGGAATGGGAGGAAAGTTGAGGAGTATATTATGTTTGGTTTGGGGAGTGACTGAGGAAGTATTATATTTGTTCTTAATCTCTTTTCTCACCATTTCTTTTACCAAAGCTGTTCTACATTGCTTTTTTACCATATTTTTATTTACAATTAAATTAATACCAAACATAATCCTCCATATATCAAATAATTTCTTCACTCTCCATCAAACCAAACACAAGTAAAAATTCACATATTCTCACACATTTTGTCTTTAGTTAAGACAAATAAAGTAGTTCTTACATACAAATTAATTAAAGAAGTGAAAAAATATGTGTTCCCCACAAAACAGCATAACCCCTTTGGAAATATGACCAACTCTTGCTTCTAGATTAACCCCTTTGGAAAAAGAGACCAGGGGGGGGGGTATCTTTTTTACCACTTCCATTTTGTCCTTCTCTCCCTTATTTGGAGCCAAGCAAAGGATCTTATTCTTGCTTTGAAAAATCTTAACAATATTTTCCTTCTTCTCTATGGGAAACCATCCAGGGAACAGGTTCGTGGGTTTGCAAAATTCACATCGCTCAGTTTTTTGTGGAGTTTCTTTCAGTGGTTCTATTCCGGCGGAGACCAATGTGGGTTTGCTAACTTCCCCACCTTTGGGTTGATTGCTTGGAAGCACTCGTATGTGCTCCTTATCTGTTCTTTTTCAAGGTTTAATAAGTGCGATATCATATAAGAATGATACTGTTTCTATTAATTAATGATTTAGGCAGTTAATTTTGTTTTTGTAGATTTTTCTTCGACTTCAGCATGACTTATATAGGAGCAGGAATGATTTGTTCTCATCTTGTGAACTTTTCCTTGCTTCTTGGAGCAATTCTCTCTTGGGGAATAATGTGGCCGCTAATCACTGCACGCAAAGGTTCTTGGTTCCCGGCTTCAATACCAGAAAGCAGCATGAAGAGTCTTAATGCTTACAAGGTCCAAAGAACATATAAGTCTTTACTTTAACTGGACTTGTAAATAAAATTCACAACAGTTCACATTCATTTTTCTTGACTTGCAGGTTTTCATTTCTATTGCTCTCATCTTGGGAGATGGTCTCTACAATTTTCTTCGGACCGCATTTTACACTGGTCGAAGTATATATGTTGCACTGAACAAGAGAAATTCTAGGACATGTAAGTAAGTCAGTTTATCAAACAAAAGAAGGGTAAATTAAAATACCATTTCCTTTTAATCCAAACATATTCAATGTCCAGATTAAAAGAAAAGAAAGAAACAAATGGAAAGAGCTATGCTTTTGCTTCATAAAATGTTTCATTTGTGAAAAGACAAATCCTAATGAAGAGATATATATTTCCATGGCAGCAGTTCCAGAAGCAAAGAATGAGCATCACATTGACAATCTCCAACGAAACGAAGTGTTCGTCAGAGAGAGCATTCCCTTGTGGGTAGCATGCTTAGGGTACACGATCTTCTCAGTCGTCTCCATAATCATAATCCCAATCATGTTCCCTCCATTGAAGTGGTATTTTGTTCTTGTGGCATACATTCTTGCACCAGCCCTCAGCTTCTGCAATGCCTATGGAGCCGGTCTGACGGACATGAACATGGCATATAACTATGGGAAAGTGGCTCTCTTCACATTAGCCGCGTTGTCTGGAAGAGAAAACGGCGTAGTTGCTGGGCTCATTGGTTGTGGGCTTATAAAGTCCATTGTCTCAATCTCATCAGACTTGATGCATGATTTCAAAACAGGCCACCTCACCCTCACGTCCCCGCGGTCCATGCTCATTAGCCAAGCAATTGGGACTGCCATGGGCTGTGTTGTGGCCCCACTAACCTTCTTCCTCTTCTACAAGGCATTCGACGTAGGGAACCCAAATGGGGAGTACAAAGCTCCTTATGCTATTATATACAGGAACATGGCCATCCTAGGGGTTCAAGGCTTCTCTGCACTTCCCCAGCACTGCTTGCAGCTCTGCTATGGGTTTTTCGCCTTTGCCTTGCTGGCAAACCTGGCCAGGGACGTGGGACCCAAGAAGGTCGGGAAGTGGGTCCCGCTTCCAATGGCTATGGCTGTGCCCTTTCTTGTTGGAGCTTCGTTTGCGATTGATATGTTTGTGGGTAGTCTCATTGTGTATGGATGGCACAAGATGAGCGACAAGAAGGCGACGCTGATGGTTCCTGCTGTGGCCTCTGGTTTGATCTGTGGTGATGGACTGTGGATCCTTCCTCTGTCAATACTTGCGTTGACCAAAGTCAAACCTCCAATCTGCATGACCTTTTTGCCTTCAAAGACATCCTAAAAACAGGATGCAATAAGAACACATACAACAAAATTCTGTGTGAAATGGTGTCACAATGAGAAATGTTATTTGCAAAGGTTTTTTACAAATAGAGTGTAACATTTCAGCTACTAAAGGCTAGTAAAAGTAGCAAAGAGGCAAATGGTTGGACTCCCTTCCTCTAATAATTTTCTTGGCTTAGTAAAAAAATATTAACTTGCCACATTTATGTATATACCATTGGAGGTACTGTACTTTGGAGTATTAAATGAAGTGAATATTGTAGATGAAAGTGATGATTTGATAGCTAATCATTACAAATGAAATGCCATGCACTAATTTTAATTTTTAAGATTTTGTCATAAAAAGAAATGTCAAGAAATTTACGAACAAGCTAAAAAAGAAGCAAGAAAATTCTTAGAGGAAGAAGTAGCATTTTCGGAGTAACAATCAAATTATCAGAATAATCATGTAAAACTTTAGTAATGCAATTTCAAGATCTTCCTTGTACAGTACTCTATCCATTTGTACCAAATACAGAGTACTTATTATTATTTGCTCCCTTCTTGAGTATATTTGTCAACTTTTAATTTTTTAGTTAAATTTGATAAATTGTGACTTCACATTAAATAAAATAGATATTTGTGATACAATTTGATAATAATTGATCCTATTAAATCATGAAGAATACATCTCTATATATAATGACTAGTATTTAACCCGTGCGACGCACGGGGTCGAACACATGTTATTTTTAACTCTGTTAAATTTTAGGTTTAAGTAAATAATTAAAAAATAAAACTAAATATAATATACAATGTTAGAATTTTAATGAATGATACGACATAAACAGAGAATAATAAGTAAAATTTAGGCATATAAAAATTGAAAAGAAGGAATAAATGTATTAATTAAATCCAATTTTTTGGAAAACTTCAGGGTAAATAAAATTTTTTGTGCAATTGCAATGGTTACCGTTGTCATCTAAAACTAACACTTTCAATCATTTCTTAGTTTTCACTCGTGAAATTACAACATAAAGTTGAGTGTGAGTGAATATCGATTTGGTCAAGAATAATCCAACAAATAATACTGTTTAACCTTGACTCTTATTGATCGCATGCCACAATATAAAGATATTGGAAATTGTCTTCTTTGAAACTTAAACGGTAATCCAGAATCTGACGGTACCAAATTTATTCTTCGTATGTAAACTTTCTCACCGGCATTGTTTCCTGATACAACAATTGCACTGATAACGTTTTTTCGCAACTCTTCAACTATTAACCTTGTACCATTACCTAGCCTAGATGTTTGATCAATGTTTCTTAATAACATAATTGATACTCCATTCTTCAAAATAATTATGTAGTTTGGAATCCCCGAACACTTGATTTAGTCTATTAGTTATCTAGAAGCATTAGAAAGATTCTTTTAGTTCCATTGGCAATCAAATTTAATAAGAAAATGAAATAAAACAAATTGGGTAGTTAATTTGTCAGCACTTCTTTAAATAGTCAATGCAACTTTTCCTACTCATCTAGACCATGACTCGAGGGTGTATTTGAGTAGGGTAAGTTGTTGATTCAATTAAGTTAAGTTGTTGATGTGTCTAGCTATGTAGCACTCCATATTAAATCATAATAATAATTAAAATAGTATTAATAATAATAATACCTATTTATTCAGGTTGATGCCCAACTTATAAACTGTCGCATTGGAAATTGCTTATATACGCTTATCAGATAGTATCGTTCTTTTTTGTCTCGGTATTAAAAAAGGTTACAACTTAGAGCATATTTCAAAACTGACTCTCCTTGCAAGTCCAAGCACTCCACGAACATGCTTTCAATACACCTTTGAGTTGTGAGAACTTTTAGGATCTAATCATAATAAATATATCCAATTACAACATTTATAAGGATAAATAAAGTTGTGATGAAACATAATATATTAACCAAAATGAATAATATATACCAATGAGCTTGGCACGTATGAGCCACCAGAGTTGATGCATTAGTGAAGGAAGCCAATAAAATGACATTCAGACATCGATCTAGCACCAATACTTGTTAGAAGTTCATGTGAAATATGAACATAGTGCTATAATTCTATGGGTACAAAATATTTGGTGTGTGAAGAATTTGCAAAGACATGAGTATAGTCATAGGTGAGTAAAAATATTATTTTTTCTATTAAAACAGATACACTCCTAAAAATAAGAACCATACAAAATCTTTAATCCTAAAAACTAAATAAATAAAGAAAGATACTCCCTCCGTCCCTAAATAGATTACAATTTTTTTCTCTCTCCTCTCGATAGCTTTTGTTTGTTTACGCGATTTCATTAAGTATTTGATAAAATAAAATATTCTTGTCACCTCTTGTTTTGTAGAACTTTTGACGTAGTTTTTTAATATGTAATTTTTATATCTTATTGATATACCAATTTGTAAATAAAATAATTTTAAAAAGTAGGAAATTTTACTCCGTAACCCGCAATTTGTAATCAAATTGGGAACGGAGGGAGTATATCACATAAAATACAATTATTATATGTAAATACCAAAGTTTCTGTAAAAATTATACTTCAAAATTTATACATATACTCCACACTTAAGAAAGACAGGCCTTTAGCTAACTATTCTACTCAAGTGGAAGAAGATAAAAACCAATCATTATACTTTATGAAGTATAGGAGAAAGGTAAACAATATGGACTCTTCAATTCTTATGGAGAAGGTTATACAAAAATAAAGGAATATACAGATGAGAGCAAGACATTGATCTCATAAGCAATTGAAAACCATTTATGAATCATATAGGATAGAAAGATTTATAAAGGCGGGAAAAAATTTATCACATTGCACACATCAAAGCCTACATTGTGGTTTGGATTAAAATTCATTAAACCAACATCTAAAGATCATAGAAAAGTCTTCTACTCTAACCAAATCGACATTTGTGATAGTAAATTAAAAGAGAGGAGGGAATGTGAATGGAGTATTAAATAAAGAATTAGAGCATACCCACATTCTATTTTTCTTAAACTGAATTACGGTGAAACTTATGAGAGAGTGTTGGATATAAAAAGAAATATTTGCACTAAAAAGAAATATTTGCACTAAATAGCACTATCTTGGTCATGATACAACGCATCAGGATATTACATATGAATTCAAATATTTTGGTAAACAAATAGGTAGATCAAGAATTGAGAATAGGAATCCATGAAGTTACCAACTGAATAACAATTGCATATGAGTTTTGGGTTTGTCCACGATATCTTCTTGCGGCCATCATCACCTACAAATGACTAAATGAAAAAAAGGGTCACTCAAAGTATGGCGTTAAAAAGATAAATAAATTGTTACAACTAAATGAGAAAGATAAGGGATGTGTATCAGTACCGTGTCTGTTGTCATAGTGCAAGTACATATTAATGATCAAACCATGTGGAAAGTCCTCCATTGCAATCTTTCTGCAGACTATAATGTGCCAATTTTCATTTTTTCTCTGATCATTTTCTTTCCTATCCTGCCACAAAGAAAAGAGCAGAAGATGTTTAAAACCTCATAAGAAGCATAAGATGATGCACAATTATTTAGAGTGAACGGCCAACAAAAATCACAATTATACCATATCACATGATGAATAGCTACATGTGAAACCCGGGGCTTTCTGCTTGCAATCCTCACCAGTGTTGCTGCAGAACTCACGACCAGACTTGAGGTGAGCCTGCTTGCTTCCTGGATGTCCACATAATGAACAATGTGGAAGTTTTGGTTTTCGAGGGCTCTCACTGGAACATGCCACGAAATCACCACCCTCCGCACTCGCAATATCATTTGATTCCACAGTTCCTCCCCTGCTTATTTCCAGTAACCTATATGGTAATAAATGAGACACAACTGTTGAGGAAAAGCTGCTTACTGCAAAATAAACATATTCTTCTATAGTGTATAATGTTCTGAATCATCCCACATGCAATGTTGTTAAAATGCAAAAAATTAGAGCCAGAGTATGTTATCTAAAATTTGAAGCTACTTTAAACATAAAAAATAAGCATGTATATTACCTCTAAAATTTACCTAAAATAATAAAGGAATACAGCTAATTGTTTATGGTGTAAAGTTTTGATTAAATTATAAAAAATCTCATATCAAGAAATAAATAAAAAAAAACTAAAGATATAATACCATGGTAAACAAATAGGTAGATCTATAGAAGCGAATCCATTAACCTTGATATTGCTTGAATATAAAGAATATTCAGCATCGTTATTTCTAAAATCACATGATTTTGTGTCAATATTTTCCACCACTAATAACATCAATTATCTAAATGAACAACAACATTTCTTTGAAATACCATAAAAGTTTCAAAATCAAAAGACATATTAGCACAAAACAAATAAAGTTAGAAGGATTATAAAAGATCTGATGAATACGAAAGAAAGAAAATTGCAATGTTAGAATATATGAATGCCAATTTGAGCTTGGATTATATGAATGTCATTCATACTTGCCAACGGAGACCAGCTGAAGTTAGCCATGGTCGTCACTTTCAGCCAGAGGGTGTCCTTCACGCCCTTCTGATCACAAACAGGGAAATCAAGAATTGAGAATAGGAATCCATGAAGTTACCAACTGAATAACAATTGCATATGAGTTTTAGAAACAAACCTAATTCTTGAACCATTGAAAAAATCCAAGCACAATCAGGGACCTTTCTTCAATGACCTTTCTTTTGGTGAAGTATAAACGCAAAAAAACTTTGTAATTCTGGGAAACATATTAAGAAGAACACGAATTTAATAAAAAGTAAATCCGAAACTGGGAAACAAACCTAGGTCTTGAAGCCACAAACACTTCTGTTCACGATTAAAGATTCTCGTAATCTTGATCATATGGAGATTTCCTTTCGTGAATAATCTGTCTATAGCGATGAATCGATGTGAAAAATCTGCATATTTTTGGAAGAAAGGATGTGCATATTGCGATGGACCTGCGATGAAGACGGAACTAAAACCGGAATTTTCTTTCTTGGGAGACGATTAAGTTGAAGAAGTAAAAAGCTTATGCGTGTAAACTTGTCACTATTTCTAGTAAAAGAGGGTGTCATCCAATGAAAAAACTAAAAAGGTGAACTTCTATGTTAAAATAAAAATAAGACTTCGAAAGGCTTTCCTGCAGTGGAATTACTGGAAGAGCAAGGAGAAAGAGCAGAGAAGCTTCTGTGCGCAGACTTCGGAAGGCTTTGGGCTGAAGAACTGGGCTGATTCTGGTGCTTTTTCGCCATAAATACAATAAAAGCGCTGAGCGATTTCCGGATCGTGCAAACTGATATTTTCTCCAGGAACTCTATTGAAGCCTGTTATCCTAGCGAAGCAAGAGCCCTTTTGGCATAATCATCTAGGGGTTCTTGACACTGCTCAAAACAAATCTTCTCAACCATGGTTTTTGAACCCATGGAATGACCCCATATCATTTGAAAGAAATAATATTTTGCAAAGAAATATAATCGCAAGACCCGATTTTGCTCCACAATACATAAATACCCACAAAAAATTTGGGAAAAAAATACCTAATATGAAGTCTTTCCTTCTTGGAGAAGATGGAATGTTGATCCGGGAGTAGACCTGGATCGGCTATTGATTCGGACGAAGATGGAAGATAAATCCCGGATTTCTCCCGAAGAAGATGGAAAGGCGTGAAGAGGCCTCTTCCGCTGGAGATTGGGACGACGAAGAAGAGGGGTGAATTAAGTACACTTGTCATCATGTAATACTCTCAAATATTATATTAAAGGATTACATGAGAAAGTTCTAATCATAGTAGAAAACAATGGTAACAATACAATAAGGAGTATTTATTTTCTATTATCTAATATTTCTAATATCCCTCTGCAAGCTGATCATCGGTAACAAGGAGCAGCTTGAAACACATGTACTGAAATTGAGTTGGCGGAAGTAATTTTTGTGAGGTTAGCCTCTAGAAGTAGAGAGTCAGATCTTCATTGCATAACAAACGAACTTGAGTTATTTTTCCATAGAATTCTCCAAACGAACTTGAGTCTTGTTTTCATAGAATATACCTATTCTATTCCTTTAAAAGAATGGAGAGATTATTTTGGAATAACCCAAAAAAGAAAAGCGAGGAGATTAATTTGACATAGACCCTATTCTTTTGAGTTGGAATTTCAGAGTTGGATGTTGGATGAAACTGGAAGTAGTTGGAAGAAACTGAAAAGAGTTAGAAATTAGAAAACACTTGAAAGAGTTGGGAAATGTTAGAAGAATTAAAGGTTTAAAAGTCACTCAATTGAATAATCATCTAAATAAATATGTAAGAAAATTCTAATTTTAGATAAAAAAGAATTCATTCTTATCCGTATTTGAGGTGAAATGTTATAAATTTGGATATATAATGTAATTTTATATTAATGATATGTAAATATCGTTTTTAATTTTTTATTGGAAGAAATTAGAAGGAGTTTAAAAAAATTAGAAGTTAATTTTTTCAACCCAAAAGAGCAAGCTCTAAAACACTAAATAAACTGCCAACTAAATAAACCTTGTTAAGCATAATTATGAAAGCTGGGTCTAAAACACTAAATACAAGATCCAAATACACTAAATACATTGCCAACTAAATAAACCTTGTTGAACGTAATTAAGCATTTATATAGAATTATCAAAAAGCATATGAAACATTTTTAGAGTGCACGAAAATAGAATCACGCTATCAATCCCTTGGAGGGGGCGGTGTGTCTTCAATACTCACTCTGTCCTTGCCATGTAGGGTCATGCCGGCTTGATAGGGGGAGTACTACGCAATGTTTTGAAAACTGGACTTAAAGCTATTACTTTATAATAAAAATAATATTTTGTCTTTGTTCATATGGTCCATTGTTCGATGTCTGGTCCATTATTCATATACGCATTCACACTTTCTATATTTAATTATAATTAGTACATATTTCTTCATTTTATATATGATAATATTTGTTTATATATAAATTATTCATTATTATATTATAAAAAAATAATATTTATTGTTTTTCTTTGAACTATTTTCGAAGTTTATAAAATACTTACACTAGACAAACATGTTCTTTTTTATAAGTTAGAATTTTTTTTAATTTACTCAACTCAAAAGACTAAATTGTCTAAATATAATACTCCGTATTTTGCATGGCTTTAGAAAAGTGTTTGGTAGCTTAAGTAGAAATATAAATAAAAACATTGTTGATAGTGGATTTTCAATATCATTGTTCACTATTATTTTATTATAATAGTACATATTTCTTCATTTTATAGATGATAATATTTGTTTAAATATAAATTATTCACTATTATTTTATAATAAAAGATAGTATTTAATTTTTCTTTGTACTATTTTTGAAGTTTATAAAATGCTTACACTACATAAACATGTTCTTTTTATAAGCAGTAAGAAGTTTTTTTTAATTCACTCTCAAATAAAAAAGACAAAATATTATATTTTGCATGGCTTTAGAAAAACGTTTGGTGGAAGTAAAAACAAAAACATTGTTGAGAGTGGGATTTGAACCCACGCCCTTTCGGACCAGAACCTTAATCTGGCGCCTTAGACCAACTCGGCCATCTCAACCTTATCATAAATATTGTACATTGGTTATATATTGTATTTAAATATTTGACCGCCTTATAAGGTGTACTTTAATTCAGAGTTCAAGGTTTAGTCAAAACAAGCCCAACAAATACTGTCACTTCTAAGATTACAAAACTTTGGATATATCTTTATAATATAAAATTTTATTTTTTATTTCTACAATAACTCTCACTTCTAAGATTACAAAACTTTGGATATATCTTTATAATATAAAATTTTATTTTTTATTTCTACAATAACTTTTAAATAAATTAAATTAAAAATTTTTGAAATTTTGCATCATTTAAGTCGTCATGAATAACTCATGATATCCATTAAAGGACGAAGAAGGTAACATGGGAAGTTTCCAGAATTTAATCCAATTTATGTTCAAGTTTTTTCCTTCTTTATCAAACTGTATCAATTTCAATCATGTTCCACATACTTTAGCCTCCAACCAGGTTCTTGGGATCGTACACCATCTGAATTTATTACTCATATTATTTTGTCTGAATGAAGTTGATTTTGTTTTCAGAAACTATCTAATAAAATAAATTGTTACCTCCGACTATGATTAGAACTCTCTCATGAAATTCTTATATATAGGGATGTATTCTTCATAATTCAATAAGATTAATTGTTATCAAGTTCCTATCATACCCTATACCCTTTTATTATAATTTACTCTTTTTTATGTATTTATTTAAAATTAGGTTATTCAAGGAGTTCATTTACCGCACTTTATTGTCGTCCGACTCCTCCTAAGCGGATACGGTACTTGCGAAATTAAAGGAAGCTATTGTCGAATCTACTGCCAATCTTCTCCACTCCCAAACTCACGAACTCAATCCACTGCCAAACACACGAATTCACTGCCAGATTAAAAAAAACTCAATCCACTGCCAATGGGGATTTCATCATCGCCGCTCCAATGGGGATCTAGAGATATCATCGTTTGAAATTTCAAGGATATGGCTGCCTCTCGAGATTTCATCACCCACTGCCTGCGAATTTTCAGGAAAATTATACGATACGGAGAAGATCACAAATGCGGTAAGTTTCATTCGCATACGGAACGGAGACCAGCGAAATTTCTTTGAAATTATTGGATACGGAGATGTGTTTTCCTTAGCCGACTTTCTTTCCTTTCCTGGCGAGTTTAACGGAATTCCAGCCTTCGACATCAACCTCTTGCCTAAGGACGGTGTACAATGATGACAAAGTCACTAATTCGATTGAGATGATATTCATGGACGAACATGTAAGAATTTAATTCTTATACGATTTTTGCACACATTTTATGAATTGATGATGTGTTTCTTTTATGAATAGAGTATCAAACAATTCTAAAATTAACAAAGAATGTTGGTTTTATAATCTTTGTTGTCTTTATAGTATGTACTACTCCCCCCATCCCATAATTTTGTTCTCTGTTTGAATTTGCCTGCTTTTCAATAAAGCCAAAATTGTGTAATTGACATCTATTAAAAAGGGAGAGAAGTAATATTAACCATATAATATACGGAGTATCACTAAAAAGACAATGGTAAGAAATATAGAATGTGCTTTAGTAATTTTTATTCGAATTTTCTATTTTCTGTTGCCCCTAGAAGTTAAATGATTTAGGATTTGGTTTTGGCAGTAGCTTCAAGGTAGTCTTGTGTGTGTGTGTGTGTTTTTGTCATCCCCATGAACTTTAGTGCTTCCTTGCACTATAAAAATTATGCTACTATGATATTGAATTTTTCAGATTTATAATCTCTGTTGTCCTTTATTTCATATTTATGTTCCTTGCTGGCTATACTCTGTTGTCCCTATGAACTTTGTTATATTCTCTGCTGTTTATATTTATAATCTTAGTTGTCCCTATAGTCTATTCTCTAAATAAATCCTCAAACTATATTGATAAGGATTATGTTTTACTTTGATGTAAAACTAATTGAACTATAGTCCTCAAAAATTCAATAATATCAATTTTTTAACATTTTGAAGGAAACTACTATCCATGCCAATGTAAGAAAAAGTTTAGTGGGAACATTTGAGAAGAAATTAAAGGAAGGTTCAGTGTATGTATTTGCTTATTTTGGTGCCGGCAATGGCAGTGGATATTATCGCACTTTAAGACATGAGTTTCCCCTAAATTTTCAAGCAAGGACGACTATCATTGAAACCAATTATGACAAAATACCACTATATGGAATTAAATTGGTTGCATTCTCAGATATCTTGCAAGCAGATTCTAACTATCCATATTTAGTTGGTAATACTCATTTCTTTCATTTATTTTTTAAAATTTAATTAGATAAATACAATGAGAATGATTAGTTGCAATGTTTTATCTACA
Organism: Cuscuta campestris; assembly: GCA_900332095.2. Lineage (NCBI taxonomy): Eukaryota > Viridiplantae > Streptophyta > Magnoliopsida > Solanales > Convolvulaceae > Cuscuta > Cuscuta campestris. Next base: position 857,492 of record OOIL02000451.1, on the reverse strand, counting down.
TTAATCTGAACATCATCATTATGTTACAGACACTATGGGGATTCTTTCCGCTGTTGATGAAAGAGATATAGTGAAGGAGTTAAAAAGAACAAAGATGATTGTCATCATGTTGGAGGCAGAAGAGTATTATGTTCTTATGTTACTTTAATTAAATTGATGTGATGATTTTCATTCTACAGATAGTATTTTTTCTTTGGTATAACATACAAAGGTTAGAAGAACTAAAGACTTCATGTATAATGAGCCTACTTCTAATGTATCATTGAAGCTGTTGATAAGTAAGACTTCATATATAATGAGCCTACTTCTAATGTATCATTGAGGTTATTGACAAATAAAACGAGAGACTCAAGAAATTATAATATCTCCACAATACATGAATTGAAGTTGGTGCTCTAATAGTTAAAGATCTTGATTCTTAACACAAATTATTCCTCAAGAATATAGTGAACTTCACTTATCCGAACTTATTGGAGAACATAACAAACTATTACTCCGTAGATTCTTTTTTTAAGATAGTGCACTATTGGCACTCGTGCTCGAGGTTGTTGAATGGTAAATAAATTTGTCTTATCTTTTATTCCATGAGATGAAAAGTAGTACTTAATTTCTTATTCTTCATGCCAACAAGTTTGGAATTAAAAAAGACATTTTTTAGTACATTTTCAATTTCTCAAATATTATTTATTCTACCTTGGTGTTTTTGTCCAATGATAAAAAATCGTGTTGGAAATATGTTTACTTGATCCGGAAAATATATTGCATTAAAAAAGTTCAGAACCGACAAAAATTTCGTCGACCCCGTGCATCGCACGGGTGAAAATACTAGTTCTTATATATAGGGATGTATCCTTCATAATTCAATAAGATTAATTGTTATCAAGTTCTTATCATACCCTTTACCCTTTTATTATAATTTACTCTTTTTTATGTATTTATTTAAAATTAGGTTATTCAAGGAGTTCATTTACCGCACTTCATTGTCGTCCGACTCCTCCTAAGCTGATACGGTACTTGCGAAATTAAAGGAAGCTATTGTCGAATCTACTGTCAATCTTCTCCACTCCCAAACTCACGAACTCAATCCACTGCCAAACACACGAATTCACTGCCAGATTAAAAAAACTCAATCCACTGCCAAACTCGCGAATTCACTGCCAAATTAAAAGAATCTATTGTTGAATTCACTGTCAATCTTCATCTTCTCCACTGCCAAATTAAACGAAGCTATTGCTAAATCCAATGCCAAATTAAACTAAGCATCATGTATCTTCTCCCATCTTTTGCTAAGAGGAATCTCGTCCAGCGCATCATCGTTTGCCCTCGAAACCCTTGCGCGTATCCTTCCCGATGCTGCCTCTGCGTTCAAGGCCATATTTGGGATGTTTTTTTCGGTAATATGGCGTGAAGATCGGATCTCCCGTATGCATGAATCCTGGATGGTCGCCAATTACCAATTTTTTATAATTCAATTTTGAATGTTTAATTTATGACAAAACCAAGAATACATCTCAAAAACCTATAACACTGCTATTTTGAGTATTATAGGGCTATATTAGTGATATTATGATCCGGAAAGGAAGAATTGATTTAATTTTGATCAGTAGAACTTAAATTATGGATTTAAATTCTTAATGTTTTTTGGATCTTAAAATGTGGAATTTGAAAATTTAAAGTTAGAACTGAATTCTAAATCTACATATTTTTTTGCTAAGCTACCAAATAGCAGAATTGGAATTAAAGTCTCCAATTCCAATTCCATAGCCAGATTTCCGTGTACGAACGAATCCTTAGTTTTATTGACTTATTACAATGTACTCTCTCTGTCTCAATTTAAATTGTTTATTTTAGTTTAGTATTATTGACTTTATTACAATGTACTCACTTAATTGGAAATCAAATCTAAATGACTTTCACCGCAAATATTGGAGAATGAATTTTTTACCACTCAACTGAATCAAGTCAAAGGAGAAACTTTGGGTTAGGGGTGTTCATCGGGTCAAATCCAGACCGGACCGGGATCGAATAAGGGGCATTTGGTGGACCGAGTTCCGGACCGATTAAGCTAAGAAACGGCCCGGGACCGGACCAGTAAAACCCGGACCGGACCGGGACCGGACCGAATAAATGTTACTTTTATTTTTTTTAAAATTTGATTTTATTTATTTAATTTAAAGTATTCAATGGAATAAAAGTATTACTACAACTAATTTTTAATTGTAACATACACTAAACATTATCAAACACAATTGTTTTGAATTTTTTAAAAAAAATTTAAATAAAATATATATATCTTCCATCCGTATTACATAAAATCTGTTCATAATTTTTATTTTGCATAGGGAATATTCTTCTTCTTAGTGCATTTTTGTTTTTTTGTAATATTTTTTGAGTTTTCGATTTATTTTGACAAACAGATACATTTTTTACTATTTTTGTTCATGAGATTGTTTACAATATTTGTTCTGCGGATTAGAGTTTTATTATTGATAAAGTACAAATTTAAGTTATAGTATTGGTACATAAATTTGAAATGCATTAGATCGCTAAGATAAAGATAATGTTTACTTTTTCACACTTTTCATATTAAAAATGTTTAAGAATCATTACAATTGGTATCTTATTTTGAATTGAAATGTATTTAAAAAATTATATTAAATAATAAAATCAAATCATTTAAAAAAATTTAGCATTAAAGTTAAACTAATTTTAAGTATAAGAAAAAACCTTAAAAAATACAATATTATAAACTTATATAGAAAAAAATATTAAAAAAAATAAAATCTAACCGGTCCGCCGGTCCGGACCGAAACCCGGTGGACCGGACCGGACCGGAACCCGAATAAGGAAAAAATGAGGACCGGAGACCGGACCGAATAAGGACCGGTCCGGTCCGGTTTTGGCCGGGTTTCGGGTCGGTCCGGGTCTGGACCGAATAATGCACACCCTTATTTTGGGTGGTTAAACAGGAAAAAGTAATTTCCGATAATTTCAAAGACAATGTGACTTGCATTATAGGATTCAAATCACGGTATATTCTCGGTTAGAGCAAATAAATCGTTTGGTCATGTCGAATTTGCTTTTAGTCTTTTCGAATTTGAGTAACTTCATATTTTGATAAGTTCAAGTTCAAAGTGAGAATCGAACTTTCATGATTCACTATTGTCGTGTTTGAGTTAACCCAGCGGGTGTGAATTTTATGATTAGAATACATAAATTCATACTGGACTTGCATTTCACATTCAAAATAATACTCCCTCTGTCCCATATATAAAGATAGGGACATACTCCGAGTATTGACTAAAGTGGTAAAATAAGGAAGAAATAAATTTGTATTGATTTTCTAAAAATACCCTTGATATGATGGGTAAAAGTAAGATGTGATATGTAGATTATTATGAAAAATGTATGATGTGATAGCTAGAGTATGAAAAAGTAAGAGGTAAAGTGGTTTTTAAATATAATTTAGAAGGACTTTTGGGGACGGAGAGAGTAATAAATATATAAAAAATATCATGATTAATTGTAAAAAGTTAAAACTTGATAAGCACTTTAGTACGAGCAAGATTAATTTTTAAAGTATAATTTCAATTAAAGTTGTAATGTAAAAAAAAAGATGCTCACTCTATTTTGATGAAAAGTCAAAATTTGACACATTTTAATAGTATAAATGATTTATTATATCCTTGAATTGAACAAATCATAGTTTTAAAAACCGGACCGAACCGGCCGGTTCGGACCGCGAACCGGCGAACTGGTGGTCCAACCGGTCCGGTCCGGCCCATTGGACCGTAGTGTGCTTCGAACCGGTATGAACCGGTATGAACCGGCCGGTCGGACCGGTCCGACCAGTTTTTTTTTTCCAAAACTTCACTCCATAGAGGTTTGAACCCAAGTCCTCTTAGCTATTCAGTTGAGTTCCTAACCATCCAACTAACGGTGTTTGTTGTTTCAAATTCGTATAATTTTTTTAAATATTTCATAATTAATAAAAAGATTGTATAAAAATTACTTTTCAATTTTAAAAATATAATACGTAGTATTATATGCTATGAGTCAAACACAAGATCATTGATATGTTTTTAATAAAATTTTACTATTATTTTTAACATGTAAGTTTTATCTTTTAATTTAGTAAAATAACTCAAGTATGTTAATATAATTTTAGTCAAATATTATAAATTACTTTCTTTATGTATTTATATATGAGGATGTCTATACACACACACACACACATACATACATATATATATGTGTGTGTGTGTGTGTGTGTGTGTGTATGTATATGTATATGTATGTGTGTGTGTGTGTGTGTGTGTATGTATATGTATATGTATGTGTGTGTGTGTGTGTGTGTGTGTGTGTGTATATACATACTCCCTCCGTCCCCAATTTGATTACAAATTGCGGGTTACGGAGTAAAATTTCCTACTTTTTGAAATTATTTTATTTACGAATTGGCATATCAATAAGATATAAAAATTACATATTAAAAAACTACGTCAAAAGTTCTACAAAACAAGAGGTGACAAGAATATTTTATTTTATCAAATACTTAAAGAAATCGCGTAAACAAACAAAAGTTATCGAGAGGAGAGAAAAAAAAAATTGTAATCTATTTAGGGACGGAGGGAGTATATATATATATATATATATATATATATATATATATATATATATATATATATACTTATTTATTTATGTATTTATTTATTTATTTAATTTTTAAATATGTTTGAACCACCGGTTCGACCAGTTGAACCACTGGTTCGACCAGTGAACCAGTGAAACAGTACCTTGACCGGTTCGGTCTCCGGTCCGGTTCTCCAAACTATGGAACAAATATAGACTACTTATGTATATATATTCTTTGTTAAATTTAAAATTTAATCATTAATGCACACAATAAAAGAATACAATTTTTGAGAATTTTCCCATAGCTAATCAATAGTAATTTATATAAATAAATGAATATGTTTTGATTTTGTGATTCATCCCAATTTGCATCATATGTCAAGAAATTGAATCACAACCTCTATCAAAAGTTAAATTTCTATTTATTACTCTCTACATCCCAATTTAAGTTGTTTGTTTTGATTTATTATATTCGACTATATTTTTTCAATGCAATTTATTAAAGAATTGGAACAAAATTTAATTCAAAGACTAAGGTCTATATATACAAATCAAGAATGGTAACCAAGAGATGCGCCATAGCATATTCCAGTATATGTCTAACTTCTCATGCATATGAATAACATAGCACAAAGCTTTTGCAAGTTGGTATTTGATTGACAAATTAAGTAGCCCATTACAGCATTCTCCATTGTGGTGTCAAAATTCAAATTCTTAATTCTCAACCTACAAAAGACACAAAGAACCCTATAAATTTAATACCAAGTTCACAGTCAATATCATCATATCACGTGAATTTCATATTAATGAAGAAATTTTCTGTCAAATACTTCATTACTATAAATAATGGATAGTTCTCTACATGCAGAGAATGTCTCACATGTATAAAAATATTCTTCTCATGATTAGTCATATTGTTGCACATTGTAGATTTTTGTGAACTCTTTGCCATCACTGCATTACAAAAAAAGGAAGACATAAATGAACCTACATATTCCATATCTGCCGGGTCTCCCATGACTGATTCATAAGTATGTGCTCTCGGGTTTCAAAATAGTAATCCCATGTTATCATGTAAGGAGTAGGAAATACATATAGATCCATAGTCTGCAAAATTAAAATCGAGGTTAAAAGAATAGTTCTTAAAATCAGTCAGCATGAGAAAATTAAAGAGCACTGATATATGCATGTATGTTACAGTAATAATAAAAGGATGAGAGCAAAGAGAACCATACCAATATATAGTAGGATCTCCACGAGATTGATGACACGGGTTCACTTGTCAGGAACAAGTTTCTGACCACCTGGATTCTTGGATCTTTTAGTGGAAAACCTACCGGATTGAATAGTCACACACATCAATCCAGGAATATTAAACCAAACAAACCCAATATATACCACTCACAAATAGTATCAGGGCAGGATGTAGGCAGACAATAACAGATCAACTCAGCCCCAAGGTAGAGAGGTTGTGGTTTCATACACTGATACACTAATGGTATTTTAAAATCGACACAATACACATTTCAATTTTGATTCAAGAAAAGACAATATTAACATAGTACATGGTTGGTTCTCTGCTTCTCCTATTGAAGAGAGAATATCACTGGCAAGCAGTAGAATAGCAAAACTAAATATCTTTAAAAAAATGTATTCTCCCCAAAAATTCTTGTGAACCATAATAGCAAAACTATCAATCCTTCATGTGAATATGAAAGGGAAAAAGAGGCATGTTTCAAGGCTCTGTGAATATGAAAGGGAAAAAGAAGCATGTTCCAAGGCTCTGCGAATATGAAAGGGAAAAAGGGACATCATATGGAAGAGGAGTTAACTCCGAAGAGAGTTTAATTATACTTCATTTCATCCCTAAAGAGAAAATAAACATTCTGAGCATAGAAATTGTATCAAACGCAGAAATCATGAGTCTATGGCTATTATGACCAGATTCTTACACATGATAATGCTAGAAGGACAACATCAACATCGTTTTAGGAGAAATCCCTCACAAGTTTTAGGAGACTCTCGTTGTCGTAAACAAACTCTGTGATGGTCTTGCATGAGTTCTATACAATGAGATGCACTCATTGATGTATCTTGAATAAAAATGCAATTGTTGACCATCTCAGAGTTTGAAAGGGTATACATTTTTATGCCCTTTCAGTTGTTGACAAGTGGGGATCCTCACAGTTCTGTTGATGTATCTTATCATGTTAAGGAAGCTAGGTGATTCTTACATCTCGAAGTCAACTCACGTTTCATAAAAGAACCTCCCAATAATTTCTGGGCTTCGCCTAACGGTGAGTCGACTTGTCCATCATCAGGAAAGACTGAAGCAGCAGCAGCTTTAAAGTTGTTTTCAAACAGAGACCCTATTTCGGATTTTGGTGCAACCATCACACTCCAGGCTTGTAAGTATTTTCCCTACTCTAGGGTGACGTAGGGAATACTAATGAAAGAAAAACATTCTAAAAGTAAACATGAAAAATTGACCAGGGTAATCAAACCTTCAAGTGTGAAGCAACCTTATCCATATCAGTGAGCACTCCAGTAGATTCAACCACAAATTCAGCACCACCTTCAGCCCATGGATTATCTTTCGGGTTCCTGAGACGTCATCCCAAAAAATTCAGGAACACAAGCAACCAAATCCTGAAAATCATCCTATCCGCAAGTTTATCATTACTCATTTGTACCTCAATCCAAACACTCTAACAGCCTTCTCTCCAAATAGAAATAGAAGGAACTTCCAAGGATAACTGGGAAAAAAGTAGAAACATGAGTTCAAGTACTAAAACACATTTCCTAGAAGGATGAAAGAAGATTAGTAATAAGTTCACGTTTTTACTATCATATTTCAATCCATAACGAATTAGGATAAGGTCGAATTAGGATCTAGATGTGTCCTTCCAATAAGTGAAATGAACTTGTGGGAAACTTCCTTAACTTGAAGACCTCGTATTTATTTGTCTTTTGACAAATAATTAATTTATATCCTCGTTTGTTTTCCCAATGCAATTGCTATTCAATCTTGCTGTCAAATTTCAGAATGTAATACTCCCTTCCTCCTAATTGAACACAACACTCACTTTCCAATACCCACTAAGGGCCTGTTCTTTAGGACTGGAAAAAAAGAGCTGGAAACTGAAAGAAACTAGAAGAAACTGGAAGGAACTGGAAGAAACTGGAAGGACTGGAAGAAACTGGAAGAAATTGGAAGAAACTGGAAAAAATTAAAAGAAACTGAAAAAACTAGAATAAATTGTAAAATCTAAAAAAAGTTTTTAAAAAATTTTTATGTGTGCATTTTAAATTATTCTCATTCTGATTCTTGTTGATATAAATTATTATTATTGCTATTATTATTATTATTATTATTGTTATTATTATTATTGTTGTTGTTGTTGTTGCTGTTGTTGTTAGTGGTGGTGGTAGTGGTGGTGTTATTACGTTATCTAAATGATTGTCTTTAAAATAAAAAAAATATTACAAATATTATTTTCATACATAAAAAGATAGTTTAAAAAATAATTAGAATATAAAATTAGCATAAATATCAATAGATATTTATCAATTGATACATGTATGTAGCTACGTTTGCATGTTCACTCACATGACATTTTTTACATATGTATGGCTAGGTAAATACTATTTAGTGGATTCTGGGTACCCTTGTATTATTCATATTAAAAAGTTGAAAAAAAATAATGAATATGAATCATAAAAATAGTGAGATGACAAAATGAAATAATTTATAAATTATAGTTATGAACATAAAAGTTGTAATTAAAAAAATTGTAATAATAATAATAATAATAATATATTTTTTTAGAGTGATTTGTCAGAAAGTAGAAAGAATTTGAAGAAAATAAATATAATTGGAAGAAACTGGAAAAAACTGGAAGGAACTGGAAGAAACTGGAAAAAACTCGAAGAACTGGAAGAAACTGGAAGGAACTGGAAAGAACTGGAAGTTAAGAGTTCAAGTCCAAAAGAACAGGCCCTAAATAGACTCAAACTCCCACCACCTGTGTTTTTTTCATCAATGGTATGAATGGAGTATGAATCAAATGTCATGTATAGAATAAAAGCTAACTTGATGCCCATAAATTAGAATACTTAAAGTAAGAATTCGTGCAATTGAACTTGAGATTTTTTTAATCTTCCTTAATTTTTTTTAACTCTCTGTGTGCAAAAAGAGAAGCATAAACATTAAATTTTTATCACATTGGTAATTTAAAAGGAAGAAAAAGTTTACACATTGTGCAATTCAAGTTGAGATAAAAAAATCAGGGATTGTGACATACCTGATACCCAAATAACAACGGACTTGCGGCAATGGCGGAACCTGGAGAGGAGAGGCGATGATAAAAATTGACGTGCTACTTTCATCCTGTTTAACCACCCAAAGTAAGGGTGTGCATTATTCGGTCTCTAAAATATAGGGGCCTATATTTTTTATAGCCCAATTATAATTATAAGCCAATAACCTAATATGTAGTATATTACTGGGTACTAAAGAAAGCAAAAGGCCGATGAGTTCCTCAGTTGTTCCAGACTTCTAGACTCTTCGCTTCTTCGGTTCCTCCGCTGCTGTCTAACGAAACTTCCTTCGCATCTTCCCAATTGCGATTCTTCCTCTTTTAATACAGAAAATAAACCATCTTCCTTTGCCGATTATAATTCCTCAACTTCTTCTTTTTTGGTGAGTTCTTAATTTTTATGTCTCTGTTTTTTTTCTTTCAAATTGACGTGCTACTTTCATCCTCTCAATGAAAATTCAGTTTTGCTGGTTTTTTTGTCCACGGAAGTCAATTTAGGTGCTTTAGATTTGTTTGGAAATTATTTTAGTGTTAGAAATCTATATTTATTTTGCATCTTAAAATCTTAAATGATTCATTTTATCGTTTAATTGCTTCTTAATGTTATAAATTAGTGTTTCTTCTTTAATTTTGTAAGACGAGTAGTTCAATTCTAACTTTTGGTTTTAATCATTGATTTTTTTTGAGTTGCACAGGGCCACCTTAAATGATTGGGCGGCCCTGTCCCAGGACGAAGATCGAAACTGCTCGTATGGGAATGGGGATATCAAAACGGCAATTGCTCTTAGTAAATATGATCTCTATGGATTTTATGTTGTAGAAGTCAACTGGTCTTCTTAATCGACAACCTCTTTGTTTTTACATGAGTAAACTCACATGCATGAGTCAATGATCTCCGTTCAAAAAAACTTATTTTCAAAATCAAAATCTTGAAAAAAATAAAAATCTTGCATTTAGAACAAAATTATTTGTTGAAGAACTCCTTAATTTACCTTCTCCGGCAGATCGACTTCAAGGAAATCTTCTGTGCAACTCATCTGCTTTCGAAGTAATCATTGATCTCTCCTTCTTCACGCCAGATTGCTTCATCGTTCCCCCTCTCTGCGTCTTTTTCTCGATCTAGGCTTGCTTGAATACTTAATATCGCCGGTATCGCCGGTGTTCGTGCAAATGAGTGGGATAGTAGGGCCGATTATCATTGAAGAGATAAACCGTCGGTCTAGGCTTGCCACTTGAATTCCTTGTTATTACAAAACTGCCACTCTAAAATTGGATCGTCCGATCGAAAATGAAATTAAAATTGGGCCGTGTGATGTAGAAATCAATTTTGATTCTACTTTTATATATTCCCTCCGTCCCCCTAAGATGTTCTCATTTTGACTTTTGGTGGTTGGTAAGGAGAGTTGAAAAAAGGTGAAAGTTTACCATAATACCCTTAATGAAAATGGATGGAGTGCATTAAATGAGGTGGGTGAGGTGTAATAAATAAAGTAAGTGGGGGTAGTTGTGGTATTTTAATTGTTAAAAAGTGAAATGAGAAGATCTATTGTGGACAAAGAGAAAGGACTATTAGGAAGATCTGTGGGGGACGGAGGGAGTATATAATAAATGGACATATAGCAGATAGCAGAATTGTACGGAGTACAAAAATTTTAGATGTGACAAAGTGAGTAATTTGACACCTTTTTTTTTAATTGTATAAAAAAGGTTCTCACATATCCTCCTATATACAATGGTAAGAGGACCTTAGGAATAGTGTTCCCGCCATTTTCACCACCATCAATTGGGCCGGACCTTGCTGCTGGACATGCGCCGAGATTTGAGCTGGATTAGGCATGCTGCTGACAATTTATTGGGTTACGTTTGACGGCTTGGTGCGGAGCTCCATAAAGCAATGTAATAATGTTTTGTGTGGAAGTGTGTCATATCAATGCTTTACATCTTATCAATTTAATAGTTAGATTTACAAAATCCAAGCATTTAATGTGCTTAAACTTACTTTCTTTTCCCAAATAATATATATACACCTCTTTCCATCCAAATCTATACCTCTTTCCGTCCATACCAGTGATATTAACATAAGTTTCATAGCTAACAAAAATATGACTCAAAATTCCAAAAAAAGGTCCGTGACAATATTCACTCCAATTGCGGAACTCAACAGCGATAAGAATTCTTGGATTCTCATGTTGAGGGCAATTCGGGTTTACTTCGTTCCTAAGTGGGCGAAAGGTGGAGATTCCATGAAGATCGTCTTTCACGATGAACATGTAATGTATTCTACAAGTTATTACATTTGTTTTTTTTCAACCCAAAATTCATAATCTCATTTTGTATATTTTTTAGGGAACTAGGATTCACGCACATCTTGCTCGGGAGGAAAAAGAGAAGTTTCAAACGCAAATCATTGAGGGTGGTGTTTACGCCATTCGAAATGTTTTTGTCCATGACAACTACCAAAGATTGAAAACTGCTAGCAATGATAAGCTCTTGGGTTTTTTCAAAAAGACCGAAGTGAAAACTTTAAATCGGAGTAATTTCCCCCGGATGATGTTCGACTTGAAGCCATTTCCAGTTCTTCAAAGTCAACCATGTTTGAATGATCAACTTCTGATTGGTATTATTTCTTACAACATTTTTTTAGTCTAAAGCTTCTTTATGAAAATAATGTGTGGCCGAAATAAATAGGTGCCAAAAACTGTCTATCTTTGTCCTTCAAAAAAAATACAGTATTTCTACATTTTATGATTCGAATATCAATATTTATGTATTTATACATTAATATGTACACAAATTTCACCTGAGAAATTTGTACACATTTTATGCTTTAAAATATGTACACAAAAATATGTAGAGACAGATTGGTTAACAAATTGCACTATGAAATATGTACACAAATACAAAACGACAAAAACACATAATCATAACAAATATACACAGAGACAAATTTCACTTTAGAACATCCTATCCTATCATATCCTATCCTACTATATACAATGCTAGGTGAAATTTGTGAACAGTGTTCCCGCCTATTTTTATTGGGCCAAGTGGGCTGCCTATAATGGGCCGAGTGGGTTGCTATACTGGGCCAAACCTATAGCAATTAAATTGTCTAAATTAACGTGTAAATGTAGGCGTATAGGTCAGCTTAGGAATGATGGAAAGCACCTCGATCCAATAAATCTACTTTTTTAAAGCACCTCGGTTCAATAAATCTACTTTATTAAAGCACCTCGATCCAATAAATCTACTTTTTTAAAGCATCTCGGTTCAATAAATCTACTTTATTAAAGCACCTCGGTCCAATAAATCTACTTTATTAAAGCACCCCGATCCAATAAATCTACTTTTTTAAAGCACCTCGGTTCAATAAATCTACTTTTTTAAAGCACCTCGGTTCAATAAATCTACTTTATTAAAGCACCTCGATCCAATAAATCTACTTTATTAACTTTATGTCTAATCCATATCTTAATCTAATTATTCAAAAAATCTTTAAGTACATGGACATTAAATGTGATAGTTTAAGTTGCCTCCAAGCCCAAGTGTGTGTGTGTGTGTGTGTGTGTGTGTATATATCCGAATTTGTTTAGAGCATACACATCATTCAAAACACACTAGACTCGTACCCGTGCGATGCACGGGCCGTAAAATTACTTATATTTAGTCTTGGTTTGGAATAAAATAAAATGAAAAAAATAAAAAGATTACAAATTTATTAAAATTTCCCAAAAAAATGGTTTTGTACATCAAGGATTGTAGTCGAAATGTAGTAATATAGTTTTTGGAACACTTCTTTATAAACTACATTCGTAGTTTGGTTTGTTGATGGAAGATCTTTATTGCAAAAGTACTTTAATACGAATTGTGTGTGTGTGTGTATATATATATGGACATACCATTCATTATGTTCGACAATGGCGATGGAGTGCACATATATGGCATTGTTGAATTTTTAAGTGGATCACATTCCAAGACAGACTTTCTTCTCAAATTTACTCTACCAAAACTCTTAAAATTGGAATTATCTTTCGAAACATTGCATCTTCCATTTTCTATTCCAAACATTTAAGTGATATGTTTTAAGTGTGCTACAAAAATAATTGTTTTAAGTAGTTGTAGTAAATGCAAAGATTTTCTAAAACCCATTAAATCTGTACATTCTTTTTTCTGAGGATGGTTCATTATTTTATGGAAGCATACATTTTTTTTAATACTTTCAAGAATATTTTCAAACATCGAAAGGTAAATATTTCAAAATTTAATAACATCATATTCATTTTTTTCAAAATCTGTTCATGAACAATCCGTTCATGAACAATCCATTAATTTCTTCTTTTCAGGTTTTGGTGGAGTAAATTTGAGAAGAAAGTCTGTCTTGGAATGTGATCCACTTAAAAATTCAACAATGCCATATATGTGCACTCCATCGCCATTGTCGAACATAACGAATGGTATGTCCATATATATATATATATACACACACACACACAAAATTCGTATTAAAGTACTTTTGCAATAAAGACCTTCTATCAACAAACCAAACTACAGTTTATAAAGAAGTGTTCCAAAAACTATATTACTGCATTTCGACTACAATCCTTGATGTACAAAACCTTTTTTTGGGAAATTTTAATAAATTTGTAATCTTTTTATTTTTTTCATTTTATTTTATTCCAAACCAAGACTAAATATAAGTAATTTTACGGCCCGTGCATCGCACGGGTACGAGTCTAGTATATTTATAATAAAAAATAGAAAAAATACATAAACTAATACCAAAGTTAAAGAGAAGAACCAAAGTATGCCACCCACCTCCTCGGATACCACTTCCACCTCAAAGTAAGTACATACGGAGTATCTCTTCAGTCTTCACCAGCTTTACTAACGTTACACTCTGCAAATTAAAGTTCTGTTCCACTCCGGTGGGATACCACTACGTACTATCCATCTATCATCATCATCATCATCACTAACAACTCTACACACACAAGCAGACATTCTGTTTTCATGGTGGTTTGAACTAACTGGAAATAAAGCTCCACCCAATCCCATTACGAACAACAAGAAGAAGAAGAAGAAGAAGAAGAAGAAGAAGAAGAAGAAGAAGAAGAGGAAAAAGTTCAATACATAAACATGTCCATTGCATACATATCGCCGTTGTTAATTTAATTTGTTATGTTTTCAATTGGGCATCCGTTTAACCGATCCGATCTGTAATGGATTTAATTATATATGCAGCAGCAGAAGCCAGGGAGACGCCGGTGGATGTCACTAAGGCCGCCAGAGAAAACAAATGTCCCCAACAAGGTTGAAGTGGAAGGATGGGATGAGTCGTCTCGCCGCGAGAATAAACAGACAATGGCAATGGCCATGGCCACGGCGGCAGCCGCGGAGGCCGTGGCGGCAACGGCACAAGCGGCGGTGGAGATGATTCGCCTCACCAGGCCTTTCCTTCTCGTCAAACAGCAACGGGCTGCTACTTGTATCCAGACCGCTTTTAGAGGATACTTGGTACTCCGTAATCCATTAATAATTGCCACACAATTCAATAATATACTCCATCAATCCCAAAACTATCTTCCCACACAATATAAAAATATGAACTTTTTAAATTTTATTTCAAAAAGAAAATATTGATATTAAATTTATATCATAACTCAATCTATATATTTTTTCAATATTTTATGGGATGTTTAAAATTTGAAATTTTTGCTCATGAAAAAAGAAATCTTCTTGGATAGAAGTAAAAAAGCATACAAATATCAAAATAAACCCTAAATCTTTTTAATTCAGAATAAGAATTTAATGACAATGTAGGATGTATATTTAGTTACAGGCCCATGAAAAATACTTAGAGCCCATGAAAAAGTAAGTGTCCTAAGTTTTTTCTAGTTTGTTCCAACTTATTCTAGTTTTTTCTTGAATCTTTTAATTTTTTTTTTTAATTTCTTTCAATTATTTCAGTTTTTTTCTCGTTACTTCAAATTCTTTCTAATGTGTTTGGGAAATGCTTGGTTCACAAACACAATGGTCACAAACTTACTATTTGTGAACTTCCATGGAAAAAATTAAATGGTCTAAAATGATTTTAAAATAAAATTTTAAATCATAAACAGTAAGTTTGTGAAGTTTGTGAGTATTCTGTTTGTAAATCTAGCATTGCTCAATTTGTTTTCCAGTTTTTTCGAATTTCATGGTAATGGGCATTATTATTTTGGTACAGGGGAGAAAAGCACTAGGAGCACTGAAGGGGGTGGTGATGCTGCAGGCGGTGGTAAGAGGGCATAATGTGCGGAGGCGGGCAAAGATGACTCTACAGTGCATGCAGTCGCTGGTGAGAGTGCAGACTCAGGTGTGCGACCGACGAAGAAGACTGTCGTCGTGTGAAGGGATGAGAATGAATTCTTATGATTATCATCATTGGTCACACGCCCCAAGATCCCCCGCGGTGAGTGAGTTAATTTACCATACCAATTCCCAATTACTGCTTATTAAGCAATCGAAAAATGCTAGGGGTACACCAAATGTGTATTTGTCCTCCCACCCCCTCCTTGTCTACAAAAAGACAAAAAATTTAAAAAAAAATGAATAAATAAAAATAAAATAAAAATGAGTGGTGGAGAAGGGGTGGAGTACACCAAATGGTGTACCCCTAGCATTGCTCTAAGCAATCTCTTAATTACCTTCATCCTCATTTCATTTTTATGCTCTCCGATTTTCAAACTAGACTCTATGTGGGATACAGAGATTAGTGAAGCCTAGTTGAGTTGTTTTGCAACAATGGATATCTATATGATACTCCGTAGTATATTAAATTTACTCTTATTCTCCCTCCTTCTCACAAAAAAGTTCCCATTTTAACCATAAATTGGTCAAACATTTACACGCTTTGACCATAAATTAAAAATAATCTAAATAAAGAAATGCTAAAAAAATTTGAGATATCAAAACTAGATCCTAAGATGAATCCAATTATATTAAATTTATTTTATAATTCAATATCCCTTTCTCACAATTTGTAATCAAAGTGTGGAAATGTTTGACTAAATACTATTCAAAATGGGAACTTTTTTGTGGGAGGGAGGAAGTATTATATTATACGGATAGAGTAATTTTGATTCAAACATCAAACCAAATGTTTTATGATGCAGCTGTATAACTCTCAATTTGACAATCCTCTCCCAATTTTTGTTAGGTGGGACTTGGGAGTATATGTACTTGAAATATTGGCAATATTAAAATGGAGAGACGTTTTTTAATGAAATATTTGCACGAAATAGCACTAAAACTTAAGTCATTTTCCTAAATAGTACTTAAACTATTTTATTCCCTAAATATCATTTAATAATGTCGAGAAAGAGGAATAATGTCCAGGAACGGCAAACTTTTACTTGAATAATGACTAATAGATAATGACTAAAAGTGCTAAATTCAGAAAAAAACACATATGATGCTATTTAAGAAAAGTCATTATATTTTAGTGTTATTTAGCTAAATTCCTTTTTTTAATTGTAGTACGTATAAAATTATAAGATCGATAATTCAAGTTTTTTTAATAATGCGGGAAAAATTAAAGATTGATATGATCACTATTATTTTTTTGTATTAATATTTTTAAAAGTTATAATGGGAGAAGAGTTATAAATTTGTAAAAATTCATTAAAACCAAATTATTTATATTTGACATTTAAATGCTATATGACCCCTAAAACAAGTCATTTTAACGATCCATATTGTGGAATCGTAAATAATTTCGTACCACCCTGGAACTAGTAGTCTCCTTGTCCGATTTAGTTATCATCTTCTTCGGTCACCCTCTTCTCTTCAAGGTCACATGTGGTGGCCAAGTAAGGCGACGGGAAGGTGGAACGAAATTGTTTGCAATTCTACAATATGGATTATTAAAATGACTTGACCTGTTTTATAGGTCATAGCATTTAAGCGTCAAATATAACTGATCAAGTTTTAGTGAATTTTTTCAAATTTACTCCATCTGTCCCTGAAAACTTTTATTCTTTCTTTTTTCATCTGTTCTAAAAAAACCTTTCTCATTTCTATTAAAAAGTACTTTCATCTCTACTAATTCTTAATCTACGTATCACATCACATCTATTCATCATTAATCTACCTATCAAATTCTACTTCTTTACGCATCACATCAAGGGCATTTTTGAAAACACAACACCAAAATATACTTTCCTTAAAAATCTAAATCTCCCATATTTTAAGGGACAGAGGGAGTATAATTCTTCTCCCTTTATAAATTTTAAAATGTTAATACAAAAAATATTAGTGAGGCCATGACTCTTTTCCCTCACATTAATTTAAGAAGACTAGAATTCCCGGTCTTACAATTGTAATACGGAGCATTAAAAAAATACTTATCTCGACAAGGTTCGATTGGCACTCTGGTACCACTAGGAACTTGACTTTAGGAGCACATTGTGTAAAATTGAGGGTTCTACCCTCTGCCCCAACCATACTTCCCTTAGAGAGTGGTTGGGAGATGGGTACAATTTTGCAAACCAAACACCATAGAGGTGCTCCAAACACCCAGTTACACTAGAGTGTCACCGTACTACGGTGTCAATGAAACCTTGTCGTACTTCTCCACCACATTAATTTAGGTGGGAGTATGTATACTCGGAATACGTAAATTTAAAAGGGGAGCTAGACTTGATCAGGTGGGAGTATATGGTAAGACTGCTTGGTGTGTTTGCCAAAGGACGAGTTGGGAGAGGCCATCTTAGGTAGGACAACGGGAAGGCGGGACATGGCACTGAGTAAGCAGAAGGGGAAGAAGGGGATCCATGATATACACTAAAAAAAAACTAAGTAAGACTAAAACATGAAGAAAGTACCAAAATACGAACTTCATATTCTTTATCTTCTAAATAGGAGTACAAAATCACTAATGCCAAAATATAGTGGGATGCCAGTATAGAATGCTATAATGTCAGTATAGAATGCTATAATGTCACCGTGCAAACTTTTATTT
The DNA here is from genome assembly GCA_900332095.2 of Cuscuta campestris. Classification (NCBI taxonomy): domain Eukaryota; kingdom Viridiplantae; phylum Streptophyta; class Magnoliopsida; order Solanales; family Convolvulaceae; genus Cuscuta; species Cuscuta campestris. The sequence continues at coordinate 839,537 of OOIL02000451.1, read as the reverse complement.
AAGGATAAAATATACAACTTCTATATTAAGGATAAATGCTATCTTTATTTCTATTTGTGGTGATTTCTTCAAACCTAATTATAGTTTTGCAATAAGGCAATGCAATCATTTTTTTTGTTTTTTGTTTTTGTAATGCCAAATTGTCTTTAAGTAGATGTGGAGCACAGGTAAGGAGGAAGAAGAAAGGGTAAGCTATGAGGAGCTTTATGACACAGCAAGATTCAAGCTGCAGGGACGACGACATGAAAGCAGCATTATAAGAAAAAGGACTTCCTTTGATCAACCAAGAGATCCTCTCCCTTTCACCAGAACAGTCGAAATGGACACTGCCCGTTCCTGCCCGGTCCACTCTTCCCGCACTCCTCCACGCAGCATCAAGCCCATCTCGGTCAGCCCCCACGGTGATCACCCGACACCCGAGACCCCAAACTCGCTATCAGCTGGCTACTTTCCCAGGACACCTCGGGCAGTGCCGAATTACATGGCCGCCACTGTATCCGCCAAGGCCCGCTCACAGAGTTCCCCCAGGCAGCAAAGGCCTTCCACACCTGATAGAGAATTTATTAGTTCTTCTGCAAAGAAACGGCTTTCTTTCCCGGCAGCAGTTGAGTCACATTCATGGGAAGAGGATGCATGCAATTTATCCTGTTGTGGCTAATTTTGGTTTTTGAACTTTAGGGTAGTTTTTTATTTATGAATTTAAAAAAAGATAATGTAACTAAGGACAAAAGGAAGGAAGTATTTATATGTTCCCTCCGTTCCTAAAAGCCTTTCCACCTTTATCTATCCCAAAAACCCCTTCCAATTATATTAAGAAGTTACTTTAACCCCGTTTTGCGTTATCTGATCAAATAGGTTTAAGGTGTGAAGTAATTCACGGACATATTTCAAGTTTTTCTCAAATAGACCATTTCCGTTAAAACCTAGCACTGATGCATGGATTTTAGTGCCCGATTTATTTTTTGGTGTGGCGTGACATTGAGTCATGGTTATTATGATCTTGAATAAATTTCATAATTGGTCCTTTATAACAAAGCGATTTCCATATTCAGTCCCCTATTGTCAAATATTACCTCCGTAGTTCTTTTTTGGTGAGTTTTCTGTGTCTTAATAAAGTTTGTGGATTTTTAGTGATCAAAATTTAGCTCTATGATATATAATTAGTGTCACGGGAAGTGGAATGTAATTCATTCTACTACTGCTCATTTGCGATTGAAAATTCAAATATTGTGTCATTCTAATTGGTTAAATAGGAGAAATTATATAGGGACACGAGAAAGTGGATGTAAAAAGTTCTCAAACCATTTTTTAGAGTAAATTTCACTAATGATATCTGAATTTTAGCTGGAATTTCGAAGTGGTACCTAAACTTCAAATCTTTTCAAAAAATTCCCGAAACTTACACAATTCTTTCACTAAAAGTTCATTTGCCTGTTTCTAGGTTAACTTCCGGTCATTTGGGCCAAATTAGAATTTTATATATTTTAAAATTTTTAATTTGACCCCATTTCTTTTGTTTTTTTCTTCCGCTCCCCGCCGCCATCACACCACCTCAAACTCGCCGGAAAATTCTCTTCGTCTTGAGATGAGGATCAAGAATATCCAAACCATTTTGTCCAATTTGGCCTACAACTCTTCGAATTTGAATTTTTCCACTCAAAAAAACCCTAAAATCTGAAATTGGGGGTTTTTCCAAATCGTCATCAAATCTTGCAATTGAGGGGTCCTTGGAGGTCGCCGAGATGCAACGAACACATTGGAGGGGATGAGCGGCGTCAATTTGGCCGGAGGTGGCCGGAAAACGCCCCGGCTCGCCAGAAAACGCCGGATTGGACTAGTCAAACCGCCAAATTAATTATTTGGATAATGGCTTTTGGAATTGGCATTTAGAACCGAACAGCCAAAATTTGAAATGCCAACTCTAGCAGCATTTCATTTAGCAGTTCACCCTCTTTTCTGTTTCCTACCCTTTTCTCGGTGTTGCGTCTCTTTGTAATCCTCACGGCACCGAAATTGGTGTAGAGTATCTTTATATATTTATGATATCATATTTAAAAAATTATAAAATAAAATATATCATGCATGGTTGTTATTTGTAAAGTGATAAATGAGAAAAATACCAAAATAATCTACTTATAAAATATAAATGTAAATTCTCATTTCTTAAATTAAAAAAACGAAGTATCCTTTTTTGTCCAACAAAAAATACATATGTTAAGCATTTTCTTTTATAATGTGTGTATTTTATCAAATTAAAAAAAATTAAAATCATACACAAATTAACATAAATGGAGGGATATCCTTATATGTAATTTTACTCACAAACAGCTAACTATACACAACTAAAGTTGCCAAACATCTAGTTTTACACAGCTAATAGAAACAGCCGGTCAAAACAGTTAACTCAATCAGTCATTCAAACCAGTCAACATAAACAGCCAATAGCCAACTGTCATGTTCCAAACAAGGCCAAAGATCGATTGTGATTGACTACAAAAAAAAATTCGAAATAACCAAATATTTGGTGTGAGATTTCATGTAAAAGCTCAAAAGATTATAAATTCTTTTGTTGAGAGTAGGAGGGAGTATGTAATTTGTAATAATATACTCCCTTTGCAAAAAGCTTCCTCATTCCTTTTGTAGAAAAGTTGGAGTGGCTCACACATTTTCTCGACCCTCTGCATCACTTTCGACCACATATTTTCATTTTCTTTAAAATGTATGTCAAGTCAAACTGTGAAGCTTATGTTGGGGCGGAAGGAGTATTAAACTAATTTTATATCCATTTAGTTTTAAAAATAATAAAATTGTAGAGGCTCAAATATGTTAACGTTGAAAATCCAAATTCTAAGCCCAAATAAAAAATAGAAAGTTTAGGTTGCATTTCATTCACCTAATCTGATTTGATTTTTTGAAGTTTTGGTTTGATCTGATCTGATAGAATGTGATGAAGTCTAATCTAATCTGTAAATGTCGTGTATACAATATTTTCATAATTATTTACTCCCTCACTTTTCTTTTATACTTATTATAAGTTATTACTCACTAAATAATATTAGATGTTAGTGTTATCATTTTGAAAAGGCTCTCTAGCGGCAATATTTAGTGTTATCATTTTCAAATTTGATCTACATCTTTAAATTTAGATATAAAATTAATTAAATTTGACTCTACTGAATTTAATTTTATCTAATTTAAATAAAAAAACACTCATATAATTTATAAGTTTTGCATTCAATTGAATAGAATTCACTTCATTTCACATAATTTCACTCAATTTTTACCAAATTGTATTCAATTGGAGCATAACTCTATTTGAATTTATCTTTTATCCTTGCATTTATAACATAAATATATTAGTAGATGTGAAAAAATTTTAATATATCAAACTAAATTTTAAAATCCATTTCATTATATAAAATATGACTAAAAAGTCAAAAAGAATTATTTAGGGTGGAGATAGTATAATTAGAAAAATACTTAGTATAAAATAATATGATGTGTTGAATTAATGATGGATTAAAAACGTGATAAAACATAAAAAGAAACATGTATAATTAAATTTTAATTAAAAAAATAATATTTATCCAAAATATATTCAATCAAAATATATTAGAATTGAAACATATGCGAAACTGAAATATATTCGAACCGAACTAGATCCGAGACCAAAATAAATCTGATCCAAATTGTATCCGAACCAAAATCTATTCGAACCGTAATGAAATCGACTCGAAACCAAACCGAAATTGGAGAATGTATAGAACCGAATTAAATCTAAACCAAAATGTAATCATATCTGAACCGAACCAATTATAACATATATCTAAAAGATATCCGAACAAAAAAAAATCCAATCCGGAACTGATTCGGTTGACCCGATTGCCACCTCTAGCGCCAACCTCCGTAGGATCCAAGGGGCAAAGCTGTGAATTTTTATTTTGGACAAAGTGGGGTGTTAAAAAGTCATTTGAATTTTTTTTGGACTTTTGTACTTAACCGAAATCTCATGGATTGCGTCTCACCAATTCGCGTGATTAGAAGCGATCATTGGAGAGAGTTGTGAACTCATCATCCTCCCCCGCGTCTATAAAGCCTCTCGCAAGTTTGACCATCAGGATAGGTCTGCGTACACCTCCCCAGACCCTACAGTAGTGGGATTCAACTAGGTTGTTGTTGTTGTTAAATTCTCCGAACTGTATTCGATTGAAAGATTTGTGTGAACCGCCAAAATGTTTCGATCTGAAAATGACTACACACGCTTCAGAGATTTTAAATACTGATTCCGATTTTCTAAGAGACTTGATAGAGTATTGATCATAATGACCCCACCTACATCTGAGAGAGTGTGAAATAGAGTAGGGTGTGTTTGAATCATTTTTGTTCTAACTTCTAAATCCCCTTGTGCCATCAATGTCCCTAGAAAAAGGCTTTAAGAGGTGTACACATTTGACAAAAACTGCCCCCAAATGATGGCATGAAGGATTTCGTCCTGGACTTTCTCCTAATCCTTTCCTAAACATTTCCATGCCCATATCATTTCCTTTCCTTTCTTTTTGCTCCTTTTCTTTTGAAGACTTCTTTTTGCTCCCTACCACGGAGGAAGTGGCAAGTAACAAGAAACAACTTGTTTGCCAGTTAGACGCGATCTTCAATTCAAATCACAGTTTTGCACAATTATTAGTTCTATAATAATCCCACCAAAATTTGAATGAAAAAAAAAATTCCAAGTGTTATCCATTACAAAAGGGAAGAATAATCTTCTTCAGAAAAATAATAATAATCGAAAGATTTATTTACCGAATTCGCTGACTGCTGACTGGAGAAGAGACGCGTATATATGGCAAATGTCATAAATTTCTCTGGCCGGCGTTAGGTCTGTAATAAAAGTTTTCAAATCTCTTCCTGGCCGTGTGGGATTTAAGTAGACTTTGAGTCTTTGACTGATCGTGATCGGAGCAATTTTTTTTTTCCGGCTATGGGGCATTGTTGCAGCAAGGACGTTACCGGTCACGGCGTCGCCGCCGCCGGAGGTGTCGTCGCGGACAACCAGCGTCCCAACCCGTCGACTTCTCCGGCGCCTGTTCCACGGTCCTCCGCGAATGGGATTGCAGAGAGTCGTTCCAGCAAGAACACTCCGGCTTATTCCTTCACGGCCAGTCCATGGCAGAGCCCCTACCCGGCTGGAATCGCTCCCTCGCCATCTCCAGCTGGCACTCCGAGGAGGAAATTCAAGTGGCCGTTCCCTCCACCTTCTCCGGCTAAGCCTATAATGTCTGCTATACTGAAGCGGCAAGCTCCCGCGTCTGCTAGACCGAGGGAGGGGCCGATTCCCGAGGAAAACGGCCGAGAAGGGGGGGAGAGGCAGCTGGATAAGAGTTTTGGTTATCCTAAGAATTTCACGTCCAAGTATGAACTGGGAAAAGAGGTGGGCCGTGGGCATTTTGGTCATACTTGCCTGGCTAAAGGTAAAAAGGGAGAACTCAAGAATCAAGCAGTAGCTGTGAAGATCATTTCCAAAGCAAAGGTAGGCGGTATGTGCATTTTGTTCCGTAGATATTGTTTGTTTGATGGCATAGAATACCATTCCAATTGTGTAATTCGAATTCCATCTTCTTCTTGGAAGACAAACTGACAAATGAGGTGCACGGCAAATTATTAGCTATAATTGGTAGATATCAATAACTGATTTCTCTTTACTATTAATGTGCAAATGTTGACAACTATTTTAGGCTCCCTTGCTTTGCCAAGAAAAAATAGAGAAAGAAACGAAAATTGTTGTTTCTTTTTTGTCTAACATTTTAATGGGTGCTGGCTTGATCCCTAGTTTTGGGTTGATAACATCAGGAATGTCTCTCGGTTAATGCAGATGACTACTGCCATAGCCATTGAAGATGTTCGCAGGGAAGTAAAAATTTTGAAGGCATTATCTGGGCATCTTAATCTCATTAAGTTTTATGATGCATTTGAGGATGCTCAAAATGTTTACATTGTGATGGAGTAAGCCTTTCCTTGATAACTATCATCTTATTCTGATATTTTTATGAATCGCCTTACACGCCTTCATATACTTTTGTCTTGCATTTCACTATACTTTAGCATCAGGCGCCTATTTTTGGATTTGTGACATTTGTCTCCTAATAGTGTTACTGAACTGGTTATTCTCTTTTTAAGTGTTTATTATATTTTATTTTATTTTGAAAGAGAAAGGCATTCTCTAGTCGTAACCTTAACCAAGAACTGAACCTTTAAATTCATAGTAGAGCCAAATTATCCGGATTTTGTTGCTGACAAATGATATGGGCACTCATTATCAATTCATGGATAACTGGATAACCATTAATTTTGTCTATTTGCATATCAAACATGACAGCTATAAGTTTAAAATTGCAATCGCGCTAAAGAAATGAAATTTTAATAGCTATCAGTAAATAGAATGTTAAGAGAGTAAGAAAAATGGATAGTCACCCACTCACTTGCCTTAGAGTTCAGAGTCAAATAACCTTACCCAGCAATGTCATTGTTTAAAGAAAGTTTTACTGAAACAAACGCTTACAAAATAGATATAGTTAGGGGCCAATACAACTTTTAATGCTGTTTTGTGTGTGTGTGCGTGCGGTAACATTCTCGTACTTATTTTCAGACTAGTTTTTCACTCCTTTTTCTTACAGATTTTGTGGAGGAGGTGAACTATTAGACAGGATTTTGTCAAGGTAATATTTCACCTCTGTGACACGAATGGTTTATGAAACACACTTCAGCTTAACTGCTTAGGTGCATTTTCACTTTTAATTTCAGAGGTGGAAGATACACAGAGGAGGATGCCAAGGGAGTAGTTCGGCAGATATTAACTGTTGTAGCCTTTTGTCATCTTCAAGGTGTTGTGCACCGTGACTTGAAACCTGAGGTAACACATGATACATCCACTGTCACTGCCAAACTCTCAAATATGAACTTTATTTTGTTCCTCACTAAATGGCTTATACTGGGAATAGATATGCTACATGTTGGCGTAGTTGCAACCTATAATGCCTGTGAATGTGCTTTTCCTTACAGTCATGTTAGCTCCATGTTGGTTTGATAATTTCAATTTTGCATTGGTGCCTTATTTTGGTAACGATTTGTCTTCTTCGTTTTGAATTTTGCATCCAAACTAGAAAACAATAATACTTGGTGACGATGGTTTTCATTTGAAATTGAAAAAAAGTACTGGGTAGGTTGTTAATGTTGTAATGTTGTTTGTTTTGAATTTTCATTTCATTATTCAAGCGTAAAACTTAGCTAGTGTATTTTTGCATCACTTTGTAGTATAATAAATTTGGACATCAATTGACACTATAAATTCCATGCCACAAAGCTCAATGTAGTTATGCTAAGATGATGATTATAATGATCTTTAGCACTGCACTAAAGATGGAATGTGGTTCTCTTTGCAGAACTTCCTCTTCACCAAAAGAGATGAAGATGCTCCAATAAAGGTTATTGACTTTGGCCTATCAGATTTTATCAAACCAGGTAATTATTAGGCTATCCTAGCTCCTTCAAGCTTTTCTGTGCTAGGGGTTAGTTTTTCATCTTCATGATCTTCTTCCCTGAATGCTAGCTCCTCATGCAAATGTAGCTGATCTGTTGTCTCTAAAGTGCTGCTTTTCTTTGAACATAGAACTTATAGGGGTTGGAAATGGAGACACAGCCTTGTTTTCTAACTAGATACCAAGATCTTATTTTATTTACTGTATGACTTACTTTTGTTACACATATGCAACTCGTGGAGAGGAGCTATGGCATAAGTTGTTAATCTTTAATCTTTTGATAAAATTTCTCCACATGTTATTTTTGCTAGAAATTACCCCAAAGTATCTGGTTGCCAATGCCACTTCATGTGTGTGTGTGTGTGTGTTTGTAACACCAACCTACTCCTTGAAGTCCCACAAGTGGGGTCTTGGGGTGGGGTAGGGTGTGTAGAACTTACATATATTGATTTGTACTAAAAGTTCTCCCTTTCTCTTGTTGTTTCCCCTTACATGGGTCTAAACATGAATTGATTCTTTTTCAAAAGATCATTAGAAAATACAAAACCACAAGTTCTTAAACTTGCGCAGATCAACGTCTCAATGATATTGTTGGCAGTGCTTACTATGTTGCACCTGAAGTACTTCATAGATCATACAATGTTGAAGCAGACATGTGGAGTATTGGTGTCATAACCTATATTTTATTATGTGGAAGCAGACCCTTTTGGGCACGCACTGAGTCTGGAATTTTCCGCTCTGTACTACGAGCAGATCCTAATTTTGAGGATGCACCCTGGCCAGGTGTATCCCCAGAAGGCAAAGATTTTGTGAGAAGACTTTTGAGTAAAGATCATAGAAAGAGAATGAGTGCTGTACAAGCACTGAGTGAGTTGGCTCATCTTCTTTATGTTATGTTTCTGAATTGGGCATTTATCTAATGTAGAAGACTCTGGATTGTTTTCTTAACCAAAACTCGTGCCTAAATTTGCAGCTCATCCATGGCTGAGACAGGAAAATGCTTCTGTGCCTTTGGATATATCAATCTATAAGTTGGTAAAGTCATATATCCGAGCCTCACATTTGAAACGTTCTGCACTAAAGGTATTTATAAACATTTTTCGTGTCTGCATGTTTTAGTTTTATGATGTTCTTTGTTATTATTTTATGTTTTGGCCATTAATATTACAGGCTCTTTCAAGAGCTTTGACTGCACAAGAGCTATTTTACCTCAGGGCTCAATTTCAGCTTTTGGAACCGAAAGATGGTTTTATATCACTTGACAATTTTAGAACGGTTAGTGGTGTTCGTCTTTTGTTATTACTCATATTTGCTTATATTCTACAGAGTAGTTTTTATCCTCAGTTTTTATTTCTTTGGGTGTTTTCTTTCACTTTCAAAGTGGTTCGCTTTTTGTCTCAAATGCCCTCCCTTTTTTGAAAAATTTATAAATTCCACGCTGCTAAATTTCAGGTTTTTTCATAACATGTTGGCCTAAAAGTGAAAGGTTTTTAAAAGGTGAGGTCTAAAAAATGGAAGAAATCAAAACAGATAACCAATCGAAAGTGGAAATGCCACGAATGTACAATCTACTATTGTTTTTTCTTACTTTCGACCATTAATTCAATAATTCTTTTGGTATAATTAATTCGCCATTTTCATTCATGCTCAAGGTCCTAACTATGTTGTGAAATTGATGCAGGCTCTCATGAAACATATGACTGATGCAATGAGGGAGTCTAGGGTTTTTGAAATCTTAAGTCTGGTTCGACATCTAACATTATTTTCAATGTGGTTTTCATAATCATTACTATAATGCCATGCAGCTTGATTCTGTGAAATCACAGCTTTAATATATCATGGTTTGAAGTTGTGATGCTTTATATCTACTACTACTAAATCTAGCATGCATTTCAGATGGAACCGCTATCCTATACACAAATGGATTTTGAAGAATTTTGTGCTGCTGCAATCAGTGTATATCACCTTGAAGCCCGTGAAAATTGGGAACACATTGCGAACACAGCGTTTGAGCATTTTGACCGTGAAGGAAATCGTGTAATTTCTGTTGAGGAATTAGCCCAGGTAAGCCCTCTTCCTCTTCTACACTAGAAGATTCTTTGGAAACATATTTGGTTTGGGTTACCCTTACTCTAAGTTGCATGGAGATGGGGACGGGTACTCATACATGAATGGGGAAACATTAGCTTTTCCAAATTTTACAAATGGTTTGGGTGTCTGGATGTTCACAAGTACCCAAACGGGAACGGTCATGGGATAGTATAGCACTTACTCTTTTTTGGGTTGTGCAGGAACAGAACTTGGGTGCGACTGCTCATTCTCTTCTTAAGGACTGGATAAGACCCGACGGAAAATTAAATTTGGTCGGGTATACAAAATTCTTGCACGGTGTGACGATTCGCAGCACGAATGCAAGATTCCATAGATAGCATGAGAGCATGAAACCTTTATGAAGGAGGAGACTCAATAGTAGTTTAGCTGAGATTCTTTATAAGTTTCTATCTACATTATTTTCTTTATTTATGTGCAGTAATGGATAATTTTAGATTTGTTTTTTTAAAAAATTAAAATGCAGAGATCAATGCATCTTTTGGATGATCTTTGATCATGCATATTCTTTTGAATGTTGCAAATGTTCATTTGTTTATCCCTGTAACCGGCCTATGTTAATCTGATTAACCAACCGAGCAACTGGCCTAGTCTATGTAAATGTTTTTACTGCGTCCTCCCGGTATTTATGTTGCAAATGTGCATTTGTTTATCCCGGAGTTATTTTTTGTAAAAACATGAAATTCCTATTTTTGTATTTTCTCTATGTTTTACTCTTAATTAGGGTGATTTCTTAAAAAGTAAGAAGAGATAGTTATGATATTTTGTGAGCAGTGGCAGCAACGAGTAGGATTCTTGCCTCGTTGTGCCACATAAACAATAAATTTAAAATTTTGAGCTTGGCATTAGCGTCCCACCCCACAAACCGTTTTAGGTGCGAGGCACTCCCAATATATTCTCTTTTTTTATTTTCGTTGTTTAAATGTTATTGACTCTATTATAATATAGTATTTGTTCATATTTTTTTCCAGCCTAGCTAACACCTCTGCCAGCGCTGAGCTGACTTTCCCATGAATCATGGGGAGTGGGCTGCTATACTCAAATTAGGGAAGAAGTTCTTATTTTCTTTTAAATGTTTTACTTTTAAAAAAAATTATTTTTTTTGAAGAAAAAGAATTTTTTTTGAAGTAGAAGTTTCTTGTGATAAGATATAGATAACTAAAATAATTTTTATTAATTAAAATATGCAAAAAAAATTGTGAAAAATTGATAAAAAGAATAATTTGTCACTGTTTGACATTGCAAACACTAGTCATTTGCTAACTGGGCTAATTTTTAATAGTTGACATGTGTATGTCATCGTGTGACATTTCATTTTTGACTTACCATTCCCTATGCTCTAAATGTACAAAAAAGGTAAAAGAAAGAGCTTTCTCGTACAAATAAAAAGGATATTTGAAAATATCTATGGTAGACGCAGAAAGTACAATTTAATGGGTATTTTGTGGTCAAAGTTTAATGTAATTGACCACAAAAGTTAAAATGAAAAGAAAGATATGAAACGGAGAGTGTATTCTAGGTAACATTTAGCATTTTGGGAAGTTTCTTGTTAAGTACTCTTATTATGTATGCGATGTAGACTACTGGAAAGTTTCTTGTTAAGTACTCTTATTAGGCAAAACGAGCAGTCAAAAAAGGGTTATAGTCGGTAGGTGACTACCAATCGCCGAAAATAGACTACTGGGTGGCGGTACCCGGGTACCGTTACTGCCTTGATTTGGACATTAAAGCCTATTGTTTGATATTCTAATGTCGTCGAGGATGAGTTCCGAGACTTTGTGTGTTGTATGACGGTAAATGCGGGTGTTAACACTCAACACTAGGTCGTTATGTGTCATGTTTTATAGTAATGTGTTGATCCAACACTTATGCATGATGATATTGTTGTGGTTGATCGAACCTTGAATACAACGATACCAGCGGGCTGGTCGAGCACACGAACTACAAAATGGGTGTTGATCGGATAAAGTCTACCAAGATGAACTCTAGGACTGACCCAAGTAATAATATTAAGAGTTGAGCCATGTGGTGCCTGATGGGACCAAATGCTATTTAGAAAAAACGTACATACGAGGATCCTTGGACTGCATGGTGATCCATCATGTGGGGAATCCATCCACCCAACGGAGAACTCCTTCATTGGTTGAGCATTATGTTAGTTCCATGGTGTTGGCTAATCTTTTGGCAAAATAGAATCCCATATTTGGTAGGTGTTTTACTAGGTAGAAACCTCTATTTGTTAAGAGAAGTTTATTATATTTAGACTTCTAGAGTTGCTGCAGTTTTCGAGGTTGACACAGAAGATGCTACAGCACGATGCTGCAACACACTGTTCGGGATCAGAGGTCTGAGCACGGGATTTTAAGCTGCAATCTGATATAGAGACCTATTGGGACTGAGATTACATGATAATAACTTCAGCTGTACATGCTAAGGAATCCCAACTCTTTAGGCTACTTGTGGATCAAGATTAAGGAA